>JAJEJO010003098.1:0-18813 GCA_020662805.1 Glaucomys volans | reverse complement strand
GAGTGTGGCAGAGGAGCTGCCCTGCTCCAGGAAGGAAGGCAGCGGAGGGAGCGGCCAGTGCAGAGGTTGGGGACCCATAGGCCCTCTGGATCTTCATCCCAGGACAGGTGGAGGCTAGGGACAGCTGTGGGAGGGCTCGTTGGGACAGGAGGTGGTCACTGACTTCCTTCTGGTTGTCTAGGCAGCAGACGGGGCTTGTGCCTGGACTTAGCCTGGGCTGGGGCTCGGAGAGGGCCTTGCCATCCGTGTGGGTTTCCACGGCAGACACCCAAGAGGGAGCATGGACGAGCAGTCTGAAGAGCTGGCCCGCACACCTTTGGGGTCTGGGGATCCTCAAGGACTCTGGGGGGAGTCCTGGACGGGGAGTCGGACTCACAGGTGAGCCGGCCCAAGAGCAGAGCTCATGTCTGACCCCAGTCCTTGCCCACCACCAGCTGCCGCTGAGCCCCGAGGGCTGCCTGCTGGTGGGGGCTGGTGGCCAGGCCTGTGGCACCCGCAGTGGCCACCTGTGGTGCTGCCCAGCAGCCGCAGCCCACAGTGGCCGCTGGGCACTGAGAACGCGCACAGGTTTTCTTCTGTTCAGAATCCAGGCCTTTAAATCTAAAATTGAAAGCTGGTGCTCACGTCAACCGCTGAAGGCGTCCAAGTGTGTTGGGCGATTCTGGTGGCCAGGGTTCTTGGTGGATTCAATTTCATGACATCTAAGTCCAGTGGGGAAATGCCGATAAAAACTCAGTGTACAAGCAAGCAGGCTGGAGACTTAGAAGAAAAAGCAAAGCAAAAATTATCGTCGGTAATGCCTTTAATTGATCACATATTAAGTGATAGTTTTTGGCTATACTGGGGTTATCATGCATTCACTGTGCTGGGTATTGAACCCAGGGCCTCACACATGCCAGGCAAGCTCACCACTGGGCAGCACCCCAGCCCTGTTCACCTTGTTCTGGGATAGGGTCTTGCCGAGTTGCCCGGGCTGGCCTCCAACCCGCCACCCTGCTCCTCCTTCTGTCAGGGGCGTGGGTGTGGCTGCACCCACTATGTTGGATTTAAGGTAAAGGTACCAAGACTCAGGCCACTGGTGCCTTTCCCTCTTCTTGGTGTGGCTGCCAGACCTGAGAAGTCACATGCAAGGCCCCGTCGTACTTTTGCTGGCGAGCTGTCCTAGACGCACCAAACTTCTCAGGTCCTGAAGGCCGAAGGCACCACTCGGTGGCAACCAGAGAGGGCTGCTCACAGCCTGGTGCAGCCCAGCTTGGTGGGTCCCGTGGTGAGGAGTGCGGAGTGCCTCAGTGGAGTGCCAGTGGGGGCAACTACGTGTCTGAGTGTGTGTGTGCAATGGATGTGTGTACCTGTGTCCGTGTGTGTGTGCAATGGACGTGTGTACCTGTGTGTGTGTGTGTGTGTGTGTGTGTGTGTGTTGGAGAGAGAGGGAGACACCACGCACAGTGCCGGCCCCGCAGCTCTGGGGACACTGTTCCTTCCCAGAGGTGGCGGTGCCTCTCCTCGAGCCCCGAGGAAAGGCTGCAGACCATGCCCACCTGCCGTTGTGGGGACAGAGAGGACGGCGCCCTGCTCACCAGCTGGGGAGCAGGAGAGAGGCTGGCCTCTGTCCTGAAATGGGGGCCGCCTTGGGGTCACTTGCTGTCTACTGAGCGCCCCATTGACTGGAGCTCTGGGGAGGTGCCTGGGGTCAGGGTGTGGGAGGCCCTGGTGCCTTGGGCAGGAAGGCCAGTGTGCGGCAGTGGACACCCTGATACCTCCTCGAGGGGCTTTTCCCCGGGGCATTCTGGACACAGCCCGGGGCGGGGCCCTGCCGCTCCTGTCAGTCTCCCTCGGGGGCCCGCCCCCGCACTCAGGAAGCGCAGGTCCCGTGGGGTCACCGTGGCCGTCGTGGGAGCCAGAGTGGAAATGTTGGAAAAGCCATAACTCTTCACGTGGATAAAGCCCTTGTCTTCCGAGTGGAGTGGCACTTCCAGGTTGACTTTGGGCGCCTGGTGCACAGGGCTTCCGCTGAGGGTCAGGGTCAGGGAGGGGTTAGCCTGGTGCCTCAGCCCTGTGCGCACCATCTGCGAACACCCACCCCTGGCGGCACGTCCCTCCTACTTCCTGGGCTGTGGTGCGGTCCCCATGAGGTCCCCGTGAGCTGCTGTCATCGAGGCCTGGAGCAGACCCGTGGAGGGCTGTCAGCCCTGAGCTCAGACCACAGGGCTCCCACAGGAAGTCTGTTGGGGGAGCAGCAGGCCCGGGGGCCCCTGGGCCACAGTGGAAAAGTCCAGCCCAGTGATAAGGCCCAGCCGCCGCCCTTCCTCCTGCAGTGGGCATGATGGGCCAGGCCTTCCCCGTCTGGCTGGGCTGAGTCACGTCAGTGAGCACGCAGGTGGAAAATTCCAGCTGGGGACATGTGCTGCGTCTTCTGGGTCCTGTGCAGCTCACCCGCCTGCTCTCCTGGAGGAGATGTCAGCCTTTGTGAGCCGCTGGGGCCAAGAGAGGATGTCACATCAGGAGGGAAAGCCACGTTGTGGCTCTGTGAGCAGGAATGCGGTTCTGTGACTCAGCAGTGAGGACCACGCCAGGGTGTCTTCAGCGTCCTTCAAGTAGCTGGATGCAGGCCTGCAGGTACATCAGCCAGAGATGACCCAGGTGGCCGGCCACCCGGCACTGGGAGGACACCACCAAGCCAGCCCACGTGGCTCTCACCACTGTCACCCAGCCTGTTCTTCTGGAAACACTTGAACTGTCCCCGTGGAGGAAGGGCCAGGCAGTGCCGGCCGCGTCCCCTCCAGCAGGCACGGGCCCCACCCAGCCCCAGCCCACTCAGATTACTTGGGAGCAAATTCCAGCTCCTGGGGTGGCTCCTCCTTCCAAGCTGCACCTCTGTCCAGAGGTTCAGAGCCACATGCAGTCCTGCAGTCACTCTCAGTGAGACAGACCCCGTGCGCGTGGCCCATGGCTGGTGGCCGGCAGCCAGGGTCTCCTTCTTCACTCCTCTCCTTCCTCCACGTACCGTGTGGTCGAGGAATCGGCGCGTCCTCAGCCCATAGATATCCCTGCCACCGCTGCGGGTGCCCTGGCCCTGTGCCCCGGTGCTGGCCGGGCTCCCTGTCTGCAGGGTGCCTGGTCTGCACGTTTCCATCAGTGGGTCCTCAGCTGGGCCTGTGTCCGGCTTCCAGACGCTGCAGCCGGCTGTGGCAGGGTCGCCACCATTGCTCAGACACTGGGTGCCTCTTGTGACATCACTGGCCTGAGCGGAAGCCCTCGGAAGCCTGGACCTGAATCCACGGGGAGCCCTGAGCTTGGCGTCCTCCCGGTGGCGTGCCTTTGCTGTGTTAGGGGGGATTCGTCCACCCACAGGCCTCCTGCCCCTCCACTGCCCTGAGGCGCAGCCAGTGCGGGCGAGGCCGTTCCTGCCGTCTTACTACCCACTCCCAGAGCGCCCCGGAGGGCCGGCGTGGCTCAGTGGTAGAGTGCCTGCCTAGCCCGCCCGAGACCCTGGGTTCCGTCCCCAGCACAGTAGGCACCCAGGCTTGGTTCCTGGCATTGGCCGTGACGACCAGCCAGCTGTGCTTGGGGTGTGGTGCTCACTGTAGGCCCAGGACCGCAGACGCTGCAGCGATCGCCCTCCAGGCCCCTCGATCCCTTAGAGTCCCAAGCCCTCCCCTGAGCGTCCGAGGGCTCCCGACTCTCCTATTTCACCAGACAGGCCAGGTTTGGCTCCAGGTGGCCTTGGACAGGTCTGCCTGTCCTCCCCTTGCCCCCCACCCCAGCTCTCTCTTTTTGTCCCAGCTCTGGCCGTTCTGTTCCGGGTTCACTCTAGTTGCTGCAAACAGTATTCTTGTCAAGAAGAGAAGAGACAGAAGCTGAAGCACTGGGGGCCTGGCACTCGCCCCACCCAGCTCACAGTGGCCACTGTAAACAATGAGGGCACAGTCCAGGCCTGTCCAGCCTTGTGACCTGCATTCCTGCTGCTCAGGAGAGAGGGGCCAGGAAAAGCAAGTAGGACACCTGCAGTGCCCCAGGGCACAGGGCAGCAGGGGCAGAGGGCCACCTGGTGGACTGCCCGGGGCAGGGAGGGTCCAGGACAAGAGCAGCTGACTGCCGGCAGCTGGCCCCTCGCAGGCCCAATGGGATCCCCCGTGGGATCTGTGGCCACGAGGGAGAGGGTGTCCGCAGCCCTGCTGGGGTCTGGGGAGCCTGGATCAGCTGGAGCCATTGACACCGGACGCTCCGGCAGTTTCCCTCCTAGGAAGGCGCCCGCGCCCCTGCTGGTGGGTGGGCTGCAGAGGCGCCGTGCCGGGGTCTGTTAGAGACTCTTCCTCCCGTCGCTGGTTGGTTCTGTGCGCAGCGAACTCCATGGGCCTCACATCACCTCCAAACATGACTCGGCCTACCCTGTGTGGTCCAGAGTCCCACAACATCCTGGTCAGGCTGGACTCTGGCCCAGCGTGACAATATGAAACCCTGACAGTGGAGCAGACCCGGCCCTGCGCCTCTCTCCCCAGCCCGCTGGCCCTCAGGCCCTGCTCCTGCTGCCACTCAGCAGCCACGACACATGCTGAGGACGTCTCTCTCTGGGAGCCCCCATGATGGGCATGGCAACAGGGACCAGGACACCCACAGGTGCCCACCCCGGGAACCTGCATTGAAACCCGCCCAGTGGGCCTCCGCGTGGAAGTGGTGAGCAGCATGTGCCCCAGTTCTCAGCGGAAGCCGGGCATGAGGCTGCTTCCTGCCGAGTCACGGCAGGCTGGGCCTCGCCTTCCCTTTCGGAAACGCTCCGGGGGCTCTCACGGCCAGCCAGGTGCCCGAGGCTGAGAACAGGGACCCTGAAGGCACAACTGGCCCACTTCCTGTCGGGCCTTGTTCGAGGGGCTAAGCAGTGGTGTACCAAGGCCAGGAGCCTGGGGTTCCAGGAGTGGCAGGGTGGCCTGGCGGGGGCAATGCTGCAGGGTCAGGGGCAGGGGGCACCCTGTGCTGCGCCCACAGGACAAAGTGCTAAACCCCGGCCTCAGGAGCAGGCCCTGCCCTGGCCTACTCCCCACTGTTCTGTGGCCTGGGGCCACGTCTCCAGAGGGCGGCCTCAGGGGCCTGGGGTGAGTATGGGGTGGGAGTGCTGGCAGGCCTGGAGGACACTGCCTGTGTCTATCCTGGGGCTTGAGGGCAGTGAGGACCCCTTCCCAGCTCTACAGGACCCAGGGGGTATGGCCAGGTTCTGTTCAGACCCCGTGCTGGGCCTTTGCTGTGGGCATGACCCCGGGGCCCAGCCCTGAGCAGCAGCAGCTTGGCCTGGTGGGCATTTGGGTGTGGGCCTGGCCCACTCGGTGCTCTGCTCTCCTTGCACCTCTCGCACACCAGGGCCTCGGGTCAGCCCTTACCGAGGTCGCTGGCTCCTCGAAGCCTCAGCTTCCCCACTGGAAAATGAGGGCGCTGGACCCTGAAGTCTCTTCCTCCCTGCTAGCTCCGTTCCCAGTGTCCACTTCTGTCCTGAGAACATGAGTTCGGGCAGCTCAGAGCCTCATCCTTTCCTGCTGGTGCTCCTCCCACTGGCCTCCAGGCAATGCCTTGGGGGACCCGTTCAGGCCAGAGCCTCCTGAGGGCCCCCTTCTGAGCCCCTCGGGCAGTGCCTCTCGGAGCCAGGAGAGGGCGGCAGTGCCCCAGCTGGGCCCGTGGCGCAGGCTGAGGGAGGTGGCGCAGTGCTGGCTGCGCGCTGAAGGTTCCCGGGACTGGGACTCCCCTGAGCCTGGATCTCCCGGGGGGAGCCGGGGGCCTCGGATTGGCTGTGCCCCCACGGCCCTTGCTGGGCACCCTAAGCAGAGGGCAGCAGCAAGGCAGATGGGTTAAGGGTCCCAGAAAGCCAGTGCGGAGGGGCTGGGCCTCGGCACCCACCTTCAGGGCCCTGGGTAGGTAGGCGGGGAGGCCGGAGTGTGGCAGTGCTGCGTGTCCTGGGAAGCCAAGGCACGAGCCTCCTTCCAGCTTCCCACGGGCCGGCCACTCTGGGTGGCTCTGGGGTGCTGCTCCCAGGCTGGCAGCCTGGTGGACAGGTTCTCTCTGGACACTGTAGTCTGGCTGGGGTCTGGCCTGGTGTCTTCCTGGCTGGGATTCCTGCACTGACGTCTCTGGCTTGGGTGGGACCTGTTTCAAAGGCAGATTCTGTCCCTGCCCAGAGCCATGGGGTGGGCTCCCTGGCGTGGCTGGAGCTGCGGACTTAGCTGCATCCACGGAGGTCTGAAGGCCCGAGTCTGCGGCCCCAGTGTGGGCTCAGCATCCTGCTCCCTGCCCCTCACCCGCACCCGGCTCCTCTGGCTCAGCCCTGGGGCTTTGAAGCAGGGCCCCCCACACCCTGCCCTGAAGGGTGGCCCTGTGCTCTGGTCTCCTAGGCTGAGACCTCGCAAAGAGAAGTCCCTCCCAAGTTTCAGGTCCTGTTCCCAGCTGGTTCTGTCCCAGCTCTGAGGGCCTAGGTTTGCACAGCGATGGCCTCACTCGCCTGGGTGGCCCGGGCTTCGATGTGCAGGTCAGATGCTCATGATCGAGTCCCCTAGGGGCAGCCTCTCCCCAGGTCCCACCAGAGGCTTGAGCTCACGGATTCAGAACAAACCTGACTCCGGCCTGTCCCCGGCTGGGCGGGGCCCAGAAAGCAACTGGAACAGCTGCGGCAGGTGGGAACTCAGCATCCGGGCGTCCTCTCTGGTTCTGACCTCCACCACAAGCCCAGGGAGCCCAGCAGCTCTTCCTCGGCTGCACAGGCTCCTGGAGCAGAGGCATTTGGCCCCGGGACCCAGCAGGTGAGCAGGAGGGCTGGTGCCGGAGCCGGAGCTCTGGCTGGATGATGGTGCCCCCACCTTCCCCCGAGTTCACGCTGAACCAGGGTCCACACACCACAGCTCACAGAGGGGTCTTGGTTGGGTTATTTGTTGTTGTTAAACTGTTGATGTGCTTTATTTTCATAAGGTCCAGGTGACAGAATCACCCTTCTAGCCATCTTTAGGTGTCTGTTCCACCCTATTTTCACACGTCCATCCCCATCCACCTCTGGAGCCTCTCTTGTCTTAAAAACTAAGTGTCCCATTAGGCACCACCCCAGCCTGGCCCTCGACACCCCTTTCATTCCAGGAATCTGGCTCCTAGGGACGCATATGAATGGAACCCTGTAGGTGTGTCCTTTGTCCTCAGGGTTCACCCATGTCAACTGGTGCCAGAATTTCCTTCCTTTTTCCCCCTAAGAATAGCATTTTGCTTTTAAAAATTTCTTCCTTATCAGGCTGAGTGGCATCCTGCAGACTGTGGGGATCCGGGTTCTGGCTTAGCAGTCCATCGGTTGGTGGGGACCCGGGCTGCTCTGCCTCTCGGCTGCTGTGATCCATGCTGCCGTGCACACAGGTGTGGGAGCATCTCCTCGAGGCGCTGCTGCCAGCCTTCCGCCTGCAGACCCAGCTACAGAGGGGCCACTGCTGGGCTCCGAGGACACTCTGCAGCCCAGTGTTGCTTTCTGTGCTCGCTGAGACGGAGGCGGCCGGGTCTGGGTTCTTTCCTGTGGTGTTAGGTTGGAGGGACGGTACAGGCTGCTGAGCTATCACAGGCCCTTGTAAACCAGCACTCGGCCTTCCACGTTGTGGGCTGTTTCTGGCTTGGGACGACCTTGGAGTACTGCTGTGGGGGTTTGGGTGGGTGTGTTTCCACCCCTGATGGGGACATGAGGAGGAGTGGTGTGATGGCCCAGGGGGTCCTGCCTGAGCTGGACTCACAATCTCCTCCAAGCAGGCCTCCCTGGCAAGAGGTTGTGCTATGTCGACCAGATGCAGTGAGGACCACGAGGTGGTCAGCAGCCACACCTGCTCATGGACAGCTTCCTGCGGAGTTCACCACCTGGTGGTGCCCACCCTCCTCCAGTCCCGGGGGGACTCCCTTGTTTCCCCAGCTGCAAGCTAAGATTAAAACAACCACGTTAAGTGGCTTGCAGGCTGCGCGGTGCGTGAGCATGGACCTAGACCTCAATCTGGGGCCACTAAGGGCACGTGCTCTCCTCTGGAGGGTGGGCAGGAGCTGCCCACACTCAGTCACCTCTCCATTACTCACCACCTTGGACAACTGAGTCTTGATGGCAAGGAAAATACCCAGCTGGTAGTTCTGCCCCTGCTGCCCTCTGCTGCTGCCTGCGGCCTGCTGGTGCCACTGGCCACCTGGTGGACGGTGCTGTCTTCCCTGGTCCCCGTGTTCGCCTGTGAGTTCAGGTGCCCACACGTCTGCAAGAAGATTCAGGAAAAATCAATTGAAGTGACTCCCAGGACAGGATCAGTGGGGGCAGAAAGAGTAGGGGTGAGCAAGTCGGGGCGAGACTGGCCGGCCTGCTTGTCCTGCGGGCGCTCCCAGGTCCTGCGCTCAGGAGGAGAGCTTCCAGGCCCTGTCTGCCTAGCAGTCAGCCACTCCCTTCTTGCACACACCTAGGACGGTGTGTGGACCCTGCTCTACATTCTTAATGTTCTTCTTCTAGAGGCTGCATACCTTCCTACCATGACTTTTTTAACTCGTGCACACGCTCAGCTTTTGGTTTGTATACAATGGCTAGTCTTGTGTGCAAATCTGGGTACAGAAGCTGTTTCCTTAGGGGATATGGATTTTATTGAGGTGTTGGTGTCTTCCACAAAAGAGGTGCCAATTTATGCTCTACCAGCAGAGCTTTCTTCCCATCTTTGGCCAGAACCGCTTTCCAGTTTAAACAGCATTTACCAATTTGACAGAAGAGAAACCGCATGTCATCGAAGATTCCTTGACTCCTGCGAAGGCCAGCGGTGGTCACAGGCTTATGGGCCAAGGAACAGTTTGAGAAAATGCCTTTGAGATCTTGCCTGCTTCTACAGGTGCGCTGTCTTCTAAAGGGACGTGCTGCTCTGCGGCGTGGAGACGTGGACTCAAAGTGCCTTCTTCCAGCCATTTGGTCTTGATTTGGCTCACGGTGTCTCGGGTGCCCCTGTGGTCAGACGTACCCGTCTTCTCCGTCTGGAAAGGCCTCGCCCAGCCGTGTGCTCCAGCTGTCCTCTGGCGGACCCGGGTCTGTAGCCATCTGATCTTCACCTGGAGTAGCTTAAAGGAGCAGTGGTTAGCTGGTGTCACCCTGGCGGGTGGAGACTGCAGATGGAATCTGTTAGGTCGTATTGGGTGGCTGCAGGGGGATGGAGCACGGTCACCTAGCAACACACTGTGCCAGAAGTGACCAATGAGGCAGACCTGCTGACCCTGACGTCCTCCTTGGGTCCACCTTTTCCTGGGCAGGACCCCTTGACCCCTTTCCTCTGTATAAAAACCCTGAGCAGCCAAAGCCACGTGTGATTTCTCCTGGCTCTCCCACCCTGACTTTCACCCCGGGGGCTGGAGATATCGCCCGGGACACACATTCCAATAAAATCAAGCTACCACTTTTGTCTGACTCTGGCGAGTGCACTCCTTTTCGCCTCCCGCCACCTTTGGGAGCTTTACCCACCAGGCCCCGCCGCCTCTTTCGCGAGTTTTACAGAATCTAATTAAATGGCGTTAAGATGGAGGGTAGCTGGTACTGTCTATAGATGTCTGACCAACACCCCAACACACGCTTGTCAGGGAAGCTGGGAGTCTGCCAGCTCCTCGTGCCTGGGCAGAGACCCCAGGCCAGGGTCCCTCCAAGTCATCAGGCCCACCTGCGTGTGCCCCGAGCTGGGCGATGCAGGTGATGGGCACAGGGCCGGGTCCCCCTAGGGCCACGGGAGTGGGCCTGGCAGCCCCGTGGGAGAGGTCCCTGGGAGGGTCGCACAGGTGGCCAGGCGGGGCTGCCGGGAGAGCGCCCCTCGTCCTGTTGGTAATGCACCAGCGACACAGAGAGACCCAACTGTGCAATTCCATAAATCACAACTGCTCCCGCCCGAGGGCTGCGGATTGATCATGGTCGGCCGTCGAGCCCCGTATGGATCGGAGCCTCTCCCGTAAGCCCTCTTTCCCAGACCCGAGTGTCAGCAGTTTTCCGGGAAAGCAGTCTTTTTATGTGCAGCGTCATCGTGCCGATTACTGTAACGAGGCTTGCTGGCCGAGCTCTGGGCTGGGCCTGGGGGGCGGGCACCGAGGGGCGGCTGAGCCCATGTGCTCGCTGCCTGCGCTTGGCTCCTGCAGACGCCGGCCAGCAAAGGCACCCTGCGCCCTCCTGTCACCCCTGGGGCCTCTGAGTGGGGCTGCATGACCTCCCGCAGCTGTCCCTGGGGCTGTGGCCAGGTCTGCTGAGACGCCTGGGCCCTCCATTCTGGGCGTGGAAGGTGGTCTTCACAGCATGGCCACCTGGTGTCTGCTGATCCTGAGGTCTTTCTGGGAGTCCCAGCTCCCTTCATTGTCTGGCCCTGGGAGTGGTGGGGAAGAGCTGGGCCTGGTCCACCGCGGGGGGCTCCGTGGCTGCGCTGAGCCTGCCTCCTGGCCGCCCCCCCATGCCCTCGCTCCGCAGGCCGTCCCCTCCTGTGGCCAGGAGTTCCCAGGGCCCCAGCCTGCTGGGAACTCGATTGGAACATGTTTCAGCATGGCCAGTGGGGGCCTCACAGCTGTGGCTCTGGAGCCCTGCTGCCCACGGGGAAAGGCCCGGGTCCCCTGCCCTCTGGGCCCACCACGTCTCGGCCGGCAGGTCCCCGCCTGGGCACTGCATTCTGGCAGCTGCTGTGGGCACGTCTCACAGAGGGGCCCGCCCTGGCACGGAGTGTGACCCTCGCACACCTTCCCGCCCCAGAGTGCTGGCTCGGCCGGTGGGAGCAGGTTGACTCCTGTCTCTGCGGGTCGCGTTCTCCCTTTAAGTGCACTTTCTATGGAGGGAGGGCGGCTTCCCATTCCCAGGAAGCTGCAGAGGGCCCCTGCCCACGCTGCTGCCCGCCCACAGGCCACACCTCCAGGGCAGGTGTGTGACAGCGGGCTGGGAACCAGGCTCAGGCACGGCCCAGACGACGGCCCAGACGCGGCTACTTGTCCCCTGATGTGCTTTTCTGCCCAGGACCCCACCCAGGACCCCTCCTGACACTAGGCCACCACGTGGCTCTGCAAGGCTGGAGGGCTTCTCAGACCCTGACTGTTGATGGCAATGGCAGCTTGGGGCAGATGAGTCAGACACTTGGCGTGTCCCTCAGCGCGGTGCCTCTGAGGTCGTGCTCATGACCAGAGCTGCCTTGGCTTCTGCAGCCTGGCCCGAGCCGTCTGAGGCCTGGCCCACACACCGGCTCCCGGGAGCTTCAACCTAGAACTTGAACACAGGCTGGTGTCCTTAGGTCACAAGTGACAGAAGATCCTACCCAAGCTGGCCTGAGCAAAGGGGGCCTCACTCACCTGAGAGTCCAGTGCATGACTGTTTTCAGGTACAGCTTGATCAAGGGCTTAAATTAGAAAGGTGTTTTCAGGATCAGATATCCCCGCCCCCGTTCCATCTGCAGGCTCTTTCCTTGAAGGCCAGCTCCTTCCAGTCCCAGCATGCTGGTGTCAAGACTCACCGCCAGTGGAGGAGAGCCTGCTTCCCGCGTCGCCCTCCTGGAGTAGACTCCCATCCACCTCCAGGGCCATGTGCCTAACCCTGGGCCACGCGCAGCCTGCCGGCCTCGTCGGAATCCCAGGGGTTCCTGAGAAAAGCAGGGCCCCACCTCCTCCTGAAGTCCCAGCAGACACGCCTTCTCTGGCCCTGGAGTGTCTGAGCTTTGCCCTGCTGGCCTGTGAGGGGACGACGTCCACACGTCTTTCTGAGGCTTACGAACTGCTCTCTCAGCCAGGGAGGTGCCGTTTGCAAACTGCAGCGGTTTCCAGGCAGGAAGCAGCAAAGAGGAGTGGATCTGACGTGGGCCCTGCGGCTGGTCCCCACAGGCCCTTGGCGGGGGCTGAGCTCAATCTGCAATGTGGGCGAGGATCATTCTGGAGCACACTCGGTGTGAGGCTGATACAATCCATCAGAAACTCCTTTCAGGAGGCGACGGCCTGCTGGTTCCCTTGAACGCCACTTGAGGAGGAAACCAGATTACTCAATATTCGCATGGACCTCGAGAGACAGCGGGGTCCTCAGCCCGTGAATGGCGGGAGGAAGGGGCTGGGATTCTGGCTGGGGCGCAGCTAGGAGGAGCCACTCATGACGCTGAGGCTCCCAGGCCAGGGCCTTTGCCAGGGTGAGTCCTGCTCAGTAGGGGACAGGCCCCTGTCACTCTTCCTGCCTAGGCGGTCTCGGCATGCGAAGCTGTGGGGATGTTCCCTGTCCACCCTCATGCTGATCCCTGTCGTGTGCACATTCCCAGGGATAGGAGCTGGTGGGTGGCCGATGCGGCGCCCTTCCCAGCCCAGCAAGGGAGATGCTGGGTGGGGGGCCCAGCCCGACAGCGAGGGGAGACACCTGGCCCAGAGCCCTGCATCCTGCAGCCACGAGGCAGTTGGCGACCGTGTTGGGGTGCTGCCAAGCAGCTGAGTAAAACTGCTAACAAATAACACAGTTAAAAACCAGCTGCGTCACGCAGAGTGCCTTCCTGGCCCCCAGCCCAGCACTGCCCAGCGCAGGGTTGGGCGGGTCCCTGAGCAGCAGGCCCATGGCGTCCCCCACCTGGGGGCTCCGTGGCTCTGCCCTCTGCCCTGCTGGGGGCAGGTGTCTTTTTCCTCCCTTCCCTCGGGGGCTGGACTCGAACCCAGAGCCCTGCACATAGTTGGCAGGCACTCCACCACTGGGTCCCTGGAGGGTGTTCTTGAAGCCGTCAGTTCGTGGCTTGGGCCCACGTGTCTCCTCTCCCCCTGACCAGTGCCCCTTCTCCTCAGGACCTCCATGTGCACTAGGCTGAAGGGGTTCAGCCTGGCGCCTGGCGAGGCTGTCCTGGCAGAGCTCTGCTCGGCTCGCGAGCTGCAGCCTGTGCCTCGGCCTGCATTTACAGGGCTGCTCAGGCGCTGCGGGGAGGAGCTCCTGGAGAGGGTTCTCCGCATTTCCTGCAGGAGGATGAGTCTAGGAGGGCTGGGCCCATAGGTCCTGCAGGTTGGACCATGAAGGGCCCACAGGTGGCTCTGGGCATGCTGGTGGCCCCCCCTGCGGCCGACGGCCTTCCCCATAGTGCCGTCTCTAACTCCAGGGTCTTCCCTGAGGTGACAAGGATCCCCATGGAGAGGGGCTCTTCCCTCTTTTGGAATCGGTGGCCTTGTGACGGATGGCGCATCGTGAAGCCAGCAGCTGGCTCCCTGTCCTGGGTGCTGGAGTAGGAAGCCCGTCCATGTGAGGGGCCCAGGAGAGCCATAGACCCAGCTGAAGGCCCAGCAGGGGGGCTGTAGCCAGCAGGAGGCACCCACAGATGACCCAAGCCTTCCCAGATGGAGCCCGAGGCCGTCCCACCGCCCAGGCCGTGTCTGTGCAGTGTGATAACTGGAGCCACACACGGGGTGGCAGGCAGTGCCTCGGGCGGGCGGGCAGGAGTGGCACATCCAGGGCCTGTCTCAGTAGGCCTGAGGCCGCCAGCGGCATTGGCCCGGGAATTGGCGTTTCACTGTGACTTTGCCAGGCAAGTGTGGGTGGGCCTTTGGTGGAGGTGCTTGTCAGCCCTGGCCTCCCGCTGCTCCACTCTGCCCCGGGCTCTGCTTCCTTCCCCGACTCTGGGGGGCTTGACGGTGGGCCTCTGCGCCTGCAGGTCTGGCCCCCGGGACCCTATGGCGCAGCGAATTCCTTGGATCTGAGGCTGACTGACGTGCTCTGGGGCTGCAGGACCACACCCACCCACCTCCAGAGAACGCGACTCCCACCCTCGCTAAGGGCTGCACAATCCGGGCCTGGAGCCAGTCCCTCAAAAGTGGTCACCCTGGGTCAAAGTCCTGCATCCGACAGCCTGGGAATTTTCGAGAAGCCACCTCTTCCCTTGAACGTCAAAGGACCTGCAGGCACTGTCCCCAGGGCACACTTCCCTGTCCTTCATCAGGGCCTGACACTCTCCTCAGGCCAGGCCCCGTCTCTGCACTGAGTCTCCAGGCCTGCGGCAGCACCGCTCCTCCCCGGATCAGCACAGGGAGGAGGGAGAGGCAGTGTGTGCAGATCCTCCTGGAGAGCAGCTGATGGGCCAGGTGTGCACACGGGTGTGCAGGGCTGGGTCTGCAGGGCTAGGTGCACACGGGTGTGCAGGGCTGAGTGCAGGGCCAGGTGTGCACACAGGTGTGCAGGGCCGGGTGTGGAGGGCCGGGTGTGCAGGGCTGGGTGTGGAGGGCCGGGTGTGCCGGGCTAGGTGTGCACACAGGTGCGGCAGGGCTGCTCCTCTCCAGGCCTCCACGTCTTCGCCAGGGAAGTGGCGGTGGTGTGCCCGCCTCCCGGGGAGGACACTGGAGCTGCCTGGGGTCCCTGGTGAGCAGGGTAGCAGCTGGAGGCTCAGGCCCTGAGCTCAGACGTGAGGAGCTGGAGAGGGAACCTGTGAGGAGCAGTTGCTTCTGCTGATGGGGCTGACGTCCCCATATTCCTGCTCCATCCTCCCCGCAGCCTCCCACCAAGCAGGATGCCTGGGCCAGGGCTGCTTCCTGCTCTGGTCTCTGTGGGTCCTGCTCAAGTCCTTCTCTGACCTTGACTTTCTCCCCAAACCAAGGGCTGCTGGGTCTGGGAGGACGTGGTGCACGGCGTGCCCCTAGACCCTCTGCTCTGGCTGCCCTGTGCCTCCAAGCGCCTGCTGGTGGGTCCTGGGAGTCCTGTCGGGAGACGGGCAGCTGGGTGAACAGACGAAGCGGGGACCAGGGTGAGCAGCGCTGCCTCTCTTGATGCCCCTGCCCAGGTGTCCACCGTATCCTGAGGACTGGGCAGGTATGGAGCTGGGGCCTGGTACCAGGACCAGTGGCCACTATAGCTCCCTTCTTTGCCCCACAGCCTGGGCCCTGGTGGCCACTGGAGCACCATCTCAGCTCAGAGCAATCCCGGCCCAGCACGTTCTGCAGATGCTTTAACCAAAGGCCATTAAGCTGTCACAGTGCACACCGCCTTCCTGCCGCTGCCTGATGGCGGATGTGGGTGAGGTGCCTCCGCTTCCCGTCTCTTCCTCCCATTGAGTCACCGCCGTCCGGCCAGACTGCCCGCACCGACTCTGAGCTCATCGGCTCCACCATCAATCATCTCTCTGGGTTGGAGCATGGAGGAGACTCGAGTCTGACAAGGACTTTGCTGTTGAGGCGGCGCTGGCTTAGCAATGCTGGACGGGCCCAGTCCACCCCCACCAAGCCCCAGCGGCCGTGCTTCCATTGGCACCTCTCCTGTGACGATGGCAGGGACCTGGTCCTGAGAGCCGCTCAGAGCGTCTCTCCTCTCCTCTGTCCAGGACGCAGCGGGCAAGCAGCCCACTGCACGCCTGCACCTGAGGGTGTCGCCACACTGCTGACGCAGGAGGAAGCCCTCGTGTTGACGTGAGGCACACGCATCTTGCTCTGCCTGACCTGGCTTCCAGCCCCAGCCTCCCCAGCTACCCGGCTGATGGCACTGCCCCCTGCCTGGCACAGAGCTGAGGGCCGTACTCGCCCTGTGGTTCATCAAAGTCTCCATTAGGGACCCAGGAAAGGAGCCAGGGAGGTGGCATCTTACACACAGGCTCTGGTTCTGGCCTAGCACTAGGAGCCACTAGATCTGAGTCGGGTCTGGAGAAGCCGCGAGCTGCTCCTGAGCGGACCGGGGAGGTGCAAAGCTCAGGGGGGCAGCCACGCTGCTTCTAGTGTTTGACTTGTGGCTTTGCCCTAGGGCAGCGCCCATCTTAGGTGCACAGCACCAGTGGAGAAAATCAGGACAGAAGCCCCATCTTCCTGGCCAGAAGAGGCGGGAAAAGGAGCCCCAAAGTCAGGGGAGTGGGGGGCCCTGGGAGGGAGAGAGCCAGACAGGAGGATCGCCGATTCTAAGTGAGGACCCAGGCAAGCCCCCTGGTGGGACCGACAGCCCTGCAAAGGCTCTGAGAACTGATCCGGAGTTTGAGCCACCACCACAGCGGTGATGGAATCCAGTGACCTGGCTGCCTGAACAAGTAAAGGACAGGACAAGAGTCTGTGTTGCATGACACCCACAGCATCCAGGACAACAAAACGACTCAACAAACACAACTAGGAGACATGACCACGCTCAAGAGGAACAGCCAGGACAGGATGTGAACCCTGAACAACCTAGACACTTCAGCAGCATTACAGCTGCACTTTGTGAAGTAGTGTGCACGTGCTCACACACACACACACACGCGCACACACACACACACGCACACACACACGCACGCACACACGCGCACACACACGCACACACACACGCACACACGCACACACACACGCACGCACACGCACGCACACGCACACGCACACACACACACACAGGTGAATGAATGCAATGTGAAACGAGAATTCTCAGCAGAAAAGGAGGAAACACAAGAAATGAGTATTTTAGAACTAAAAACATACATCTGCAGTAAAATATTCACCAATGGGTTCAAAAGCAGAATATAGATGAAGGAGAAAACCCATGAACTTGAAGATAGATGCCTGATCTGAAGAAGAAGAAGATAGAAAGAAATAGGTAAGCAAGCCTCAGGACCTGAGACACCATCCAAGTCCAGCACGTTTGTCTCCAGAAAGAGGAGTGAGATTGGGGCAGAGGAGTTAATGGAAGGGACAACAGCTGAGCATCCCAAATGAGCTGGAAGACATGACTTAACATCCTGAGCTCAGTGAGCCCAGCAAGGAAAACTGCACCTCGAAACCTCACCATCAGACCACAGGAAGCCTCTTGCAGGCCATGGGAGGAAACCACGCCTTCCTTCACAGGGATGTTCGGCTGACTGCAGACTTCCTAGCAGAAAGTGGAGGCCAGAGGACGGTGGAACCACCTCACATCCCAGCTCTGGGTGCCCCAGGCTCTGTCCCCTGCTTCTCCAGGGCTGAGTGCAATGCACGACCAGAAAGCAGAATGCAGGATTCTCTCCCTCTCCTCAGCTCTGCAGTCTGTGGCCAGGTCCCTTTTGATTTCCATATTTGTGTGTGCCCTCTCTTAGTTTCCTGATCAGTCTGGACAGGAGTTTATCGATCTCAAAGAACTTGAGTTAATTGGTTTTCTGTTTAATTGACATCTGCTCTGATCTTTATTATTTCCTATTTTCTGCTTGCATTGGCTTAATTTATTCTTCCTTTGCAAGTTTATTAGGGTGGTGCTCATGTCCTACTCAGCACACTAACCGTTTTTGGGCTGTGAGCCACTTGGTTTCTGTCATGGTCCCTGCTGCTGTCGGCTGGAAGCCGCTGTACAGAGCGTCTAAATGGAAAGCTGTGGCCGTCTTCCAACAAAGCTGTGTCTATATAGACAGGATGGGCCGATCTGTCCTGTGGGTTGTGGTTTGCTACTCCTGGCTTAGAGGGTCAGTTTGTGACCTTTTACCTTTTCCTGTGTAAGCAATTAATGCTATAAAGTGTATCCTAAGTGCTGCTGAACCCGCACCCCACAGATTTTGATATGTTGTAATTTTAACTGAATTAAAAATATTTTCTAATTTCACTCTGAGTCAATCACCTGGCTGGTGCTTTGATGTCTGGGACCTTGCTGACCCCTCGCAGGCTGGCTGATCCCCGAGACACTGAAGGATTTGCCCTCTAGCACACCCTTCGTGTGCAAACTGACCCCCCTCAGAGCCTCAGCCGTCCCATCCCCTGTGGGCCCACACTCATCCACCTGCCCTCATGACCCAGGCCAGGCACATTACCCAGGGCCCGCTGGACTCGTTCCCACTGGCTGATCCTGAGCTGTTCCCACCCTGCCTGTTCCTTCCTGCAGATCCCACTGCAAAGGCGCTTGCCGGGCCCCCCGCTGCCCCTGCCTCCTGGCCCACCTTGTACCCGTGGACCCCTCCGCAGGTGCGTCCTGCTCCCTACTCTTGAACCACGAGCGACACACTGCCTTTGATGGTGGCCTCTCTGGCCTGCTGGCCTCACCACGCTGAGTGATGGTACTGCAGCCTTCCGAACGCCTGCCTCCCCCTCCTCGCCGCATGCACTGCTCAGAGGCGTGTTGTCTAATTTCTTTGTATTTCAGGGTTTTCTGTGGCCTTCTGCTGTTGGTGTCTATTTAATCCCAGTATGGCCAAGGAACTCTGTGTGACGTAGGTCCTTCAGAACACACTGAGCCGTGTCCTGGGGCCAGCACCTGCCTGTCTTGTCAAATGTCCCTGAGGGCTCCAGAGAGTGTGCAAGCCGCAGGGGCTGGGTGGCCTTTCGGTGCCCTCAGCTGAGCTGGGCTTCTGGCTGTGCAGAGCCATCTTCTCCCCAGCACGTCCAGATCAGGTCCCAAGGACTGCTGCACCCCAGGCCCTCAGGGTGAGGCCAGCAAGGGAATGGCCACCAGTGGAGGTCTCCTCCCCTTTCCCAAAATGCTCCTGGTTTAAAGCATTGTGGCCCCAGATGGGAAGGTGCCCTGGATGTTTGCCCGGCACTGACCGTCCCCCTAGATGCCTGGTGATTCCAGCAGGGAGGAACGAGGAGATGGGCACTGCAGACATCTCGCCAGGGCCTCTCCCTTCTTCAGTGGCGTCTGGCTGAGGAGGAGCCGTGGAGATTCCCCAGGCCCCCAGTGTTCCCAGTGGCTTGGGCCAGGCCCAGGCCTGCTCCCTGGCCCCCAAGAGCCCCCGCTGTGCAAGCCAAGGGCCTGCAAGGTGCCTCAGCCCACCGGCTGAGGGAGCTGAAGGGACAGATGAGTCCCATCCTGGCCTGTAACCAGAGAAATTCTATTTTTATCTGTTTTTAGTGCATCAAGCATGTACAGTAAATGGAGACTGGCCAAGGGTTCCATTACTAAAAGTCTGAGAATCTCTTGGGTCCATTAGACTAAAACTTGTG
>JAJEJO010003097.1:198540-276352 GCA_020662805.1 Glaucomys volans | reverse complement strand
CCCCCCCCTGTGCTTCTCCCGCTTCTCCGTCTCGCCTGCACTGGAGACCCCGGGGCCGCCCGCCCGGGCCCCCGACGCCCGGCCCGCAGGTACAGTGCTGCGGCTGGTCTGAGTCCGCATGTTTCCCGCACCTTGCCCATCTCTGAATTTACCTGCGTCTCAGTCTCTCTCTTAATCCTGCTCAGCTACCACTGACACCCACTCAGCTCTGGATCCAGACAGTCCGTCAGACGGTCTTGGGCAGCCACGCCCCCTCCCTGAGCCTGAGATCCCCTTTCTCAGAAAATCTCTCTCTCTCTCTCTCTCTCTCTCTCTCTCTCTCTCTCTCTCTCACACACACACACACACACACACACACACTGCCCATCTTTGTCCCATTTCTTGGCTCCAACTCCTGCCTGGCACCTGCTGGATCCTGATTCCACCTCCGTGGTAGAGGCATGTTGGTCAGGCAGGCGGAGAAGAAACTAGCGTGCTCCAAGCTGGTTAGTAAGTACTGCAGAAGAGAGGAGGTGGCCAGGGAGTCCCGCCGCAGTGATGGCAGTGTGCTGCTGTGACTGCAGCAAGCTGCCATATAGACCTGCATTGTGCATGCAGCATTTAACCCATTTAGTCCTCAGTGATCTCATGAGGTCGATTCTCGTCTTGTCTCTTCTACAAAAGGGAAAACCGGCACAGAGAGGAGTGAGGGACTGGGATTCAAACCCCCACCGCTGGTCTGAGTCCATGCTCTTCCCACTAGTCATCATTTGTCGGGTCCCTTTCCTGGGCTATTTCACACACTTCACATCCTGGGAGAAGATCGCGGCATCCTTAGTCGCTAACTGGGGGAAGCCAAGGCCACTGAAAGGGCACCAGCACGTCTAGCTGGCAGGACGGGGTCTGGCTTGAGCTCTCTGCTGCCCTCTGCTGCCGATCCAGAGAACACCCCAGGATGCGGGTGGCTTTGTGTTCAAAAGCAACTGAGAACGGGGAAGATGCAAGTGGGCCCTTTCAGGGAAGGGTCCATTCCTGCTCCCCCAAATCTTGCCTGAGTCCAAAAGTCGGCCCCACCATTTCTCAACTGTATGACTTAGGGCAAGTCAGTCACCCTCTCTGAGCTTTAGTTTCCTCATCTCTAGAATGTGGATATAATTAATAGCATCTCCTAAGACTTGAGGTCCTGTGTGTGAAGCAAGGAGCCTGGCTGTGTAGCAGTGGTCACTAATCATTAGCTGTCATCGCACTTAACTGGGTGGATGACTTCTGAGTGAGCACCCACTGTGTGCAGGCTGGGAGGATTCAGCGCTAACCAAGGGACTGCCTGGATCTTCACCCAAACACAACCTCAGAGTTGCTGAGAAAACAAATGACAAGAGAAAAGGGCCCTGTCTTCCCAGTGGCTGTGCCACTTGGCCAGGGACTTGAAGGGCTGGTTGTCATTAATTGGGTGAAGGGGATGGGACAGCATGCTAGGGCACTGAACAGGGCAACAGCTTGCAGAAAGGGCCAGAGGCAGGAGAGAGCTTGGCCAGGCCCTGGAACAGAAGGGAGGCCAGTGTGGCCGAGGTGAGAGGGGCAGGGCAGACTACAGAGGGCCTGGTGTGGACTGAGGGACTGGGACCTGGGCCTGGGGGCGCTAGGGAGCCATGGAGGGCTGTAAGGAGAGGAGGACTGGGCCAGCACTGGGTGTAGAAAAACCTCTGGGGCCATGAGGGGTCCAAAGATGGGAGAGAGTGGAAGCTGGGTGGCAGGGAGAGGCTGAGGCAAGCATCCAGGAGAGAGGCTGGTGAGCTGGGGCCATGGGGACAGAGAGGAGGGGGGGGGAAAGAGAGGAGAGGCAGGGCAGAGTCAAGGGCAGAGTGGACAGGCCTGGGGCTGACTCTTTACTGGCTGTATTCTCAGGCCTCACCCCAAATGTCACTTCCTCCCTGACACCCCCCCAGGACCCCCACGAGGAGAGGTGGAGTGGGTCCAGGGCACAGGGACCAGCCAAATGATGAGTCAGGGCTGAGGCCAGCAGGGCCAGTCAGCGAGGGTGACCTCACCTTTAGTCACCAGGAATCGAGACAGAGGGCCCAGTCGTGCGAAACCCCAAATCCCTGCACTCAGTTGACAAATATTCCCAGCATGGCACGGGCTGGGAAGCTGCTGGGCCCCGGCCATGGCAGGGCCCAGGGGCACCCCCTCTGTGCTCAGAGTCACTCTGCCCACTTAGACATTTCCTGGGTGCTGAGTGGTACCACATGTCCCCAGGTCTTGAAAAGGAGCTTAGGGTTGGGCACCATGGCGCACACCTGTAATCCCAGCGACTTGGGAGGCTGAGGCAGGAGGATCACAAGTTCAAAGCCAGCCTCAGCAACTTAGTGAGACACTTGTCTCAAAATAAAAAGCTTTAAAAAGGACTGGGGACATAACTCTGGTTAAGTGCCCCTGGGTTCAATTCCTAGTACCAAAACAAGAAAAGGAGCTTAGGGCCGAGTTTCCCATTTAAAGAAGCGAGCTGAGGCCCTGGGATGGAGTGAGGAGTGGGAGTTAGGCCACAGGGAGAGGTCCAGGGTAGTAGTGTGTGGAAGCTGGCAGTGGCCCTTGTTGAGACCCGAGACCCTTCACCCACCGGCCTTGGTTATGCAGATCTGTGGGCTGGACAAGGCTTTTGTGTGGCTTGGAGTAACCAGAGGACTGGTAGTGGGAAAGTCTGGGGAGGGACCTTTCTGATAGGCTGGGTGCTGGAGACAGTGACCGCTGTGCCTGTCCTCACTGAACTGCTGGAGAGGAGCAGGGAGACTGGAAGTGCTTCCACAGTGACTAGGGTGGCCCTGGAGTGAGAAATGTGAAACACATTATTCAGAAGGAAGTGAGTGACACTCAAGGGGGATAACTGCTTGACTCAAAATGGTTGAGCAAGGCCTCTGAGGGGCATGTTTTGCAGGGGCCTGAGCTACCTTGGAAGAGCATCTGAGCAGCAGGACCCGCAGGTGCAAAGGCCCTGAGGTAGTGCTCTAATTAGGGCATTAGATGAATAGCAAGGAGGCCAATGTGGCCAGCACACAGGGGAAACAGGGTAGGTGAGGACACAGAGGGACAGGGCAGATGGTGGGGACTACCTTGGTTTTGCTTTCACTTTGAGTCTGAACCCATGAGTCTGTCCTCCTGTAATTCCATTTCTCTTTCCTCTCTCTCCATCCTCAGGCCCCGTGGAGAACTGATTCCCCAAAGACCTGACCCCCCTGCACCCCCAGAAGAGGGGTTGAGAGTAGAATCCTCTGTGGATGAGGGAGCCACTGCCACCACCGCAGACGCCGTTGAGTCCGGGGAGGCCCCTGAGGCTGGGCCCTCCCCCTCCCCCACCATGTGCCAAACAGGAGGCCCTGGCCCCCCACCCCCCAGCCCCCCGGACGGCTCCCCTGACCCCCCAGACCCCCTCGGTGCCAAATGAGGCAGGAAGCCCCCGCCCTTTCCTGGAGAGTCGCCTTTCTTGGAACTGAACAGAACTCTTTTGGGCCTGGCGCCCCTGGGCACAGCGAAGGGCCCACCCTGCCCACTCCCAGCCCCACACAGGGGCCGCAGGCTTCGGGGACCTGGACCCCCCCATCGCGCGCCTCCCTCCCCCTCCCCAGCCTGGCCCCTGGAGGGGCCTCTGGTTCCAACCTTCGCGTGGCATTTTCACATTATTTAAAAAAGACAAAAACAACTTTTTGGAGGAACATGGAGCCTGTGTGTGCTTGGGGAGGCGGAAGCGGGAGGGGAGGACGTAGGGAGCCGGAACTGTGCAGAAGACACGTCCTCAAGGCCCGTGGGCAGTTGGGACACTGGAGGTTCCCGGGAGCAAGGCCCATGAGAAGGGCCACACCTCAGCTTCTCTCCTTCCTGCTGGGAGGCTGGTGTGTGCTATGCCTGACTTTGACTGCAGCCTCAACCCATTGATCATTCAAGAAGCCACTGGGAGTCAGCGAGGGTTGGGAGTCACGTTTCCACCACCTCCACTAGGTGGCCTGCAGGAATGGCTAGAAGTTGCCCCAGGGCCAGGGCAGGTGACCAGGGGCTCAGAAATGACCTGGTGATGCCCACACTGGGCCGTGACCCAGAAGCCTTCTCAGCGGGGCACGGTGGCACACACCTGTAATCCAAGCGACTTGGGAGGCTGAGTCAGGAGGATTGCGAGTTCAAAGCCAGCCTCAGCAACTTAGCGAGGCCCTAAGCAACTCAGTGAGACCCTGTCTCTAAATAAAATACAAAATAGGGCTGGGGATGTGGCTCAGTGGCCGAGTGTCCCTGAGTTCAATCCCTGGCTCAAAAAAAAAAAAAAAAAAAAGAAGCCTTCTCAGATGGCTGCTGCCTGTCCTCAAAAGTCAGTCAACCTCCCTGGCAACAGTGGCTCTAACTCAGTTTACCTTTTCTGTACTGGAAATTGAATCCGTTCTACCACTGTCCCACACCCCCAGACCTTATATTTTTTATTTTGAGACAGGGTCTCACTAAGTTGCCCAGGCTGGCCTTGAACTTATGATCCTTCTGCCTCAGCCTCCAGAGTCACTGGATTAGTTGTATACCAGCGCACCCAGCCCAGCGTACCCATTTGTGCATGTGACTGTCTGCTTCCTGAACACTCCTGTCTTCTCCCTGTGTCCTGAGCACAGTTCTGGTTTCACCCAGTGTTCCCCACCTGCCTGGTGTTTTGCCATCTCTCCATCGGGTCCTGTTCGGCCTCCCACTCACTGCCTGCTTCTGTTTCTGTGTCTGAGTTCCTGCCTCTGCTTCCTCCCTCTGGGTCTCCCTGTCATCTCTGTCTCTATTATGTCTTTTTACATCTGATTTTGTCACTGACTCCTTCTCCCCATTTCTCCTATTTCTGCCTCCATCTCTGTCCATTTCCCTGTGATGGGCTGTCTTTGCACCTCTGATCTCTTGGCCCCAGGTTGTCCCCCCATCACCTTGAGACGAGGTGCACTGGCATATTGGAGGGAGGTAATATGGATGAGGGAAGCGGGAGGGGGCAAGGGGAGGGTTGTAGATGCTGGCCTAGGAATGAAGGTGGTGAGGGTACTGGGGTCACATGTACGTCCTGGGGCTTGGAGGATGGGGAGGGTGAGGGTTTTTCCTCTTCCCCCAACTGCTACTGCCAGTGCACATGGTGGTGCTGCTATGGTGGGGCTGCATGGCCTCAACCAGGGAGGCCCTGAGGGAGGGGGGCTGGGGCCTGGACCTCTGGGTCCCAGAGAGGAGGGTTAGTTCACTAGAACTAACATAACAACTATCTCAAATTTGGTGGCTTAAACCACACAAATTCATCATCTCACAGTTTTTGAGGCTAGAAGTCCAAGATCAATGCCAGCAGGGTTGTTGACTTCTGAGGGCTGTGATGGGAGTCTGTTGCATACCTTTCCAAACCTGGCTCTTGGTGGTCACTGGTTACCTTTGTGTTCATCTGTTTGTAAATGCTTCACCCCAGGCTCTGCCTTCCTCTCCACAAGACATTCATCCTGTGTGTCCTTTCATCTAAATTCCTCCTTTCTATAAGGACACCAGTCATATTGGATTAGGGCTCACAGTAGTGACCTCATCTTTAATTATATTTGCAATAACACTATTTCCAAAAAAGATCACATTCTGAGATTGCAGGGGATGTCAGCTTGGAATTTTTGGAAGGTCACAATTCATCCTGTCAAAAGGGGGTTCGCAGTGTGGTGTCCTGGATGAGGAGGGAGCTGGGACCCAGACTCCTCAATCCTTGGGAAGAAATGGATCCAGACAAAACCGAAGGACGATTTTTGTGGTGATTGCAGTCCAGCTTGAATGTTCCCCAGGCATCTCCAGCTTAATTCAGCCAAATCAGATTTCCGCCCCCTCCCCCGCAAAAAAAAAAAAAAAAAAAAATCCTTTAGGGCCCTCGCAGGCAATGGTATTGCCATTCACTGGTGACCAGCCCTCAAACAGTGCTGGTGCTTGTCTTCCAAAGCCTGTGTCCTGGGACCACTTTCCGCCGCCTCCCAGCCACACTGGCTGGCACCTGGGAACCACACTGCTTCTCACTCACCTCCCTGCTGAACTGCAGATTATTCTCCCTGCAGCAGCCAGGGGGCCCTCCACAACCTCAATCACACTCCTGCCCATGTCCTTGGGTGGCTTCCCAGCCTGTTAAGAACACAGCCAAAGTCCCTGTCACGGCTGACAAGGGCCCACATGGCCAGCCCACACCTTCCCTCTGCCCTCCTCCCACACCGCCGCAGTTGCCAACTTCCAGACACACCTTCCTACCGTCAATCACCCCAGCATGCCGGTCCCCTGGCTGCGCATGTTCTCCCACCTCAGTATCTCTAGGGCACCACTTCTCCACGCAGTAGGCAGGCAGTACCCATGGGTTCATGCTACAACAGCGGGCACAATGGGTGACGATGGTGGGACCCTCTACTCAGGGACCTACCTCATTTCCCAGGCATACTTGTGTCGATAACTACATTTCCCTGGAGCGTTTGGGAGAACTTGGGGATTCCATTTCGCACCGGCCCCTGGGTTGAGGTTGTGAAGCGGCCAGGGATTCCCCCACCTGCATTCGGGCTGAGACCAGACAAGGTAAACCCCACAGCACGCGGCGCGGTGCGAGACCAGCCTGGATCTCTGCCAGGAGCGGGGGCGGGCGGCGTAACACAGCTCGCTGGGAAGGGGCCGCTTTCTTGGGTGGCCTTGTAGTTATACCACTCCGGAGCCCTTGGCTGCTGGCCAAGGGCGGGGCCGCGACGAGACCAGAGATTCAGAACAATCCCCACCTGAGCGCTCCACAATCGGGGACCCGCGCCTCCTGCGAGGCGCACAGGAGGAACTACAATTCCTGGCAGGCCCCACAGCTACGGCTTCGCTCCCACCAGCATATGCGACGGAGGGCCTGCCGGTAGTAGTAGTTTCCTCTGCTAAGAAACCCTCAGCTTCCTCAGGCGGGCGCAGGCGTGACAGTGGGGTCTCCTACCAGCCCACTGGTCCTGGGACCCATGACCCCTCTACCTCTGGAGGCACACTTGTTCTTTGAGGCCTCACCTCCTGGGCCTTTTGAACGCCATCCCCTGAGATCAAACCATTCTAACTCAGCACCAACTGGCAAAACTAGAGGGCAAGAAGGGGGCGATTGAAATCCTGGGCTCCAGGCTTCCTTCACAAGACCTTCAAAGACATGTGCTCCTTCCTCAGAAGGTCGCATTCCCAGCACAGATATTTGAAGAACAGGTCAACAGCCCTCTGACATAACACATTCTTCAAAGGAGCTAAACCTATTGGCGAAGCCTTGCTCAGTGGCACTGCCCCACAGCAATGCCCGGACCCCTGCCTGCCTCGCACCCTTCAGCGAAGGTCAGCACTGCCCTGTGCTTGCTGACCCAGGACCGGGCCTCCTTGCAGTCACCCTAGATTCTCCCTGAGAGGTCTTTTAGTGTCCCTCTAAACACTCTGAATTGTTCCCAGCCCCCACGGGTATTTACAGCCCCTCAACCGCAGGTCCTGGATCCCCGCCCCAACCCACCCTGTAAACCACATTCCTGGGTGGCCCATTTTGTTTTTTTGTTTTGTTTCTTGTGGTACTAGGGATTGAACCTAGGGCCTTGTGCATGTGAAGCAAGCACTCTACCAACTGAGCTACATCCCCAGCCCTAAGAGGCAGCCTATTCTAACAGCATGAAATCCTGCCACCGGAAATCTCTCCCTTCACTCCACCTCTGCAAGTTGGGGTGAAACCACAAGTGGCCCTCCAGGGCAGTTCCTTCCTAGGTGCTTGACTGGCCTGGTTCCTGGATCTCATCAAGTGGATGGGATGGAGCATCTAGCTCCACCAACACCAAGAAATGAGGGGGTCTGCAGGCACAAGTGGTTAAATAATTAATAAGATTACCAACAGCATGTTAATTACAAATAATGAGAGAGGAGCTAAAGGTGGTCAATTTTCCAAAGGGGAAACCAGGATCCACAGCCCCAGGGCCCAGGGGTCCGGCCACCTGGGCGGGGCAGCTCTGAAATAAATAATGGATTTGAGGCAGGGGGTCAGGGCTGCTCCTGCTTCTTCTTGACAGAAATCCGCTTCTTCCTTGCTGCCAGCATCTCATAGAAGGGGTCGACACTCACTGCAGCCCTGCAGAAGGGAGGGTCCCAGATGAAAGCCAAGAAGTCCAGGCCCCAGCCCTCCTCCCTCAGACCCGGGGTCCAGCACCCAGTCCCGTTCCTCAGGAGTCAACCCAGGCTCACTGGATGGACTTGATCCACTCGTCCTTCTCCTCCTGTGTGGGGGCTGAGATCCGGTACACCATGTGGTTCCCTTCCACCACCCGGCCATCTGCCTCCGTTTTGCAGGCTTTGATGAGCTGCCCCTTGTTGTTGGGGATGTAAAGTTCAAAGCAGTTCTGAGGAAACGCAAGAGGACAGCAGGTAAGAGCCAGCCCTGGGCCCGCAACAGGCCCTTTGTGTGAGCAGAAAGGAGCAGAGAGGGTCTCACCGGTTTCCGGGGGTCATCCACCTCTCGGATGCTCAGATTCTCCAGGGGAATGATTCCTCGGGGCTCCTTGTCCTGAATGAGCAAGATGGACAAAACTCAAACTTCCATACCTTCCCCGCAGCGCTCCTGCCGCAGCGGCTCTGGCCCCAGCCCAGCCCATGCCCTCACCGTCGTGTACTCAAAGTAGTAGAGGCAGTTGTCTGTGAGGATGAACCAGCGCCGCTTCCAGGTCTTCACCCGGCCCCCTGAAAGGGAATGGGGGGAGGGGGCCTGGGCTCAACGGGGAACAGGGCTTCTGGGAGGGGGAGGGAGAGGCAGAGCAGGAGAGCTGGGACTCTTGGGGCCTAGGACAAAGCAGTGTGGGAAGACAGACAAGCAGGGACAGGCGAGCTTGGGCCCCAGGAACAGGTCCACGCCCAGCTGGGGATCTGCCTGTTCTGCCAGCTCAGGCCCAGCAGTTCCAGCCCCCAGTGCCTTCCCTGAGGGCGGAGGCTAGGCCACCCCCACCCCTCATCTAGTGTGGGGGCAAGGACAGGCCATGTACCTACCTCCTGGGGCAGACAGCGAGAAAGCAGGCAGGATCGGGTGCAGGAGGGAAGGCGGAAGAATGGGATGCCCCCAAGAGCCGCGACAGAAATAGCAGGTAAGTGAAGGGATGCGCAGGGGTGGGACACAGAGAGAGACAGAGACACAGGGAGAGGAACACGCAGAGAGGGAGACAGGGAGGGGGAGAGAGGAAGAAAACCAGTTACATCCACATGGGAGAGGAATGGCCAGGCTTCTCCCTCCCTCGGAGGCTGAGGGCCCTGAGCCCACCATGATAGCCACTGAGTACCATGCTCAGCTCACCTCCATGCTCAGCTCCAGCCCACCCAGGACATGTCTTTGGCCAGGAGGACCCTCTACTGCATGGTGACTGCCCCCACCAGGAAGAACACAACCCCCCTGCTTGGCCTGACAGGGCCTGGGGACTCATCTTAGCCCTCAGCTCCAGCACAAACGTGCTGTGTGACCTTAAGACACTCTCTTGCTCTCTCTGGACTCCCACCTGGAGATCCAGTTGGGCTCACACCATCCTGCAGCAAAACTGCCTGCTTCTGGCCTCCTTGTGGGCCCAGAAGGATGAACTACTGACAGTGGCAAGGGCTTTCATTATCCGTAATTGAGAGTGACAACCACAGCACCAAACAGCATGGTAAAGAAACGCAAAGCCCTTGCTGAGGGCCCCGTGGGGTTGGGTGCACTCTGGTCAGAAGCCCTGCAGCTGTGGTCCCATGGATGAGCCTCAGTTTCCTCAGGTGGAAAATGGAATGCCTGCTGCTAGGAGTGGCTAGGAGCTCTTGGTGGAGCTGCTGTCCAGCTTCTCTCTGGCCAGCTCAGGCAGGGGCACCACTCACTCTGGAGGAGGACACTAGGGCTCCAGCCCACTGGCCTGCCTCCCCTGCAGGTAGTGCAGCAAGCAGAACCAGGTGCTGACCGCAAACAGCTGTTTGCATTTTTAGTGTCTGCCCCTGCTGAAGAGGTGACGCTCTGGTTGGGCACAATTCCACATGGCAGGGATATGGAGGGAAGCCACAGCCACCCAGCCCAGCCCCTCAGGAGGCAGGGCCACTGTGATCCCTCCACACATCTGCCCCAGGGCAGCCATTCACAACCTCTCCATGAGAAACCACATCCACAAGTGCCATCTGCTGGGTCCCAGGCAGGGCTCCAAGCTGTGGCTCTGGATCTTGGCTTTGCTTTGTAGGTGCCTGGGGAGCTTAAAAAAGACCCCTCCTGCCCCTGAGATCCCCACTTCAGGAGGCTGTGGCCTGGTCTTCAGGGTTTCCAACATGCTGAGGTGAACTGCACACACAGCTGGGTTTAAGGATGACGCCAGCTGGGCACAGTCTGAGGCAGGAGTGTTCAAAGCCAGCTTCAGGGGCTGGGGCTCAGTGGTAGAGCACTTGCCTACCATGTGAGGCACTGGGTTCGATACTCAGCACCACAAATAAATAAATGAATAAAATAAAGGTCCATCAACAACTATAATATGTGTGTGTGTGTGTGTATAAAAATACAAAAAAATTTTTTAAAAGCTAGCCTCAACAATTTATCAGGCATGAAGCTACTCATATAAAATATAAAAAAGGGCTGGGGACATGGCTCAGTGGGTAAGTGCCCCTGGGTTCCATCACTGGTACAAAATGAAACAAAAAGGAATGACTCCAGCCCTGATGATGGCCCTTGATGGCCCTAACTTTGCTAGTATCTAGCTTCTTGCTTATTTTATTTTATTTTATTTTTTCAGTATCTAGTCCTCCCAGCTGAGGACTCTAGATTCATATAAGCCAGTCCAGGCTGTTCCTTCCCTGGCCAGGCATCCATCCAATCCCAGGGGAAGTCCACTGCGGGACCCTGGGACTGGCATCCTTACTCATGTTAGCCCTCCTCTGCCTGCGAGTGCTGCTCTGGTGAGAGCGGGACACAACACAGGGACAGCCAGTGCACTACTGATGGTGAGGCCAACAGACTGTGGGACAAAGGAGCCCTGCCCTGGACCCTGGGGGTTCCTGCCAAGGAAGAGAACAGTTCCCATGAACTGGTCTCCTTAAACACAGCAGAGTGTCCTGAGGGACCATTTTTGCAGCAGATGTGGGCTGAGGGGCTTGTGCTCACAGCATCCTTAGTGCTGAGACCAAGCCTGGCTCTGGGACGGGCCACAGATACCAATGGGGACGAAGAGGGCGGAGAAGCTCTTTCTACACAGCAGACCGAGGGCAAGGGCCCAGCACACAGGAATTATCCTGTTTTCAGTCCCATTTTTCAGATGTGGAAACTGAGGTTCAGAGGGGTGGAATCACTTGCCTCAGGTCACACAGCGGGCATGTGTGGAAGCTGAGTCCTGGGCTTGTGCCCATGAACTTCCCCCTGCAGAGGCAGTCAGCAGGGTCGGGAGGGGACGTACCCAGCTTCAGGAGCCAGCCCTCCCTGTCTGGGTTGAAGAAGGTGTGGGTCAGATCATTTCCGTCGTCCTCAGGAATCTTGAAGGGCTCGTTCCGGATGCTGTCATAGAGGTTCTGTGGGGTGAAGACTGTGTCAGCAATTCTGGGCACCTGGGATCCTACTGGGTCTACTCGGGCAGTGAGACCATGGGAGGTAACTCCCCCGCCCAGGAGAGAAACAGGCTGGGGAGGAGAGGAGAGCAAAGTAGAGGGCAGAGGAGAGGAGGCCAGGGAGGAGAGAAGTGTGAGGATAGTCAGAGAGCCTGCTAGGTTCTCAGAGAAAAAGACGAATGGAGAAGAAGATGGCCAAGACCCTGGTGGAGCCAGAAGAGAAACAGGCCCCAAACCAAGGGCTCGCCGGAGAAACCTGGGAAAGAAAACATGGAAACAAGAGAGGCGGAATCCCAGCACTGTGGGAGGGGAGCAGGGCCCCAGGGAAGGGGCTGTATGTGGTAGGAAGAGGGCTGGGGGCAGGGAACAGTGGGCCTGACCCTGAGCAGCTCCTCAGGCAGGTCCCCGCCCTCGTTGATGCCCCGGTTCATGGCCACAAAACGCTCCAGGCCTGGCTTGTCCCTGACGTTGGGGTTGTGAAGGCTGGTGTTCAGCATGATCACGGCAAAGGACAGCACGTAGCACGTGTCTGCACAGACAGGACAGGTGTGATCACCACTGTGTGGACCCAGGTGCCCCTACACAGGATTCAGGAGCCAGTTTCCAACCCTCCTCCCCCAGACCCAGAGGCACAGACCCAGCCCTCCTCCCTCAGAACCCGGGTCCAGACCTAGTCCTCCTCCCAGGAGCCTGGGCCCTACCTGTGGACTGGAAAACCCCTGGGTTGCACAGGCAGTATCGCTGAGCGAAGGCCTCCATCATCCGGTCAATTTTCTGGGCCTCTCCAGGGAGGCGAAAGCTCCATAGAAATTGCCTGGTTTAGGAAGGAGCCAGGACGGATGTCAGGGCTGAGAGAACACCCTCTTCCTGCTGACTCTCTGTTAGGAACTGGCCAAAAAGAAATCCAAACCTTCTAATCTCAGCAGTTGTTTCAAGTACAGACACATGACCCAATCTGACAAATAAACATCGGCCATGAGACTTCTGCTAAACAGGCCTGACAATTACCAGGGGCTTCTGTTACCATGTAGCAGGGTCTACGAAGAGGAATTTTAACACAATGGCAAGTACAACCAAGAGGCAGAATACTGACTCTTTTACTCCACTTGGATCCAGCTATGCCTCATGGAGGCCCTATATGTGGACTTTTGTGTTACAGAAGACAACCAATTCCTTAGTTTTGTTTGAGTAGAGTTTCTCACTCCCAACCAAGAAAGTTCTGGTAGGTACATTCCTGCCCTTCCAACATCATCCCGTTACCTGAGGGCCTGCACCAGATTGAGATCGGTGAACTCATGCAGATCCACAAAAGCGTGCAGCACTGCCAGGTTCAGCTCTTCCCTGGGTGGAGAGAGACAATGTTGCACACAGGAAAGGAGACTGAGGAGGTCGGAGTAGAAGAGGATGAGGGCAAGGCACTGAAGCAGCCAGCCACATCTTGGCACAGCAGCTGCCCGAGGTGGGTGCAGTTTTCTTCCTGGCCCCCATTACAGGCCTGGGCCCAGCGTGGGGAAGCTCCAAGCACACTCCTGGGAGAAATATGTGCCTGAGGGACCCCCGGTTGTTAGATCGTTGAACAGGTGAGAGAAATGCAGCGAATGGACAGGACACCTTCTGCTGCCTCGCAAACATTCCCCATATTCCCCAGACATCCACAGGCAATTCCCACATACCCAGATGTCCATAAAACCCTGTAATCCCAGATGTCCACAGAGGGTCCTCAAATACCTGACAACCCAGCCCATCCCCTAGACTTCCAGGCAGCCCTCAAGACTCCTGGGTGCCCAGGGGGGCCCTGGATCCCTGGAGAGCTGCCAGGGGTCCCCAGCTCTCCCTGGAGAGCTGTCCCCCCAATCCACAGTTCCTACAGATGTCCACTCTGCACACGGGAACCTCACTGCACAGCACTCACGTGTCCACCACTGCCCCCAGATATAAATGGATGTCCCCCCAACTCCTAGATATCCACAGAAAGTCCCCACACCCCCACATGCTCTCGGCTCCCACAGATCCAAGCCAGCTCATTCAGTCACGGTCCAGGTGGAAGGCAGGTATACCAAGGGCCACCTTCATGGAGGCTATGGGGCAGTTCCAACAGTGAGCTGCCAATGTGAGGGCAGGAGCCAGGCAGGTGGGGCAGAGGGATGAGTCCCAGCAGGTGCCAAGCAGGTGTCTCACCTTTCTCCCAGGTAGTCCCCAATAGCTGTCTTGTTCAGCCCCTCGCCCTTGTACAGGAAGCGGGCAATCTCTTCTGGTGTGTTCTGCAGGAGTTCATTCTCTACCAAGAACTGGATCCCCTGGTAGGTGGGGGCCAGGTCTCAGTGTGGAAGGCTAGAAAGCTCCTGTGCCTCTCCATGAACCTCAGCACCCACCCTCAACAGAGTAGGACCTGGTTTAGATCCTCACCTACCATCCCTCCCACCTCCTGACCTGTTCCCTCTTCCCCTGCCTAGTTAATTCCAGTACCAAGAAGAGGGTCCAGCAACGAACAGGTGCTTAATGTTTGAATGACTACAAACTCTACCTGTTTTCAGCAAGAAGAAAGTAAATTGTTAACAGACAGCAGTCCTTGCAGGCTGTGAACAGAGTCCCAGATTGGATCAGAGCCTCTTTGGGTCTCTGGCCAGGAAGGCCTCTCCGTTACAGCCACATTTCATTTTGGATTGCAGGACCTATGTCGAGGTAACTGTTCTGCAGGTACGACAGGGTCTGACTCGTCTTTGGGTCTCCAGCATTGCCTAGCACAGGGTCGGGCCCTCTGGAGGCCTCAGCAAACAGGCGTGAAATGAACAAGTAAACAAATGTCTTTGTTCTACCTGGTGAACACTTACTCAACCTTCACACCTGATGAACGCCTCATCCTCAGGGAAGCCCTCCTGACTGCACCAGGTTCCTTGTTATGGGTGTCCACCAGCCTGGTATCTCCCTCTGTCATGGCACTGGCCCTCTCCTTTGAGCATGTCACTTTCTTCATAACCTCTTCTAGACTCAAGACCCTCTTAGGACCATTAAGTACATTCAGAAATACACACAGAAAGGGGAAGAGGACCTTCTAGGCAAGGGACGAAACATAAGCAAGAGTCAGGAGGCCGAAAGATTTGGTTGGTGTCTCAAAACAAATGGGCAGACTGTATCTGAATCCAGGGATCAGGATCCAAGTCTGTCTTCCTAGAGTACACTTGTACCCATAATACTCCTGGAACCTGGAGGTGCCAGAGCCCCAGGCCTGGATGTCTGCTGGCTGGTCCTAGCCCTGTGACCCCAAGCACCTTCTTGGGGTCCATGTTGAATTTCTTCCTGCCCATTGCCATCTTCCGGTTCCGCTGCAAGGTTTTACTGCAGGGACAGAGAGCAGGGTGGGGGTGGGGGGTCATGGGTCAATGCTTGGCTCTGGCCACGTCCCAAGACTCCCAAGTTCCCTGACCCAGCCCTCACCTGCCCTCGTTGGCCTCCAGACCCTCCACCTCACTCATGGCTTCACTGAGCTCCTCCCGCAGGCGCTGGATTTCCACCAACAGCTCCTGTTTTCGCCTTCTGATGTTCTCCAGCTCCATTCGCTCCTCCGGAGTCAGGTCCGGGGGCTCTGTGGGCCAGGACCAGAGTTTGCAAATTAGTTCTCCGGCTAGAAGCCTAAATTCCTGCAATCCAGGGCTGGAGACCTAGATTCCTTCCCATGTCTGATGGAAGAAGGGGCTGGGGGCCTGGATTCCTCTGTCCACCATTGGAAGGGCTGGGGCCATAAGTTCTAGGGGAGACCGGAACATAAAGCTCAGGTTCCTGAGTCTGAAGGAGAAGGGGGAGCCTGAACGCTTAGGTCTGAGAGAAGAAAGAGTATGCAAGTCAGAACTCTTGGATCCATTACTTGTAAAGGGACTGAAGTCTTGGTTTTCTGACTCCATTACTGGTGGAGTAGCTGGGGGTCTGAGTAAAGACAGGCCTGGACGTCGGGACCCCTGAGTCCATATAATTTAACTATAGCAGGGAAGCTGTTGTCAGCTTTTAAGAGTTGGGAAACAGGAATGGGGCATCCAAGGCCTTCGCCCCCGCCTTAGCGGGATCTCCGTCGCCCGCAAGATTTTTCTCCACCCCCGACTCAACCAGCCCCTCTCCCCGCCCCCGGCAGGCAGTAGGTTCGCCGGGCCGCTCCAGCGGGAATGGTTCCGCCCCGGCCTCGCCTCCGCCACTCCATCCCGCCCCCTCCCGCCGCCACCGGAAACAGGCTCAGCCCAAACAATGGCCTGGAACGCCCCGCTCGCAGGCCCCGCCGGAAGCCCGTCCCGCGCCGCACAAAAGCGAGGCGACTATGGAGCCCAAGGGCTCCGCGCGGCGCGCGTCGGGAGGGGACTTTCGCCGCGGAACGTTCGGAAGGAAATGCTTGATCCGCTTGCAGTCGGCCCCGCCCCTCCCGGACCTACCATAGACACCGTCCTCCATGGCGGCTAGGAAGGCCCTCGGGGAGTCCGGGGCAGTCCCGCCGGTCGGGCCTGGATCCGCGTTGGCCCGCGGGCTCGGGTGAGCCCGCTCAAACGCCCCGGGAGCCACCGCCGCCTCCTCAGCGCCAGTCCTCAGCGCTGAAAAGACTCTCCCTTCACTGCCCAACCGCCCGGCCAGTAGGAACCGCCCCTCGTTTTGACACCGTCCAATCCAGAGCGGGTCCTCTCGTCTGCTCCGCCCCCGACACTAACGGATCGTTCTCCAGGACCAATAGGCGCACAAGAAGCAGATGTAGCAATGTCCGGGTGGAGGTAGACGGCCTGTGAGGCCAATCGGAGTGCGGGCAGGGCGCCAGGTCCCGCCTCCGAAACAAAAGAAAGCCCTTGGCAGGCTTGCCCTCCAATGAGAAGCCTCAGAAAAGAGTGTCAAGGAGGTAGGGCTCTGCGGTGCAGAGAGGACTGCGTCTGCGCTAAGGACGCCGCACACCAGGAGACTAGGTCAACTTGCCCGGCCTCTAGCAATACGTTGCTAGGGGGCGGTACTTTGTTAGGCTTGTTGCCTGGGGCGGAGCCTCAACCGTGGGTTGTTCCGGTGAGCCACACCTCCTCACAGGCCGCGCTTGCATTTGACTGCAGCGGTTGCTATGCAACCGCTAGCCACTTTGGCCTGCCTTTCTTTTTGCCTGGTTCCCCGGGTACTTCCCTCTCTTAATCCCCTACCGTCTAACCCCCCCCCCCCTTTTTTTTAACCACCGCCTATGACCTCCACATTCACCTCAGTCTCTTCAGAGTCAAGATGTGGTGAAAAGATTTGTTGTTTCTTCCAAATGCTATGCTAGTTGGTAATTATGGAGAGTGGAACAGTAGAAGAAAGGTAAATATAGTGAAAGCACGGGCTCCGCCTTCCAGGCGCCTTCTGTTTTTCAGGTTCCTCCCTCTCTCCTGTAAACTCCTCCCCTTATTTTAGCATCTTCCTCCTGAGACTCCTCTCTTCCCCAAGCATCCTCCCCTATGACAAGTCCCCTTCCCTTAGCATTCTTCTACCTCTCTGATATCTTTACTTCCCTTGGTGACTCTTTTTAGCTCTGCTTATTTCTGGTCCATCCTTAACCCCCACCCCCGCCTGTCCTCACACGCTTCGAAAACTCCTCCCTCCTCCCAGAATCCGCCCACATCTGAGGTCCTTCCCCTTCCCAGCCTCTCCTTGGGTTCCTTGAAAAGGGAAAGCAGGTTCAGGGACCTGGTTGGGATGGGGAACAGGAGCACCCTTGTAAAAGGGACTGATGTGGTGTCTAGGTCTCGTCCTTATTTGTCGTCCCTGGCTGCGCAAGTGGGGACGGATTCAGGGCCAGGACCTGGTTAAGCTGTCAGATTAGACACGGAGCCTCCTAATCCCTTCACTGACCTTTATGAGTGGCACAGGTCCTGCCCTCCCTAGTGGAGATCCAGGCTGTGCGTGCCAGCCCTTCCCCTAGTCTTCCTCCTTCCAAATTGAACCACCCTCCTATTCCTTCACCTCTAACTTAACATTCCTCCCCACCCCTGTTTCTATTGTCCCTCTGTGTTTCCATTGTCCCCAGTCCCTGTCCCAGGCTCTCTGTGCTGGGAGAGCAGCCAGCTAATTAATCCCATCCGGTCATTACATAGGGATTCTGAAGGATAAAGAGAGTTGGGGAAGCCAGAAGAGGGGACCTGAGTCGATGCAGCATTTGGGCAGGCTGATGGCCAATGACAGTGCCTGACCTCAGTCTGGAACACAGGGGTGGGAACATGTCCTTCTCTTGGCACTGCCTCCATCTGCAGTTGGCTCCCACCCTGTTGGGCACTTAGGTGGATGGCAGCATGGACAAAGGCCAGCCCCAAGAGCCCATGCCCCAGAAACACACTCAGACACACCCACAAGGGCTCCCAGGTCTTTAATTTGGGGACAGGTCTCCCTTAAAACACCCACTTTGCCCACAGTGGGAAGATCCCTAACCCTAACCCTTCCCCAGTCCCCTGAGCTGGATGAGGGAAATGGGGACTCTGACCCTTAGCAACAGCTCATGCTACTTTTTCTGGCCCTGTGATTCAGACACTGAAGTTCAGAGCCAACAGTTAAGATCACCTCCCATCCCAGCCGCCCCTGGAAGGGCATATGTTCCAGCACCAGAAGGAGTTGGAAAATCTCCAGGACACCCCTCTCATGAGGGGAGGAGTCATCTGCTAGAAAGGTCCTTGGAGGACTTCAGGTTCCAATGCCCCATTTTCACAGATGGGGAAACTGAGGCAAAGAGGGACATGATTTGCCCAAAATCACACAGTAAATTGGGGCACTTGGGATTTAGAACAAAGCTTCCTGGATCCTTGAAAAGGACTCCATTCCAATTAGCTTGGCCTCAATTTCTAACCTTGCTGTAGAAACCAGGGGAAAAATAGATTGATATCTGTATTTATATTATATATGTACATGTATAATACACATATGTATAATATATTTAAGAAATAGAGACACATCACTAGGTGCAGTGTCCCAGAGAATTCTAGACTTACCAGCCTTGGGCTTCCCCCTTCCCTCATCCACTACTTAGACCTGTGACATCCAGGACTCACTTGAACCCTCACCTGCTAGGAGATACCAGAAATGCTCCTTAGCAAGTCCCAAGTCCACCTCCTAGAAGTGCCAGCAGCCCATCTGGAGTAATTAGAGCCTCTGGGCTTTGGGGAAGGACACTCTGGATCCCTGGAGCCTTGATTTCTTTGGCATTACAGAACCATAAGAAGTTAGCTAGGGTCATTGAGTTAACTCTATTGGGCAAATTTGGACCAGCAAATGGCAAACATCTAGAACCACTAATCCTTCACTGACTCTGTGATCAACTAAAAGCCACAGAATCCTGATTCCTTTGGACATTCTAGAACATTCTTCAACCAGAAACATTTACCAGTCGTGCTTATCCCCTCAGCTGGGTGTTCTAAAACCAGCAGTCTGGAGTTTTCTAATATCAAGAACTCCCAGTCATCACTTTGGTCCTCCTAAAGCCATAGACTCATCATTGTTGCATGCATTCTAGATCTATCACTCTGTATCTGAAGTAGTTCAACTCTTAGGTCAACCTGTTCTAGAATCACAGTGTTTGCCTCTGTGGTCAACCAAGACTCACAGAATCTTAACTCGTGCTTTCTCGAACCACAGGTTCTTTTCTTGCCGTACAGTTGCCTTCTTTATCTTTGGTCAACCAAGATGGTCTTGAATACCTGGAGGTATTGACCTTCCCTCTTGAGGGGGTCCAGAAAAGTGATTTGCTTCTCAGTTGGCTGAGTCAAGCAGTAGCAGTCCCTTGAATCTTAGGTCACACCAGACCTAAAGACTCTTGAACTCTGTTACTGTCCAAGAACTGTCCACTTCCTCCCCAGAGGCAGTCTATCCCATTGATTTCTGACCCTGTTCAACAACCAGTCCAACCATGTAGAGGATTAGAACCACCGTCCTTGCCTCTTGGGTTCAGAATTTCTGGATCTTTGGGCTCTGCTAAGACTCAGGAATTGGGCTCATGAAGACGTCTGAGGAGGGAGCACAGACAGGATTTAAGGTCCAGTAATATGCCTGTGGTAGGTCTGCGAGACATGGCAAAACCTCACCAGCTAATGATTTACCCAGTCGCCTGTTGGTCTTGGGAAACACATGTCCCCATCCCAATAAGAGGGCCCAACCTCTCCCTGGCAAGGGGACACAAGTAGGGAAGGGGACATCAGCTTTTTCATGGAGGCAGTGTCAGCTCCAGGGTTGGTGTAAGAATTCGGGTGCTTGCAGCTCCATCTTCTGTCTCTTCCCCGGGCCCCTCCTTGGCCTCCTCTTCCTCCTCTTCCTCCTGGCAGCAGCTCAGAGCAAGTTCATTTTCATAACAAAATGCAGCCAGAGAGCCAGGGAAGCTAGACTTGGGGCTGTGGGAAGCCTGCTCTGCCCTTTCGTCCAGCTCCTTGGCGCTGCAGACAGGTGTCCCTGGGACCTCATAAGTGCGATGGAAGTGGCGATAGTCAACCTCATACTGGGAGCCACGCTGGAAGAGGACTGGCTCAAAACGATGGCCCCAAAGTAGCTCACTGGGGAGGTAAGATGAGCGACACTGTGTGGTCATGGCTGTGGCCTCAACCATGCCCTCAAGAATGACCACTAGCTCAAAATCAGCCCGGGCCAGCTCAGCACGTCCCAGCTCATACAGAGGACTGGCAGAGTCGATCTCATGCACGATGGTGATGGGAGACACAAGGAAGATGCGATCGGTGCCGCCGTCAAAGCCCACGTCCACATCCTGATGGTCCAACGGGATGTACTCACCCTCTGGGGTCACACGGGGCTGCAAAAAAGGCAAGGAGCCAAAGACCAAGGGCAGGAGCACAGAGAGGAGCAGAGACAGAAAGAGCAAAGACCAGCAAAGGTGAGACACAGGGTGAAAACATGGATCCGGAGAGAAGGGACAGAGATTCAGAGAATGGGGGAGGGGACAGAGGTCCGAGAGAGAGAGCAGGACAGCCATTCAAAGAGGGAGGAGGACAGAGGAAGAGAAAGGGAAGAAAGAGGGAGAGAGGGACAGAGCGACAGTGGCAGAACCACAGGAATTGGCCAGACAGATGAAATCAGAGACAGCAGAAGATAAGGATGACACCCAACCAGGATTTGGAGGAGGAGAAGGATAGAAAATGACTTTCAATGTGTGACCAGATAAACCTCTATCACAAGAGAGGGGATAGGACGATCTAGGTCCAGCATTCTATACTCCACCATTGCTTCAGGCTAGCCCCAGGGCTATCCTTAGTACCACACCAACTAGCCAACAACATTGTGTGTGTGGATTGGGGGGTCAATACTGACAATTTGCCTCATCTACTTCTGGGTTCACACCTACCTCCCCTGTCATGTCACTGCCCTATGCTTCTGGAAGAGGCAGTGGTCCTCCTGGTCATGAATCTTTGCATCTCAAACTGCCAGGTGGGAGACCCAGAAGGCAGGGTGGGCACCTCTTCTCTGGCAACTGCCTGACAGCACCAGAGGCTGCTGGGAGTTAGAGTTCCCATCCCCATCCATCCCTCCTCTCACCCCAAATCTAGCCTCAATCCAGAGATCTTAAGTGTCTCTACAAGGGCTGGGCAGTGGCACACTCCTATAATCCCAGCAACTGGGAAGGTTGAGGCAGGAGGATGGGAAGTTGAGGCTGGCCTCAGCAACTTAGTGAGACTGTTAAAAATTTTTTAAAAAGGGGCTGGGGATGTTGCTCAGTGGTAATGTGCCCCTGGGTTCAATCCCTAATACCAGAAGGGGGAAATATTAAGTATCCCTAGTGGACAAAGGCACAGTTTGTTAGGAACAGGGATGTTTGAGCAATTTGACCACAATTCTAGGGATACAAAGGCTCTGGGAGAAGCTGCTATGCCAGGGGTTGATGGGAGTGATAACTTTGCCTTGTTGCAGATTCAAGAGGGCTTCTCAGCTCCAACCCTGCACTGTCCTGGCAGGACACCAGTGACAGAGACTCTGCCCTTGAGGTGGGGACTGAAGTCACCCACAAATGCCCAGTGGCCCAAGAATCATGTTCCACAGCTTTGCAGCTATGGTTGCAGGTAACTCCTGCATACCACTCACAATCCCAGGGGCTTGCCCTAAAATCATAAACCAGCCATACCATTGTCTACTGAGAAGTGTAACCTGAACCATGAAAAAGCCACAGAATCTCCATCACCCTTGGAAAACAGACTTCTCAGACCACTTCCTCGGGGCACTTCCTCTGTCCCAAGGCTTCTGGGAACTGGAGTCCTGAGCCTGTGAGGCCAGATGGGGGATGCTCAGGTCTAGACTTCCCCCAGTTGGCCTGTCCTGGGGGAAGCAAACCACAGCAAGCTCTTTTTTGGTCGTACTGGAATTGAACCCAAGGTTGCCCTACTACTGAGCTACCAGTCCTTTTGAGACAGGGTCTCTCAAGGTTGCCCAGGTTGGCTTTGAACTTTCCATCCTCCTGATCCTCCTGCCTCAGACTCTGGAATGGGTGGGATTACAGGCGTGTGCCCCTGACTTGGCTCTCTGGAAGTTCTTTATGTCTCAAGTTCTCTCAAGCCCAGGCCTCTAGAAAAAGTTATCACTGCTGGGCATCACAGTCCCTGCGCCCTGCGGCCCTGGCATCCCTGTCCCTGGGACCTCTATCTCCGCCACCCGTAGGACGCTCATCTTCCAGACCGCACCTGCAGCAGCTGGGCCCGAACGTGGGCCTCCACCAGGTGGCTGCGGCGCAGGTTGCCCACCCGCCACATGAGGCAGAGGCGGTGGTCGCGCAGTGCCACCACAGCGTTCTCACTGAAGACCAGTGTCTCGTTGCGCTTCTTGGGCTTGGCCATCTTAGCCATGACAGCACCCACAACAAAGGCATCGAGCACGCAGCCTGCGATGCACTGCAGTACCACGGCGGCCACGGCGGCTGGGCACTCCTCTGTGACGCTCCGCACGCCGTAGCCGATGGAGGTCTGCGTCTCCAACGCAAAGAGGAAGGCGGCCAGAAAGCTGGCCACTTGTGAGAAGCAGGGTGCGGGCGGCGGCGGGGCGGCCAGGTCCCCGTGCAGTGAGGCGATGAGCCAGAAGGTCAGGCCGAAGAGCAGCCAGGAGCCCAGGAAGGAGCAGGAGAAGAACAGGCACATCCAGCGCCAGCGCACATCCACACACGTGGTGAACAGGTCGCTCAGGTAGCGCGCGCCCTGGCCACCCAGGTTCACGAAGCGCACGTTGCAGTGCCCGTCCTTCTTGACAAAGCGGCCACGTCGCCGGCCCACCGGGGACTGTGCTGGCACCCACCCGTTGCCGCACAGCCCAGGCCCAGCCTCCTCTTCATCGCCCGCTCGGCTGTCACCTGATTCCTGGATGCCGCTGAGGCGGCGCAGGGCCCTGGTCAGGCCCATTAGGCGGGGTGACCCCCTCCACTTGGCCTAGTGGGGGGCAGGCGCCCCAAATCTGTGGGGATAAGAAACAGGCAAGAATGTCAGGAGTGCCAGGAATCGGTGGGCCCGTGAGGCAGGCAAGCTCTCTGTTGGGCCTTAGTGGCCTCACCTGGCAAAGCAGAAGACAATGTCCAAGTTTGAAAAGTTCAGCAACAAGGACAGTAATGCTGTAGGAGAACTTGTGGGGTGATAACAGCAACACAATAATTGCAGCAGACATTCCATGTTGAATTTATATACTACACTTATAATTTGTTATATGAATCATACTAAATTTATATGGCTTAGACACTGTGGTAAGCACTTTATATGAATTTACATATTTGAGCCCCAGAGCAAATTTTTGAGGTAGATATTACTCCCATTTTACAGAGGAAGAAACTGAGGTGCAGGTAGGTGAAGTAACTTGCCCACAATTGTACCAAAGGGAGCTGGGATTTGAATGCCAGCAGTCTAGCTCTCCAGTCTGCACCCACTCTGAGGGGCTGAGGTGTGACTGTTGGCACAGAGATGAGCTGGGCACTGGGGTCAGCTATAGGTGCAAAACAGGCTCAGAAAGTACAAGCAGCAAAGGGAAAAACAGATACATGAAAGACTTGTGCTTCAAAGAACACTTCCAGAAAATGGAAACAAACCACAACAGCAGAAAATAGTTACAAATCATGTATCTTACTCTAAAGTGTGGAGTACTGAGTTGCAGTATTTGCAGACAAATTATCCAATTTAAAAGTGGACAAAGGATCTGTATAATTCCTCCAATGATATGTGAATGGCCAAAAAGCACACGAAAAGTTACTCAACATCATTAGCCTTTAGGGAAGCACAAATCAAAACCATAGTGAGTAATCCCAGCGGCTCAGGAGGATCACAAGTTCAAAACCAGCCTCAGCAACTTAGTGAGACCCTAAGCAACTCAGAACCTGTCTCTAAATAAAATACAAAATAGGGTTGCGGGTGTGGCTCAGTGGTCAAGCACCTCTGGTTTCAATCCCCCTTACCAACAAAACAAAACAAAACAAAACAAAACAAAACAAAACAAAACAAAACAAAACAAAAACACAAAACCCACAGTGCGGCCAGGTATGTAATTCAGTAGGAAAGCGTGTGCTGTGCATTCTTGAGACCCTGGGTTCAATCCTCAACATCAAAAGATAAAAATTAAGAAATAAATATAAACAGCTCCCCACACAATAAGATACCCCATAAACCTACGATGGCTATTAGAGAGAGAGAGAGAGAGAGAGAGAGAGAGAGAGAGAGACAGAATATAACAAGTGTTGGTGAGAATGCAGACAAACTGTCACCCTCATGCACAGCTGGTGGGAGTGTCACGTTTTGCAGCTGCTGTGGAAACCCATCAGGCAGATTCTTACGTGACTGAACAAAGAGTTACCTTGTGACCCAACAATTCCACTCCTAGGTATCTGTGTACCTAAGAAATATGAAAATGAACGTCCACACGAAAGCTTGCACACAAATGCTCCTGGTAGCATCATTCATAAAAGCAAAATAGTAGGAACAACCATCATCTAATGAATGGATTAAAAAATGTGGTGTGTTCCTCCACAGAACAGTACTTGGCAGTAAAAAGAAATGAAATGTAATACATGCAATAATAAGGATGAACCTTGAGAACATTCTAAGTAGAGGAGCCAATTGCAGAAGGCCATGTATGGTATGATTCCATTTATAGTCAGCCCTCTGTAACCGCGGCTTCCACATCCATGAATTCAATCACAATTAGATAGAATATATTAGGAAAAACATTTCCTCTGTACTGAATAGGTACAGACGTTTTTCTTCCTTGTCATTATTCCCTATGAAATACCAATAACAAAAATTTACATAACATTTACATTGTATTAGGTATTAGCAGTAACCTAGAGATGACTTTAGGTTCCCGGGAGGATGTGCGTAGGTTGTATGCAGATAGTACACCATTTTATACAAGGCTCTTGGGCATCTGAGGACTTTGGTATCAGAGGGAATCCTGGAACAAATCCCATGGATCCTGAGGGATGACTGTGTTTCAGATGTCCAGAACCGGCAAGTCTACAAATTAAGAAAGTACACGGAGGGGCTGGGGTTGTGGCTCAGTGGCAGAGTACTTGCCTAGCACACATGGGGTACTGGGTCCGATTCTCAGGACCACATAAAATAATAAAAAAAAAATTATTGTGTCTATCTCAAAAAAAAAAAATAGGTAGACCGATAGTTGCCTCAGTCTGGGGAAATGGGAGATGGGAAATAATAGAGGACATGGAATTTCTTTTGGGATGATGAAAATATTCTAAAATTATTTGGGGGTGACAGCTGTACAGCTGTGAATATACTGAACACACTGCACACCTGTTGGGAACTGTGTGGTATGTGAATTACATGCCACGGAAACTGTTCCCAGATAAACGAACTGGCTCTACTCTGACCCTCTGATCTGGGCAAATCTTACAGAGTGTTTGGTCAACTGTTAAATAGGGAAACTGAGACTTCCTCAGGAAGTCCCCCCGCATCCTAAAGATCCAAGATCTGATACTGGGTTAGTTGCTAACCCATCATGTACCTCAAATCCCTGGCTTCTTTTCTCAAGTTCATTCATCTGTGGAATGGAGATGAAACCCTCAGTTGAAAGGAAGAGGGATTTAGAAGACCTGGGGCTTTTGAAATACGTGTCTCCCAGGTGAGTCCCCGCCTGGCCACTCCTCGGTGACTCCTGTCAGCCTCTGGCTCTCATCCGGGAAATGGAGGGCAGTCTGACAGGCCAGAGGACAGGAGAGGTGGGCAGGGCCCAGACCCGCCCACCTCACACCCTTCAGCAACTGCAAGGTTCGCTAATACCTAGTGAGGCTGGGACAAGGGCTACCAGGGGTTAGAGTTCCTATACACTTTCACAGATACTTATCCAACACCTCAGTACTGTGCTGTGTGCCTAACAGTCTCTTGGGATCCCCATGGGAATCTTGGCCTGCATGTTTGGCCAACAGGTTCCCCCCACCCGCACCAAGAGCTCTGTACCACCTCCCCTGGTCTCTAGGATCCACCTGGACAGTCAGAGTGCATAGAGCTGGGCGCAGCCCAGCACCTACGATGTGCCCCAGGCTAGACTCAGCCCCTCAGCATCCTGGGTGTTAGAGATTGCTCTCTGGGGAAAGGGGAAGCAAGCTCACCGAGTTGCCCAAAGCACAGGGCTGGAGTCTAGGATGCGACATCTATACATGTAGCCGTCCCAAGCCCAGAACATCCTCTCTGCACTAGTCCCCCTCAGGTGTCTCCCCAGTGAGCAGGCTGGGGAGAGGGCCGGAGCACATGCTGCCCCTCATGGGCCCCTTGCCTGCTCTACCCACAACCCTTCCATATTCACAGGAGAGTAACCAAGGCTGTGGTTAGTCCTCCTCTCAGCGCCCTCAGCCAGAAAAGGGGCCAAAACCTAGACTCCCACCAGGCCTCCGGAGTGCCAGAGCCCCAGCCACAAACCACAGTCAGGTTCCGGCACTTACGTGGGCCGGGACCCTGATGCTCCTGGATGCCTACAGCCCACTGAATCCAACAGCCCCCGAGGCTCACCTTGACTGCTTAGGATGCTGGGAAGTCAGATCATTATCCCATTTCATAGCCAAGGAACAGTCAGAGAGGACTTTGGCCTTGCTGGGCCCACAGGGTGCTGGGGTGGGAAGCTGCTTTGGGTCCTGAGCCTTTCTGCCCAGGAGTCTGCTCTTCAATCCTGTGGTGCCACCTCACCCTGTGTGGCAGATCTGACTATGTCCATCTCACAGGGATGCTGGGGACCTTCACCTCAAGGGGGCCCTGTCTGCAGCCAACATGGCCCAGCTCCCAGGCTGGTGAATGAGACTCAGATCAGGACACCACCTCCCCCTCCTCCCCTGCAAAGGAAAAATGGGAGGGAGAAATCCCGAGCCCAAAGCGCCCCCATCCTCCATCTGACCTGCGAGAGCAGCTTAATGTTTCCATATAAAGGAGACACAGGGCTTAAGGTGCTTCAACTTCGTGTCAAAGTCACTGTCTAATCTGGGGCTAAGAGGCCCCGCCCTCGGTACCAGCTTGTCCCCCACAAGTGTACACACATCGTCACCATTCCCCCGAAACCAAGGAGGCTCCCCCCACTTCTCCCAGCTAATGGGGTCTGCATTGCAAGTTGATGAGCAGAGACTGACCAGGAGGAGTGTGGGGCAGAAAGCAGACAGACTAGCAGACTGACGGCAGGAAGGAGTGCAGGGAAGAAGCTCTGAGGAGACCCAGAGAAAGGGGGCAGAAACTCAGAGAGGGGAGAGTCAAGAGAGAGACAGAGAGGGTCAGAGACCCAAAGGGAATAGGAGACAGAGAAGAGACAGGCAGACAAGAGCAACTGGGGAGAAGAGAAACAGAGACCACGTCTGAAGAAATGGAAAAAGATGGGCGAGAAGCAGTCTGAGGGGAGAGGGTGGTGAGAGAAGGCAGGACACCAAGGCCAGACCCCAGGGTGGGGAGGTTCTCCCAGCCGGAGCATTGCTAAGATGATGGGGAGGCATGAGGGGAGGCGGTGGCTTGGCTCTCAGGCCTGGACCTTGCATGGAGGTACATACCTGGGGGGGCAGCCCACCCCCATGACCTGTGCTGAGGGCTCCTCTGCCTGGGCTGAGGGACTGCGGCTTGTTCTCAGCCCCCCGGGCCTGAGCTGAGCACCCAACCTTGAAATCCACAGCAGATCAGAGGGCTGGGTAGAGGGGGCGGGAGCAGGGCCAGCTCAGAGCAGCAGAGGGGGAGCCAGGGAGGCCGGCCAGGCAGGGCAGCTGGGCTGCAGCCCAGGGAGGCTGGAGAGGAGACAGTCGGGGGCAGGGAAGCAGCAATGGGGCCAGGAGACATGGAAAGATGGGGACACAGAAAGAGATACAGCAATTTAGGGAGCACAAAGAAATGATGAGATGATGGAGATGAGAGAAGTGGGGGCTCCCCAGTCCCCCCTGGGAAGAAGTTATGTGGCAAAGCACTTATGAGATACTCTTTCACTGATCCAGATAGAATAAAATTCAGGGGAAGCAGAACTGAACAGCACCTGGAGTTGAGGGTCCAACTGCAGGGACAGCGACATCCTAGGGCCTCTCCCAATAGGGCGGCCTAGGACAGCTGGGTGCCACCTTTGGCCTCTCTGCCCCCTTCAGTCTCCGCACAGGGATGAGGCTGGAAGGACCAGAGTCTCAAGAGCACTTCAGGCCCATTTGGGTCTTTTATTGCCTCTTTGATCTTCCTCCCCAACAACACCAGCCCTCAGCTCAGGAGGGAGAGGTGCCCTATGGATTCCCCCATACTGAGAAATCCTGGCCAAACCCAGTCGGCCAGAAGACAAGGCGAAGACCGGGTACAGAACCAAATTCTGCTAGAGAAGCCCACACCTCAACGTTGGTCTGGCCACGGTAAAGCCCTTGATGTCTCTGGGGGAGACCAGTAGTCAAAAGTAGGTCCTGGGGCAGAGGTCAAAGGGTCAAGCCAGGCTTCAAATCTGACAAAAATTCCATATTCAGGCCATACCAGGCCAACCAAGTGCCCTGACAGGTAGAGGTCTTTGCTGGAATCCAGTCTTTGATGGGCATGGCTTTACAGAGCCAGGGCCAAACCAAGTCCTTGAAGAGAGCAGAATCCATCTTTTCTGCTCTCAGTGGGCCAGTTAAACTAGGCCCTTCTTCTGGGAGCTACTCAAGAGACCTGAGTGAACCCCTTCCAGGGGAACCAACTTTAGCTTCAGTCCCCAAGGAGAAGGAAAGGCCAGAGGACTTGGGGCTGCCTTAGACGCTGATGGTGCGGAATATGGTGAAGCCAGACAGAGCAGTGCTGATCAAGACCCCAGGACACTGTGGGTGCCAGTGCAGCTCCTTCAGCTCCGTCTCCCCCTGGTGCACGAACAGCAGCTGCTGGGGGAGGGATGCCAGCCCAGGGTCAGCCTCCACGTCGCCTGCCTCGGGGTCCCGCTCCACCGCCAGGTCCCACTGTGTGATCTGGTTGTCTGCACCTGAGGCTGCGAAGACCCCGCTGTCCTGGGGATGCCACTCAACGGAGGTCACAGGGGCCACATGCTGCTTGAAGGTGGCCACTGGGGAGCCGGACTACGAGAAGAGATTGGAGTCAAGGGCTTTGAACACTTCAGCCTGAGTCCTGGGGACTCAGCATGAGGGTTCACACAGGGTGTTTACCCTTGAGCCCCACAAGCCCCAAGCCCCAAAAGGTACATGGCACAAAGGACAGTAGCAGTCCCAGGAGCTGTGGTTTCATGTGCAAAGTCTTTCTCAGCTGTGGGACACAAGAGCACTGCCCCAACCATCCCTCGGCCTGCCTGGGTTTCCCCTGTATAAAGGAGGGGTGGGCCTCCTAGTGCTGTCCTTGCTGTCAACGCTGAAGCCTCGACAGGGCAGAAGCACTGTTCCCCGAAGCTCTAGGCAGTTGGCTCAAAGGATGACAGCACCTGGGTTACGCAAAGGTGCTGCTGGAACTGGCATCTCACTAGCTGGTTCATTAGTGGTTCTGGGGCCTTCTGGCCTAGGAGCATCCCTAGACTGATCCTACAGAGTTGATTAAATTGAAGGGGAAAAAGGGATTGCAACGTGGTGGTACAAGGAAGACGGACAGGTGAAGCCGTGGCTCTATCTAGAGGGACATTAGAAGCTACAGTTTCTCCTGCCTAGGGTGCCTTTCAGCTCTACAAAGTCAACTCAGCTATCACATGGCATCTGCTTCTGCCCTTCAGTGCCCCGTTTCCTCTTCTGCAACGAGTGAGGTGAGCTCCAATTCCCACTCGGTCAATGCTATAAAACTCACTAATGTAACCCACAATCCTGGAAGCCCCTGAGTTGGGCTGTACCTCCAGCTGCAGTTCTGCCCCAAGGGCAGATGGAAGTTGTCACCTCTGCTGCCCCCCAAACTCTTCTACCACTTATCAGCTATTCACAGGGGAGTCAATGATCCCACATGGGCCAAACTCCTTCTTGCTGAGACTCAGTTTTCTCAACTGCATCAGAAAGAGGGTGGATTAAGGCCAGGCACAGCAGTGCACATCTGTAATCCCACTGGCTCAGGAGCCTAAGGCAGGGGGATCACAAGTTCAAAGCCAGCCTCAGCAACTTAGTGAGATGGTGTCTCCAAGTAGAAAACAAAAAAAGGGCTGGGGATGTGGCTCAGTGGTTAAGCACTGCTGGGTTCAATTTGGTACACCCTGCCCACGCCCCCCACAAAAGAGGTTGGATTAGACTATCCTGGTGACTGCTGGGAAAATACCTTGAATTGCCGCAGGTCCCAGACCTTGAGGGCCCCGTCATCCCCACCACTGAGCAGAAAGGGCTCCCGGCGGCTCCAGCTGATAACATTGACATCCCCATCATGGGCAGTGGCTGTGGTGAGCATGCAGGCCTTGCCAGGGGCAGCCCGGATGTCCCAAATGCGAATGGAGGCATCAGCTGAGCAGGAGGCAAATACCTGGACAAGGTGGAGTAATTCTGAGCACTCAGATATACGCCCAACATTCTCTGAAGAGAGAAACTCATCTACCAGCTACTGTCTTTCTGTATCCCCCTGATTAGGGCTTGGCCTGCAAATGGAATACGTCCTCTCCTCCCTCAAGTCCCCTCCTCTCAGTCCCCTCCTCCCTTAAGACCAAGGATTCCAGGTCCCTATTCTGCTTCACTTCACCCAGGTATCTAAGCCCCCAAGTCCTCCCTTACCGTATCCTCAGTTGGGGACCACTGCAGGTCTTCCACGGAGCGTGTGTGGCCCACAAATGGCCGCTGGTCCACATGCCAGGAACCACCATCTGTAGGTGTCCAGAGATGAATATTCTTCTGACAGTCACCAGTCAGCAAGCGACCTGGGGGAGTCAGGAAACTACCTCACCCACCTGTCCACAGATCCCTGCCCTCCCTGGAGTCTAACTACCCATTCCTACTGTGGACCTTATTCCTTCAAACCCCCCCAAATCATGTGAAAACCCTAGGAACTCACCAGGTACCCGGGAAGACCAGTCCAGGGCAAAGCCCTCACCCATGTGGCCGGCAAAAGTGAAAATGGGCTTAACTCGGGCCTGCTCATCCCGGAGGAAGACTGCCATGGCCTGGGGGTCATCTACCACCTTCAGAAGCCGCCGCAGTGCAAACACCTCCACCTGGCCCTTCTCTGTCCACACCCCAGCCACAGGTTCCTCACCCAGCCATGACACCTGCAGGAGAGGGGTGCATGAAATAGAGAGAGGAGGCTCAGGGTGGGACCTCAAGCTCCCAGCACCCAAGATTCAGAACTACAGTTCCTCAGATACCCAAGGGTTGGCACTCCGACTCCCCAGAACCTTTGTGGCAAAGAGATCACAACTTGCAAGACCAGTGGGTAACTGGATCAATTCCCCAGACTAGGGCAGGTAGTGCAGGTGAGAGGACAAAGCTCTGAGATGCCTGGGAATTGAGGTTGGCTAAGTCCTGCCAGCTCTCAGGAGTGCATTCAGATTCTACTAGGCTACATGGACCTGAACCAGGTTGATGCTACCACAGCAAAGCACCACGGACAGCTCCAGCTAAGGATTCTGCTCTTCATCTTCCAAATGCTGAAGGTCACAGGGCACAGTCCTCAGATCATTTGACCCTGTGTGTTTGCTCATTGGGAGATCTCGTCCAGCTGCAAGGCTTCCAGCATACCCTAGGCCTGACTCTTTCCTCATCTACCAACAACAGCCTCCTCCCCACAGTGCTCTCCATTTCAGGCCCAAACTTGTTTCTTCTTTCTAACACCCAACACTCACACTAGCTACACTGAAAAAGAACACTCCCAACCCCTTTTCTTGACCTCTACTGCTGACACTTATTCTACTACTGATTTAATCTTTCCTTGAATTACTATAACTGCTTTCTCTAGCCTTCAAACTTTGCCTCCCTGCAGATGATTTTCTACAGCAGCCAGAGGAGCCTTTCAAAACAAATGACAGATTCTGTCATTCTCTGCTCTAGCTGCCAGTGGTTCCCAATTTTTCCTAAGTCCTGTGTGTTTGTGTGTGTGTGTGTTACTAGGGACTGAATCCAGAGGTGCTCTCCCAGAGCTATACCCCACCTCCCAGCCCTTGTTATTTTGAGACAGGGCCTCACTAAGTTGCCAAGACTGACTTCAAAATGCCATCCAGTCCCCAGGATTACAGGTGTGTGCCTATGCCCACCCTGAAACCCAAGTCCTTTTAACAATCTTTCTCCTCTGTGCCCACCCTCCAAATCTTGTAACCACCTTCCAATCACTGTTCCAGATACACTAGTCTCCCCAGCCTCCCTTGAAAGTTATCAAACATGCCAAGTCCACCCCAAATCCTTTTGTTCTGGATTTCCTTGTCTGCAAATCTATTGCCACAGATATCCTGGCCTCACTCCTGGGGGTCTGTTCAAAGGGATTTCTCACTGAATTCTCTCCTAATTGTGCTACTTAAAATAGCAATGCCACACCAGGAACACTACTCCCCTTACCCTGCTTAAATGAAATTCTTCACAACTCTTAGCACCTCTTGACACACTACACATGTACTTAATTTCTTCTTATTCCTTCCCCCCCTAGCATGTAAGTTCACAGGGCCAGACACCTTTTGCCTGCTGCTAAATGCTCAATGTTTAGGAGAGTATCTGAACCATGGTAATAAACTTACTGGAAACACAGGACCAGCTACAGGTCGACACTGCTCTAAATGTTCTTCACAGTACACCATCTCATTTTATTTGTGCATCTACCTGATCACAAGATTTTTAACTCTGACACAAACAATAAACCTCTAAACCCCAAAACCATCCTTAGATAATCATGTAACAACAACAAAAAAAATCTCACATTAAAACCAGGTGCATCTACCTGATCACAAGATTTTTAACTCTGAAGCAAACAATAAACCTCTAAACCCCAAAACCATCCTTAGATAATCATGTAACAAAAAAAAATATCACATTAAAACCAGGTGCTGTTCTAGGACACTACACATTATTTCATTTTATCCTCACTTCAGTCCAGTAAGTTAAATTTTATAATTCTTACTATTTTACATAAAAGGAAAGCAAAAAATACAACAATCTAAAACAGTACCTAGCACATGACAATTACAATGTCTAACTAACAACCTGCCAAATACTTTTCTAATAGCTGAAGGGCATGAGGAAGTACTGGAAGACCTGTGAACATGGTGGAATTTGACACAATCAGAGAATGCAAAGCAGACTACTGAGACTGTATGTACCCGAACTCGGTTGATGCCACCATAGTGAGGCACCATGGCCAGCTCCAGCTGAGGTTTCCGATCCTCTTCATCCTCTTCATCTTCCTCCTCCTCATCATCACTGTCCTCTGAGGATGGGGACCTAGTCCCATGCAGATTGTGCATTCGAAGTATCATCAGTCTGGGGGAGGTATGGGGTGAGTCAGGTGAATGTCAAAATGTTAGCGAATGTCAAGAGTTAGGTCACAGGAAACCTGGAAACTCAAAACTCGGGTCCGGATGAGGAAGTCCTAACTCCTTGATCCTGATGAAGAAGGGAGCTCAGACCCGTGCTCCCATGAAAGAAAGCCATAGGCCTCACTCACCTGTTGCTCTGGGCGCTCTCCGCCTGGGTCCCCGCACACAGGTAAAGTGTAAGAGGAAGTTCTGTCCGGTTGTCTCCCAGGTGATCTCGGACTATGTCGAAGCTGAGACAGGGAGCGCCTGGGGATGGAAGCAGAGGATTTAGGGTGGGACAGAGATCTCTGCTTCCACCTCCCTCAGGGACCGTCTGCTGGGTGGCACTACCTCTCTTGGACCCCAGCGTTCTCTTTCTGGGCATCTCTTAATTTAATGGCTCAGAACCAGTCCCTTACTCGAGACCCAGGAATCCGAGCCCTGAGCCCTACCAGTCTGCGCACGGTGGTACAGCACATAGGCCTCCTCATCCATGACCAGCTCCTCTCCTTCGCGCAGCGGTGGTCCCCGGCCGGGCAGGTAGACTTGGGGCGGGCCTTCCGAACCTGCGTCTGGGGATTCGGCTTCCATCGGCTCCCCGGTTTCACACGTGCGCCGCCTACCCTTCCGCGCCGCCATCTTCCACTCCTCTCCCGCCGGCGCAGGGTAAGAGCGTCACTTCCTGGCTTCGCTTCCTACCTTCTAAGATCCGCCCCTCTGCGCGGTTACCCTGGAAACCTCCCGGAACACCAATTAGACTGGGAAGTGCGGTGAGAGACCCAGAACTAAGGTACCGCTTCCCGGACGAAGGAGAGAAGCCCGTGGCTACTGAGAAACTGTGTTCCGCGTGACCTTGGGACGTCTTTCCCGTGGCGGTTGCAAAGGCTCCTGGGAGTCGTAGTTTTACTGGAGGCCTTCCCCACCCCGCATTTACTAGAGTTCCGCCTCCATCTTCCACCTTTGATTCCCAGGGCTATCTTTCCACTTAATTAATTATTCATATATGCAAACTCCAGCACTTACTGGCAGTGTGACTGAGTTTCTGTTCCCTGAGGACCCATAAAGCCGGTTTCTTCTTCTCTCCCCGTTATGGTGGCTTTAATTTATTTCAAAAGGCTTTAGTGTAGACAAGCGGGATATTGTGTGTAAGTTAGTCGGTTGAATCTACCCTCTAGGGACAGTCAATTGCCTAACCAGGCGTTTACGCTGCAGCTCTGGTCAGCGAGCACTTAATCAGAAAGTCCACCCTCTGGAGGCAGCTATTACAAGTGCGTCGGCTCTCTTTATCGCCCATCGGCACCAGCAGTTTGGTTAATTGACGTAATGAAATGTTAGAAATAGATTCTCATTGGTGAGATTAACGACATCCAAGAGTGGGGATTGGCTGGGGTGTGCTAAGACTCTCCTCGCCTGCATGAGCAGGGTTTTATGAATCTAGCAAGCCTTGTTGCTTGTAGCCATAGGAAAGGGGACCCTGAGTTTGATCCTGAAATGTTTTGTATACCAGACCTTTCTCACCACTCTTTTGAAGTCTCTCTCTGCCCTGTCCTCCTCTCGACCTCCCTCTCTCCTCTGTTCTTTTCCCACTTCCTTTTCCTTGTTTTCCCCTCATTTCCCTTCAGAGTCCATTTAAATTCGGTTTTCTCTTCCCCTGTGGGATTTTTCTCAGTTTGTTTTCTCCAGAGAAGTTAAGGGGAACTCAGGGACAGATACACAGAGCTCAGGCTTGGACTGAGGTGGCATAAAAACATGGTTTATTCCAAACACTGCAATGTGGAACAGGAACGTGGGAAGGAAGGTTGTTGGTGAAGTGTAAAGATCCTCCCCTCCACAACCCAGCCCCAGACCCCGCTGGAGATCTGGGAAGAGGAGGCTTTTTTTTGGGGGGGGGGGGTCTGCTAGGTCATCACTGAAGGGTCACAAGGGCTGGGTTTAGAGAGGACGTAGTTGGTGATACCTGGAGTGGTAGGGAGAAGGGAAGGGTGGAACTTTGGGCTTGAGGGGGTTCGGGATCACCACGGGTCAGGGGAAGGCGGGTATCCGTTGGGAACAGGTCCTAGGTCAAAGTAGGAAAAAGCGAACGAGAATGGAAAAGGAGAGAAGGAGAGGTGGGGTTTGACATCAAGGGTCACAGTCTGGTCGGGGCACAGTCTGGGGTTCGGGTCACAGTCTGGGGTCGGATGACCATTTTAGGTGTCGGAAGTCACAGTCTGGGGTCAGGGGTTTCTGTGTGGCGGGGCCAAGGTCTGGGGTCACAGTTTGGCGAACGCGTCTCACAGTTTTGAGTCCCGATGGATGAAAGGTTAAAAACGGGCTTCCCCGGAGGAGTGGCTGGGGGCCGGGGAGCTGCACAGTGATGTGGGGACCACGGCCCCGGGCGTGGGGGCGGGGCGCGGGCGTGGCGTGACCCCCCCCCAACCTCCCGCCTAATCTGGTGACATTAAAAAGCCCTTGTCGGGTTTTAAAAAAAGTCGGGTGGGCTTCATGACCCCCTCCCTCGCTCTCAGGCTGCGTGAGATCTGGGCACACAAATCTCTGGCTCGTGGTTCCCCCAATGCGAGGGGACGCAGGACGCTGCTCCAGGCGGGGTCCGGCCAGTTCCATTTTTTCCTTCCCAACCCACGCGGGTCCTGTCTCTTGCGCGCGCCCCCTCGGGCCGTGGCCTGCGCTGACCGAGGGGGCATTAGGGCCCCCTGGGCCGCGTCATACTTCGGACTCGAGGCTGGAGAAGTGCGCCGAGCCCCTGCGGGTGCCCAGGTCCCCGCCCCGGTGTCTCCGGTGGGGCGCGGCGGGCAGCGGTGGCCCCCAGTGCGCGGCGTGCGGACATCGACGCGCGTGGCGGGAGGGCCCGGTGAGCCTGCGCGCGGGGGCGGCGCGGGGACAGGAACTGAGGTCCTCCAGCGAGCGCGAGGTGGGCGCAGGTGGCGGGAGGTCCCAGCCCCCCGCGGTGCGCCGGTGCCGGTGGTGATGTGGCGCCGGGGCGGCTGGCGCTCGGTGCGAGGCCCGCGGGCGGTGAGGGTGCGGCCGTGGGCATCCACAGCGCGCCCGGCGCCGGGGCGGGGGCCCAGCGGCCCAAGGCGGGGGTGGCGGAGCCCACCATCCGCCGTCCAGGCCGTCGTGCGAGCAGCTGAGATGGCGTGGGGGCGGCAGCAGCTCCAGGCTGGCGCAGTGGCGGCAGTGCCAGGCGGCTGGACCGCTGCGCGGGGGCAGATAGTCCCAGCTGCCGGCGCGCCAGCCCCCGAGCTTGTCGACGGACCAGTAGCGGCCAGGTGGCGGCCCCAGACGTTCGGCGTAGGGATAAGGGAAGTCGGCAAACCACCACGGCTCCAAGCCGCCCAGCGATGCGCCGCCCAGGCTCTCCGAGTCCTCCGAGTCCGAAGGCGAGGGCTCGAGGTCTAGGTAAGGGCAAGGGGGTGGCGCGGCGCGACACGGGGGTGGTGCGGGTGGAGCTCCGCCGCCCGCGCCCCCCGCTGCCCCTGCGCTGCCCGCACCAGGCCCCAGGAGGGGCTGGCTCTCAGGGTCAGAACGCGGCCAGCGCGCCGGCGCTGGCGGGCTCTCGTCCTCGAAGGCCAGGCGGCAGAGCGGTGGCCCGACGCCGGTGGCCGCGGCGGCGGGGGGCGCGGGCGGCGACGGGAAGCCTGGGAAGGAGCCCGCGGGAGGCTCGGCCGGTTCCTTGTCGCGCACTATGGCGAAGTAGGAGGGCGGTGGCTTCTGTGGGGGCTGCGCAGTCGGAGGGGACATCGGGCGCCCAGCTGCACCCCGGGGCGCCGAGCGCGCCTCGCCCAAGCCCAGGCCCTGTGGTTCGATGGGGCCGTAGTAACGATGGAAGCCATCGGCCAGGCCCACGCCCCCTGGTGGCCCTGCGCCCTTGGCCCGCCGCCAGCGGTCCACAGCAGCGCGCTCGCGGGGCACGAATGGTGCAGGGCCTGGGGCCTGCCGCGCAGTGGGGTACGCGGGGCTGGGCAGAGGTTGGGGAGGCGGCGGGGGCTTGGCTGGTGGAGGAGCGGCCTCAGCGCTGCAGCAGCTGTACATACCCTGTGGGGCAGGTTGAGAGAATGGGGTCAGCTCTCAATGCCAGGGATGCCATCCTTCCCTCCCTGGGTGCCTCCCTCCTCTCCAGGCCTCTGCCCGGACCCTTCCATTACCACTAGTCCCTGCCTTATCGCCCAACATCTATGCCTGCGTCCGCATGCCCTTCCCTTCTCTCCCCCAACTCTGCCTGTATCTCCCTGTCTCTGCGGGTGTCCTCCCTCTGCCTCAAGGCTGCTCCCTCTCCCGCATACCCTGGAGAAGGCCAACAGGAAGTCCATGCGGTGGGTGGGCCCCAGACAATGCCGCAGACGCCAGTACACCAGGTGTTCCCAGGCGAAGACCAGCAGAGAGAGGCCCATGGCCACCAAGAGCATGTAGAAGACACCTGCCATGTTGTCGATGTCCAGCTTACTGCTCATCACCTCGATTTTGTCATTGTGGCAGATCCCAGAGAGCCACAGCCTCTCCAGCATCTCGATCTCATCTGGGGAAGGGGGGGGGGGTGGTGATGTCAGAGGTCACCTGCTACAAGCACCCTGTCAGGATCCTCCTCCCTCTGGTATGGGAGTCTAGGCCCCCCAGCCTTTCATCTAGCAGACCATGGTGTTCCGATCCCCCATCTCTCCTTCCCCAGGTCCCAGGGATCCCACTCTCCCTTCTCCCATGTGGAAATGGAAGTCCCTGCAGGCAGCCCCACCATCCCCCAGGAACTGCAGCAGTGCCAGGTCGATGGGCCGCTTCCAGCGGGAGCCCTTGTGCAGGGCGATGCCATAGCCTGTGGTGGCGAAGACCTTGCCAGAGCCGATGGTGACAAGCTTGCAGCCCTCATCCTTGCGGGCCATGTAGTTGAGCACCGCAGCATCATAGATGAAAGCATCCAGCTTCCTGAGGACAGGGGGCATGAAGGCAGGGTCAGTCCCATGCATTTGCCCTCATGACCCAACCTGGAACCTCTCTCACCCCTAATCACCTGGAACTCTTGAGCAGTCACAGTGTCTCTTGTGCCTCAGTTTCAACCTCTGTAAAGTGGGCATAATTGTAATATCTCCATTCCAGAGTTTTTGCAAAGGGTAGATGGTGCTTGATGCAAAGTAGGTGTTGGAGAAATGTTAACTGTGACTTTTGATGAAATAATTATGGTTTTTAATCTACACCATAGCCCTCCAAAGAAAATCCTATTTTTTTAAAAGTAGAAAACCTATTTTTCAAAAAGGTGCTAGGGGCTGGAGGTATAGCTTAGGAATAGAGCACTTGTCTGACATGAGTGAGGCCCTGGATTCAACCCCCAGCACTACAATAAAATAAAATGAATAAGAATTTTAAAATACATAAATTAAAAGGTACTGCACTTTAAAGAGGAGGACGAGGCTTTAAAGAGAGAATGATGAGCCAGGCGTGGTGGCGCACACCTGTGATCCCAGCGGCTTAGGAGGCTGAGACAGGAGGATCACAAGTTCAAAGCCAGCCTCAGCAACTTAGCAAGGCCCTAAGCAACTCAGTGAGACCCTGTCTCTAAATAAAACACAAAATAGGGCTGGGGATGTGGCTCAGTGGTGGAGATCCCCGGGGTTCAATCCCCAGTACCAAAAAAAGAGAGAGAATGTTGATAATGTGAATGAATCACTTATGTTGCACAGAAACTATACCAGGCATGATCTATCTAGTCTAGAAATTCATTTAATCCTCACAACATCCCAATGAGATAGAAACTGTGATATCCATTTTTTTCAGTTGGGGAAACACAGGCCCAGCAACATACCTTGACACCCTTGGGTCCTCTCACTAGGCCCTAATTTCTAAAACTTGATGGGAAGAGAAGCAGGGGTATGGAATTGGTTTTCACGATGGAGACACTGTGGTCTATACTAAGCATCACTCCTTCACAACTGTGGCCATTCTGTAGTAATCTCCATGGTTATTGGACTAATCTCAGCCTCTCCCAGGAGACTGAAGCCCCAGGGAGCAGGGTCCCAGCCGGTTTCATTCCCAGCCATGGCCAGGGTACAGTTCCTGACATGTACAAGGCAGCTGATAAATATCATCAGAATAAATGAATTAGTGAATAAATAAGTCCAGGTCAAGGAACACTTTGTAACTATTCTGTGGTATCAGGTAAATGTTCATGATCTGTCCAGCGAAGATATTCAGGATGTATTAATACAAAAGCTAGCCCTGGAATTCCATTTAGAATATGACCTCATATTTATTTTTTTTAAATGACAGGCAGTGGAGTGAAATTTTGGTCATTTTCTCTGCAGAAACAAGACAAGTTCTGAGAGGGAGGTACCCATCTTTGTCTAGTCTAGCATTGTCCAAAAGAACCTTCTCCAGTGAGGGATGTTCCATTTTGACTATCTGACAGGGCAGTCCCTAGCTACATATGCCTCTTGAGCACCTGAATGTGACCAATGTGATGAAAGGATGGGATTTAAGTTTATTTAGTTTAAATTGAAATAGTGTAGGACAGTGTGAGGGTCCAGGGAAGACAAGGTAGGTAATGACATAGGGCTGGATGCTGGGTTGCAGAGAAAGGAAAGGGTCTTCCAGGGAAGAGGACTTACTTTTGAATTGCTAGCCTGTTTTTGTTTGTTTTGTTTTTAGGGGTGCTGGGGATGGAACCCAGGGCCTCTGAGTTCACACATGCACACACATGCTCCTGTCAGGAGCCTATCTATCTGTTGATGTAAATCCTCTGTATCCCAAACTCAGAAAAGTTCTGACTACACACTCACATTGTCACACATAAATGCCTTCTGTGTGTGGGAATGAGGGAAAGAACTGAATTAGTCCATGTCCCTCAACTGGGGAGACAGACTGGCAGCAGAAGCAGAGTTGAGGTGGAGCAGAGAACACAGAATTTGAGAATTAGCTTGGTCTTGGGAGGGCTGTCATCATCCAGTCCCAAAGCCGGAGAGTGGGATTTGGGTTAGTTTTCTATAGATCCAAAAGGGCAGGGAGATCCCCGCTGACATTGAAAATGTATGTGCAGGCAAGAAAAATGCCTCCGCTGCCTGGGGGCACTTCTGCCTTGTAGGGAAACTGAAATTTCTCTCTAGGTTTCTCTTTGTTTCGGAAAATGCCCTTGGGGGTGAAAAGTGAACTGCTGTCCACTTGTGAGTGGGAAGAATTTGGAGTTTCCAGAGTCAGCCTGAAGAGGAGAAAGGGAGGGGCTGCAACTAGAATCAGATGGAAGGAGATCTTCAAGGATCCTTAAGGAAATGGGGGCAGAGGGAGAGACTGAAGAGCATTTTAGAGAAAACTACAAGTCCAGGCTTCCAGTGGTGGAAATAACTGAGGGAATTTTAGGAAGGTGGAATCAAATGATGTTCTTTTTTTTTTTTTTTTTTTTTTTTTTTTTGTGGCTCTGGGGATGGAACTCAGGACCTTGAGCATGTTAGGCACGAGCTCTGCCATTGAGCTACACCCCGCCCACTATTCATTTTTAATTGTTTTCTGGGTTGTTCTTGAATCTAATGACCAGCCCTTACTACCTCCCCAAACCTAAGTCAGTATTAAAACTTAGCTATTTGCCAGGTGTAGCAGTAGCATGCCCGTATCTGTGACTCAGGAGGCTGAAGCAAGAGGGTTGCAAGTTTGAGGCCAATCTCAGCAACTTAGAGAGGCCCTAAGCAACTGAGTGAAACCTTGTCTCAAAAAATAAGGGCTCAGGGTGTGGCTCAGTGGTAAAGGGCTTGCCTAGCATGTGTGAAGCACTGGGTTCGATTCTCAGCACCACATATAAAAAAATGAATGAAATAAAGGTCTATCAACATAAAAAATTATTTAAAGAAATAAAAAAATAAAAAATAATAAAAATAAAAAGGGCTAGGGATGTAGCTCAGTGATTAAATGTCCTGGGTTCAATCCCTAGTACCAAACAAAACACCTCAGCTGTTTCCAATAGCTTTTGGAAAAAGCTGGGGTATAGGTTTGGGGGAAAATAAAAACTCCCTGCCTTTGTTCCCAAGTGTTTATTTCCACCCTGTCACTGTGAGGATGGCATTTTCTAGTGTTGTCCACAGTGGTAATCACTTGCCACATCTGGTTATTTACATTGAAATTTTAATTAAAAATCTCACTCTGCAGTCACACCAAGCACATTTGAGTGATCAATTACTGGTGTCTGCCCATGGGGCTACACAAGTCTAGAACTTTCCCATGGTTGCAGAAATGTTCTGTTTACTGGAGATACCTGCTTGTTTACTGGAGGGCTGCTCTGGGCACACAGGTATCTATCTCCCAGTCTGGAATGGAAGCTCCAGGGACTTCGATCTGTTCACTGTTATACCCCAGCACTCTGGCTCAAGAAGACCTTAATAAATATTTACTGGGTGCATGAATTAATAAGTGAATAAATGCCTTTTAACTTCCATGTCATTAGGGTAATCTTGCCGGGCTGGGCTTGTGGTTTAGTGGAAAAGCATTTGCCTAGCATGTGCGAGGGATTGGGTTCAATTCTCAGTACCACATGTAAATAAATAAAATAAAGGTCCCTTGACAACTAAAAAAAAAATTAAAATGTTATTTTTTAAAAAAGGGGTATCTTAGCCGGGCATGATGGTGCACTCCTGTAATCCAAGCAATTTGGGAGGCTGAATCAGGAGGATCACGAGTTCAAAGCCAGCCTCAGCAACTTAGCAAGGCCCTAAGCAACTCAGAGAGATCCTGTCTCTAAATAAAATACAAAATAGGGCTGGGGATGTGGCTCAGTGGTTGAGTGCCCCTGAGTTCAACCCCTGGTACCAAGAGAAAAGAAAGAGCTGGGGATGTGGCTCAGTGGTAAAATGCCACTGGATTCAATCCCCAGCACCTAAAAAGAAAAAAAAAAAAAAAGTAAAAAAACTATAATGTCAGAGAAAGAAGATACTGCAATTTTGAACTGTGATAAAATTCTGTAATATAGCATATATGAAATTTATAAAATACTATAAAAATCCAGAGACCAAAGAAGAGTTATTAAAAATTAATAATATACTGGACTGGGGGTGTTGCTTAGTGATAGAGTGCTTGCCTAGTATGTGTGAAGCCCTGGGTTCAATCCCTAGCCCCACCACAAAAACAAACGAGCAAGCAAACAAAGAAATATGTGTGTGTGAGTATGTGTGTTGTATGAAATAGTAGAAATGAAAAGCTTAGAGAAAAATAAGGAAGGGAATAAAAGAAATGGACAGTCTAAGAGGTTCAATATCAAATTAATATGAGCCAAAAAAAGAACAGGGAACTGAAGAAGATGGGAGAAAGTGTACACGAAAGAATTCAAGAAAAAGAAATTTCTTCGAAACAAATGGCATGAAAATACAACTGAAAGGCCCAGCAATGAAAATAGATGAAGGCATGTTGTTAATAAATGTCAGAACACTGAGGACAAGGCAAAGAAAGAACAGACCACATACAAAGGCTTGGAAGCCTGGATGATTTGGGCCCCTCTACAGTAATGCTGGACATTAGAACACAATGAAGTCATACCTCCAAATTCTGAAGGAAAATAATCTCTACTGCAGAATTCTATACCCAGCCAGACTGTCCATTAAGTATGAGGACAAAATAAAGACTTTTCAGGTATGCAATATCTCCAAAAATATCCCTCCTATCTGCCTTTTGTCTGGAAGTTTAAAAGGACATGGGAGCAAAATCCAGATAAAGTAAGAATCAGTGATTCCACAGAATCCAAACTGCAAGCAAGCCAGCAGGCCAAGAGGGACCTCTTTAGTAAAAGGAAATTGATAGAGCATTGGATGCTTCTAAACATAAAAAGAGATTCAGGTAGTTAACAGAGAATTTGGGTTTGAATTAATCAAGCACAAAGAAAACTCAGCCACTAAGCAACTGAAGGGGGGTAAAAAGACAATTATTAACTCCAGAAAAAAAAAAAAAAAACAAAGAATTGTGTAGGAAAGGAATGTAATCATGGTTTACTACTTGTGGCAGCTGTGAGAGCATTTACATAGTCATAACATGTAAACACTGAATATTCATCTAGTCAGAATCACAATGTGGTAGGCTGGTAGGATTTAAATAAGAGCATGAGTATGTGCCTTCCATAGTGAGAAGTGGATGGAAAATGCCTAAAACTGAAAAATCTAGAGGTAGCAGTATAAAAATGGTATTTAGAGATGTAACAAAGTGCTACATGAACAAGGTGGAAGCAGATTCTTCTGGGGTGGGAGAAATGGGAGGTAAGCAGATGGGGGCCTGTTTTTCATTTCAAAAAATCTTGTATTTCATTTTCTAACCTGTGTGGATGGACAACTGATAAAAATAGAATTAAAAATTAGAAAAAAATGTAAAAGGGATACTAGGGGAAAAAGAACTCAGCAGAAGCAGGAAATCAGAGCAAGAGGTGACAATGAGAAACACAGGGGTGTCCTTTGTGAATCGGTGAAGCTTTGGGGAGGGGTCAGGGGAGCAACTCTGGGTTTCTTACTGTTTACATAAGGCAGTGCAGCCCAGAGGCTGGAAGCCTGGGTTCCAGAATCAGCTTAGAGTTCAAGTTCCAACCCTGCAGCTTAGCAGCTATGGGAATCTTGCTGTGCTTGTTTCTAATAATATTAACCTAAAATGGTTATGAAATGTTATGTGTTGAACCGGGTCCCCTACCAAAATTCACCTATCAAAGCCCTAGCCTCCAGGCCTTAGAATGGGACTTTATTTGTAGAAAGGGCTTCTACAGAGGCAATCAAATTAAAATGAGGTCACAGGGTGGGCCCTAAATCACTATCGTTGGTGTCCTTATAAAAAGGGGAAGTTTGGACACAGAAACACAGAAGGAAGATGATCTGAAGAGACAGAGAGGAGATAGCCACCTGTGAGAGGAGAGAGAGGCTTGGATGGATCCTTCCCTCCCAGCCCCCACAAGGATCCAGAACTTCCAGCCTCCAGAACTACAGATCAAAAAACACTCTGTCACAGTAGCCCTAGCGAACTAATCATGAGCTAAAATGAGTTAAAACAGACTTGGAATATAATAAACATTATTGTAAATTAAAAAGACAGTGGGAATGAGACCAAGGCTTGGCAAGGGTGCGGAACAGGTGGAACACTTGTACTGCCGATGAGAGTAAGCTGCCACAGCACTCTGGAAAATACCTGGCAGAATCTACCACAGCTGAGTGCGTCCCTCCCTGTGACCCAGCCGACCCACCCGTGGGAGCATGCCTTAGAAAAATGAAGGCATATGTCCCCCCAAGACTTACCATAGCAGCATATTTACAATGGCCAAACCCTTGAAATGACCCAAATGTCCACCAACAGAACTAAAGAATTGTGGTATATTCATGTAAGGGTGTACTCAATGGCACACACGGCAAAGAGCCAGCAATCTGGAAACAATGTTCAGCAAAATACACAAAAGAAATTTTGTGCACTGTTTTTTTTTTTTTTTTTTTTTGCGGTGCTGGGGATTAGAACCCAGGGCCTATGTGCTTGCAAGGCAAGCACTCTGCCAACTGAGCCATACCCGCAGCCCTCCCTGTTTGATTCTGTTAAGATGAAGTTCAAGCTGGGTGCAGTGGCGCACTCCTGTAATCCCAGCAGTTCAAGAGGCTGAGGCAGGAGGATCCAGAGTTCAAAGCCAGCCTCAGCAACGTAGTGAGGCGCTAAGCAACTCAGCGAGACCCTGTCTCTAATAAAATACAAAAAGGTGCTGTGGCTCAGTGGTTGAGTGCCCCTGGGTTCAATTTCTGGTACCAAAAAAAAAAAAAAAAAAAAAAAAAGAAAAGAAAAGATGTTCAAGACTAGGCAAAAGTAGTTTATGGCCGTTGGAAGTTTATAGTGACTGGAAGGGCAGAGGAGAGGTCTTCTGGGAGCTGGAAGGATTTCCATACTTTCATCTGGGTGTGGTCCCATGGATGCATATGCATGTATAAACAATCACTGGGTGGTACACTTTTTGTATTTTGCTGTTCCTCACTGTATGTATACGATATCTCAATTTTAAAAAAAGATGATGAAAATCTACAAAAAGACATGGAATGAGGTCTCCAAGCTATTTTTACTCAATAAAAGCTGGAAATGTGTCTGACACTTGTATGGGGAAGGGGGCACACAGGTATCCTTGGTTCTCCCAAGTCAGGGAGGGGACAGATTCATTTTGTGAGATAGGCAGAGTCTCCCTGGGTAGTCACGTTCTCACTCTTGCTACCCCACACTCAGGAACCCAGTGGATCTGGAAAGTGGGGTCTGAATTCTTGCTCTCTAAGGCCAAGGGCAAGCAGTGTGAGGTGTCCCTGTGGAAGAGAGGAGACTGTTTGCTCCTCCTGGCAGGGGCTACTGAGGTCAGGGTGGCTCAGTGAGCAGAGCTGGAAAAACAGTCCCTGCTTTGCCCAAGACAGGATCTGGGATTCCCAGGAGACTTCCTAGAGAAAGGAGCTGGGGAGCGAAATGGAAGAAGCAGGGAGATGAGTCAGTGGCTGGCTGAGGAGAATACTCTGGGGGTGAGTAAGGAAGTGAAAAAGTCTCCCAGGAGCTGGGGGTGCTCTGAGCCCTTTTATGTCTTGTGTTCATGATGATCACTATGACACTGTTCATCTGGGTGGTGCAGACCCGGGCTGTCCAATAAGGTGGCCCCACACTGCTCCTGGCTCTGAGCACTTGAGATGGGAGGTTCTGTATGGTCAGTGCTGTGGGTGTGAAATGCACACTGCATTTCAAAGAATGCATGTGGGAGAAACTTGGGTAAAAGGTCTCAACCATGTTGTATTGATTATGTGTCCAAGTAATATATTGGACATATTGTGTTAAGTAAAATATATTATGAAAATATTTCACCTGCTTCTTTCTATGTCTTTTCCTGTGGCCCCTGGACAACAGCACTATTCATGGCTCACTGCATATCTATCAGACAGTGTTGTCGACTTGTCCTTCACATGCCCAATCTTCAGTCACCCCACCCTTTATGCACACAGTGGCGGGAGGTGCCTTCTGGGTTCCAATTCTGGTTCATAGAGTCTGGACTTGGGAAGACACAAGAGGACCAGTGAGATGGTCCAAGAAAGTTAATTAAATCAGCAAAGAGGAGCTTGAAACCAGGGTGAACCTAAGAAACCCAGGAACTTACAGGATTCTCAGAAGGGGGGACTGGAAACAATGTTACTAGGTCCTGATGAGCTGGGAAACCCTGGATAACACCTGAGGTTGGGGAAAGAAAAGGAAGGGCTGTCCCTAGGGGAAGAAGTACATACAAACATACAAGAGAAAGAATAAGAGAAGGGGCAGGGAGATGAGGAGAGGAAGGAAAATGGACACAAAAACAGTTGTAAATGGAAACTGTCCAATATGACAGCCATAAACCAGATGGGGCTATTGAGCACCTGGAATTTGGCGAGTCCAAATTGAAGCAGGCCTTGAACATAAACACTGAAACCCTCCATGTGGTAAACCATCACCTCAATTTTCATATCAATTGCACGATGAAATGATAAATAACGTTTTGAAAATACTGGCGTAAATAAAATATACTATGAAAATTAATCTCATCTGTTTCTTTCAGTGTGGTTCCAAGAAAAAAATTTCTAAATTGCAAATGTGCTCCTAGCTCTGTTCTAGAAAAAAGAATGGAAGGAAATGAAGGAGGAGGGAGTGATCTTCACTTTAACAACAAGCAAGGTCAACCAAACCAACCACTTAATGAGAGGGGAAAGAGACATTTAAGAAGGGGAAACTTGGTTCCAGGGCAGGGGAACATGAAGGACAAAAGCACCAGACACAAACGTGTTCTCCAGATGGGGCAGCCGTGGAAAAGGTGCTGAGGGGTTCACCAGGCTTTGAAACTGAAAAAAAGGCAGAAAGCTAGCACAGGAAGAGTTTTCTCGAAGGAACGCAAGGCTTTTCCCGCCTTTAGGTGGCCCCAAACCGGGGAGAACCTATCCTGATGAGGGAAGGGCAGCAAGACAACCCTGCCAGGTCCACCTGGCTGCTGCTGATTGGGCTTCGTGTGGACACCTGACCCTAGCTGGACCAATCAGATCCTTCCTACTGGGAATATGAAATTGAACTGGTTTCCCAGAACCGCTTAATCAACATGAGGGATCCTTGACTCATATTATGGCAGCAAAAATTAATGCCCAGGACCTGAATTGTGTACTCGAGGGTCCACAGTAAGTAAGGGGTGTAGCTCTTTTTCAAATCCAGGACTATCTGGTTCTGAAAACACTGCTGTTAGGTGTCCCCAAGATACTGAAAGGAACTCCCAAGCTTTGGAGGATACCAGAGCGGCAGGCATGGAATGGGGAGGTGCAGAAATGCGGGTCTCCAGGGAGAAGGGAAGCCATTGGGGGCAACATGGAAGCAAGCAGAGCTGCGGAGGAAGACGGCCAGAGAGTAAGTCCCTGTGACCAGATGCTCAAGAGCTGAGACATTTTAGAGAACGTGGTTTTTGGACATCTGTGTGTTTTCTGCCTACCCCCACTCCAGCGGAAGCTTCAAGTCTACGGGAGGTAGGCATCTGGCAGAGCGCCAGACACATCAGAGGCTCTCCTGCGTGCTTGTCGAATGAATAATGAATGGATGCATGCACTACGTAAAAACATTTTTTTTCCTCATTCTGTGTTGTGTTCTGATACTTCTGATTCCCTAAACTCAGTACTTCCCTTAGAACTTGGGCAATGCTGGGTGCTGTTCTAGGTTCTGTGGTTTTTTTTTTTTTTTTTTTTCAGGTTTTGGGGAACTGAACCTAGAAGTGCGCTCCCAGATCTTCTAATTTTTTATTTTGAGTCAGGGTCTCAATAAGTTGCTGAGAGTCTCACTTAGTTGCTGAGGTGGGCCTGAAACTTGTGATCCTCTTGCCTCAGTCTTCTGAGTTGCCGAGATGACAGCTGGGTGCCACCATACCCAGCCTGGGTCCCTTTTTTTGAGGACTTCCCTTGGGGTAAGGGGTTGTGCCCAACCAGGATCCACACCTCATTTCAAGATAATGCCCTGGGAACCTGTGGTAGATAGAATGGTGCCTCCGCCAAAGGTATCCACTCTCTAATACCTGAAACCTGTGAATATATTACTTCACATGGCAAGACACTGCAGATGTGACCAAGTGAAGGATCATGAGGTGGGGAGCTTATCCTGCACCAACCTGGTAGCCTAGGCGAGGAGGGCCAGAGGAGGAGATGAGCTGATGCAAAAGGAGGTCAGAGTGATTTGGGGCCAGGGGCCAGGGGCCATGAGCCAAGAGTGCGGGCAGCCTCTAGATGCTAGAAAAGGCAGGGAGACCCTGAGAGGCTTTCTTTTTTTTTTTCTTCTTTGGCGTTTGAACTGGGGATGGAACCAGGGGGTGCTCTACAACTCAGCCTTTTTTATTTTTTATTTTGAGACGGACTTGCCAAGTTGCCCAGGTTGGCTTTGCACTTGATATCCTCCGGCCTCGTCCTCCCTAGGATTACAGGTGAGCACCACTACACCCAGCCACCTCAGGCTTAACTTGAACTTAATAGTCTTTCTGATTGTTAAGAAGGTATATTTGTCCAGGCAGGAAGACCCAACATATCAAGCAGCTTGCTAGCTTGATTCACGAGGCTTAAATAGTCATATATGGAATCGAGTCTCCCTTGTACTCTTTTTTTTTTTTTTTTGGTACTAGGGATTGAACCCAGGGGCGCTTGACCACTCAGTCACATCCCCAGCCCTATTTTGTATTTTATTTAGAGACAGGGTCTCACTGAGTTGCTTAGGGCCTCGCCAGGTTGCTGAAGCTGGCTTTGAACTCGCGATCCTCCTGCCTCAGCCTCCAAGTGCTGGGATTACAGGTGTGCGCCACCGCGCCCAGCTCCCTTGTACTCTTGACCAGGCCCTAGAAAGTGCCCTAAGGTGCTGAAGTTACTGCAGGTGTGATAAAGTGGAGACTGATAAGAAACTGCTGAAATTAATGTCAGAAGTGAGTAGGCTTGCAGGTTTGCACAGAGCAGACATGCAGAGTTTAGGAGTCAAGAGCCCATGTGACCCCCAGAAACTGAGAAAGGACAGAGAGGTAGAGAAGAAAAAGGTGCAAGAGAGAACTTGCTTGGTGCAAAATGCAAACTCCATGCAGGCTGGATTCTGGCAGTGGCGTGGCTACGGTGTCTCCATTTATGACCTTCTCCTTCACCATTTTCCACAAGAGATGCTGGGTGGCTAACATAGTTAATGTCCCAGCTTCCCTGGCAGCTAGGAGTGACCATCTGACAGGTTCTGGGAAACAGCCAGAAGTCCCTGTGAACAGCTTATTTTCCCCAATACAAAGGCAAAGCCTTGCCAGAAGAAAACCCTCCAGTTTTTCACCTTTTTTTCTCCTTGCCTGGAACTAGGTAGGATGTGCTCCATGGAGGGGCAGCAGCCTTCTTGAGACCATGAGACAACCAAAATGAGCATGAAGGTTTATGCTGCAAGCTTAGAAGAACGAAAAAGAGGGAAGAGTTCAGCCTGTTGGTAGTCTCTTTGAGCCACCATGCTGCCCTGGACTTCTGATTCTAAGTGAAAGAAACCTCTCTTTTTTTTGAACCAGGGACTGAACTCAGGGGCACTCGGCCATTGAACCACATCCCCAGCCCTATTTTGTATTTCATTTAGAGACAGGGTCTCACTGAGTTGCTTAGGGCCTCGCTAAGTTGCTGAGGCTGGCTTTGAACTTGTGATCCTCCTGACTCAGCCTCCCGAGTCGCTTGGATTACAGGTGTGCGTCACCGCGCCCAGCTGTTGTCTCTTTAAATACTCCTGACCAATCTGGGAAATTCATGTATTTTGTTGTTGTCTACTGTAATCCAGGAACTGTACCTGGCACAGAGTTGGTGGTGCTCTTTAAAAAGTTTTAAATGAATGTATGGTTTCCACATTTCCACAAGGCCTGCCTCTGTTTTTGAGGACTGGTTCTGAGACCACCTGAGCCTCGAGCTGAGCTGCCCTGTTACTTAACATGCATTGGCCAGTTCCTTTTTCTTGCAGCCCCAATTCTAATCTAGACAGAAGGGTAAGAAAGATCTGGTCAGAACTGGCTACTTGAGGGGTGAGCAGAGGGTGGGCCTCAGGGAAGGTTCTAGATGACATAATGGCCTCCCCACTGGTTCCACTCCCCAGGGTCCCCTCTGTCCATTTTCCACACTGCAGCAGTTTAGAAACAAATCAGATCATGCCTTTCCCTATTCAAATTCAGGTCCACCCTAAATGCCCCCCCTTCAGGATTCTGCTCAAATGCCACTCCTCTGAGAAGCCCTCCCTGAACACCCAGGTAAAACTGTTCAGACCCAGCCATGCTGTAGTGCACCTTCCTCTTCTGAAATGACCTCACTGATTCTTCTGTTGGCCTATTTAATGTTCATTTCCTACCTCTAGACCTTAAGCCCCCTGAGGGCAGGAATTGTTGCTCACTGACTGGCTAAGGTGGGGTAAAAAAAAATAAATGCATGCTAGCTGGGCTCAGTGATTCCAATGAGGCTGAGGCAAGAGGATGGCAAGTTCAAGGCCAGCCTCAGCAACTTAGTGAGACCCTGTCTCAAAGTAAAAAATGAAAAGAACTGGGGATATAGTTCGATGGCAGAGTGCCAGTATTGTAAAATTTTTTTCAAAAAAAAAAAAAAGCATGTTGAAAGACTAAATAATTGAGGGACAGGGAGCTGTTCTGAACTCTTTTTTTTTTCCTTCTTTTTGTAGTACTGGGGATTGCCCAGGCTGGGCAAGTGCTCTAACACTGAGTTGTATCCCTAGCCATTTTTATTTTCTATTTTATTTTGAGACAGGGCCTCACTAAGTTCCCTGGGCTGGCTTAAGACCTGTGCTCCTCTGGCCTCCTTCCAAGGAGCTGGGATTGGATGAGCAACACCACGCCTGGCCTGCACTTGGTTTTGTTGTACCTGTGGGCTGGACTTCAGGGACTGAATTTAACTTTATGATTTAGGAAAGTGATGTAAAGATCATTAAAATAACAATTCAAGTATTGAATCTGTTGTTCAGATCTAATGATAATGATAACAACAAAAATAATACCAGCAAACACCCACAGGGTGCTGGACACTCTTTTGCGTGGATTAACTAATTTACTTTTCATATGACCTAATGGTCATTATGATGCGGATGCCCTTGTTATCTGCATTTTACAGAGGAGGAAACAGGTTTGGCGAGGTTAAGTAAGTTGCCCAAGGTCACAAAGTCAAAGAAGAAGCCAAGGTGTGAGTCCTAGCAGTAGGTTCTAGAATCCATCCCAAGGACCCTCTTCCTGAAAGTGAGTCTGCAGAGCCCTTTGTGACCTCTGCCCTCCAAGATGAGCCACCCCAGTCTAACTGATGAGTGAGCCCTGACCCCAGCGCTCCATCTTTGAGTATTCCCAGCCCCACCCCTGCCCAGCCCCAGTCTGAGCTGACCCTGCCTTGAGCTGCGTGAGTGCTTCCTCCACACGGGGTTGGTTGTAGCGCACCATGTAGCTGTGCATGTCGGGGTAGTTGCTGCGGATATTCTTCTCTGTGGACCCGTTGGGCACTGTTCCAAACTTCAGGGGTGGGTACTGCTCCTGGGGCCGCTGGAACTGGGGCAGAATGCAAAGTTATTAGGGTACCTCCTACCCAGGGACATCCCCAACCCAAGTGCCCCATTCTGGGGGACACCAGCCAAGGGGTGAACACCCCAGTCTCAGAAGTGTTTCTCAGATTTGCTCACCACAGTAGGAAACATGGTTTCACTCTGCCCAGCATGCATGGCTGCAGACAGGTAAACTGAGGCCACTGGTCACAGAGCTTGAGAAGCTAGAAGCTCCTAGAGGTCCCTGATTTAGACACTAACCCTTAATTTGCTGGATCAGGGAGGTCCCAGTGCTGGGGCTGAGGGCAGCTGCTGTTTACCAATCTATTCGGAAGTTGTTCACTGTATTAACAACAGATAAACCAAATGGGTGTGTGCTGGCTCAGTGGCAGGTGTGTTTATGACTAAAAGTTTCATAAAACCATATTCCCCCTTATGACATAAGGTAGAGTTGACACATTCTTTTATGCTACTCTATTCCATTATGCTGGGGGAAAATGCTTACTGCAACTCACAGAGTTATTTATCAACCCCCTAATAAGTTGTAACACCAGTTAACCACCTCATTCTCAAAGTGTGCCATGCAGACTCCTTGTCCCTGGCCACACTGCAGGTGCAGTGAGGTAAGTGCAGATATCAAGAGAGCATTTGGAGTGAAGCAACGAAATAATTTTTGCCTTTTGAGTCTAATAAATGAAAATCTAGGGTTGACTTTAAAATGTCTTGGTTTTGTCTGTTTATTTTTATTTTATTTATTTATTTTTTTTTTGGTACCAGGGATTGAATCCAGGGATACTTAACTATTGAGCCACATCCCCAGTCCTTTTTGTATTTTATTTAGAGACAGGGCCTCACTGAGTTGCTTAGGGCCCCACTAAGTTGCTGAGGCTGACTTTGAACTAGCCATTCTCCAGCCTCAGCCTCCCAAGCCGCTGGGATTACAGGTGTGTGCCACCATGCCCCGCTATAAGGTCTTGGTTTTAAATTTTATTTTTCTAGTAATTTTAATTTTCTAGTATTTTACAAAAGCATTGCCTCCAATGGATTAGAAGTTTCAAAACCTAGTCCTTCACTGTAGTTTGAGAGATGCTCTGCTCTGGAAAATTCTATTTGGTGCTGCTGCCCCTGGAACTCTGGGGGATAAATACCCTCTTCCCCAGAAGACTTGAAACAGTCCAGTGTAAAGCCATGTCCTTTCTCCTTCCAGAACATCCCATTCTGCCATTCTGAAATTCTCTTTGGGAAGAGACTCCCCTGGGACTCTCCTCTGCCCTGCCAACTCTGCCCTCCAACCCCAGCCTCTCCCTTCTGCACCCACACACCTTGCGGTCACTGAGCCCAGACACAGTGTCCACGTATTCCTCCTGGATCATGAAGGCGGCCAGGTTGGCTGTGTAGCTGGCGAGGAAGATGACAGCGAAGAAGGCCCACACCAGCACCATGATTTTGCTGGTGGTTCCCCGGGGGTTCTCCACGGGCACCGAGTTATTGAACACCAGGGCCCAGAGCAGCCAGATGGATTTCCCAATGGTGAAGGTTGAGCCACCAGGGCCTGCAGAGGACCAGGATGGGGTCATGGACCCCAAATCCCTTCTGCTCAATGAGGGAGCATAAAAACTACACTTCCCCCAGTGGCCACCAGGGCCTTGGGCACCCCCCAGAGACCTTTGTTCCATCCCATGGGCTGCTGTAACTGTATGTGCGGTCAGCGTAGGTAAGGGTAATGAAAGGAGGGGACTCACGCTTGCCCGTGGCCAGGCTGCGGTTGTAGCCTACGGGACTGAGGTACTCAAAGATGAAAACGGTGACAGCGACCACAGTGAGGCACATGACGAACATCATCACCCACACAGCAGGGCTGTAGGGCTCTGGGGACAAGGGAGGTGTGGTCATGGCTCTGTCAGGCAAAGGACCGGGCAGGGGGATCACAGATCGGGCAGTTGCAGCCCGGGTCTCATCGCCTCCCATTTGGTTCCCTTCCCTGATTCCTCACCTCAGCAAGATGCCTTGCTCATGCAGTCTCCCTCAAAGAGAACCACTGTGACCATCTCCTCCATGCTGCCTGGGCCCAGATGCGCCTCCACTTACCCACCTGGCCATTTATCACGTCCCACACTGCGCCCAGGCCAGCTCCCGGGCTCCCCATTTGGGGAGTTGCACTCATCCAGTCTCCCTCTGCCACTGCCCTTCTTCCCTCCCTCTCCTGCCACAGCCTTCCCCACTCCTGCTGGCGCTCCTGCCCAGTGTTACTGCCTGTCCCTTCCCTTCTCAACCGACATAACTCAGGCCTCTTCTCCCCAGGATCATCTCCCTGGCACCTGCTCTCTGGCTCCAGCCCACCCCTGACATGGCCAGAGATGACCCGGTCCCTCCCTTGTTCATGGCCCTTATATGGCTCCCCAGGAACCCAAGGACAATGTCCTGTGGCTCAGCCTTGTCCCACCCTCCTCTTTGGCCTGCTCATCTCTCAGTCACCCATCTTCCACCAGCCAGTGCTCACAGTACTGCCCCAGCAAGTCTCAGCTCCCTGCCAGAGGTGCCACCTGAGCTGTCCATCAGCTCGCCTCCCATTCACATGTCCCCTCCTTACAATTGATAACTGTTGCCTCCAGGAGCAGTGATGACAGTGAGCCAGTGAGTATCAAGTGCACTTCTCAGAGGCAACTGAGTAGAGCTGTCAGGACTGTCCCTGTGGCATCAAGGTCACTACCCTGGACTGTCACTGCAGCTCTGGGGACATGCCTGTTGCCTCTGCTGGATAACTGGAGGAGACCTGTCACTCCCCTGCTAAGTGCTGCTTGCAGGCAGGGGCCCCACACAGTGCTCCCCGTGTGCCCTGCAGAGACCTTGGTGCAAAGAGGACACTAGACACCCTGAATGGAAAATACACAGAAAACAATATGGAGGAAATGGAGGGTCTCTTCCAGCTCCTCCCTCTTCCAGAGCTCCACTCAGACTCCAGAGAGCAAGTGGAACCTGATGTAAACAGTAGCCCTGGGCCTGGGTACACTTCTGGGTACAGCTCAGGAAATGGAATTTCTACCTGGTCTACCACAAAGCCACAAGCTCTGCTGGGTGCAGCTCCCTAACCACACCTTGGATCTGTCCTTATTCTAGCCCTGCCACCCCACAACTGCACACCCCATCATTTCTCTGGATGAACTTTTCAGTAGCCTCCTTGCCAGCCTCTAGCTTCCAAGGAGCTGCCAGGGGCTCCCTTTTGGAGGAAATGTCTCACTTCTGCTATACAGGAGACCCACAACTCCACCATAGAGCCCAGGGCTCCGAGATCTGCCTCCTCCAGCTCAGCCCTCTCCTCCCACCCACTTACCCTCACAACCCTCCAGAGGTCTCTGGCAGTTTCACAAATACACCATGACCTTTGCCCTTGCTGTTCCCCCTGCCCAAATCCATGCAGGCCTGGGCCTCTCCTCTCCACCCACACCAGCACAAACTCAGTTCTCCACTGCTTTCACCCTGGCTTCATTTATCATGGCATCTACCACCACATGAAGTGATCTTGTCTATGTAGCCCTTGAAGTTTGGGATGAGGCCTAGGGCTCCTAGCAGGCTGGGACTTTCCTGCCTTGTTCACCATGGTGTTTCCATCAAACTGCCAGAACCTGGCACATAGTAGGTGCTCGTTAACACCAATAGGTGTCTTGAGCCCTTACAATGTGCTGGCATGGGTGCTAATTTCCTCTTCGTCTCACATCTACATACCTGAAAAAAAACTTGTGGTTTTTTTGTTGTTATTTGTTTGTTTTGTTTTTGACACAGGGTCTCCCTATGTTGCCCAAGGCTGGTCTTGAATAGTTGGGCTCAAGTGATCCTCCCACCTCAATCTCCTGAGGAAGTAGGACTACAGGAGCAGGTGCCACCATGAGCCATGACTCAGGTTTTGTGGGGCCTGAAGTGTACACAATTTGGCGGTCTCTCTTAAAGAAAAAAAAAATGCAACTCTGAATACAAAACTGGGAGCTGAGTACAGTGGTGCTATTTTTTTTTTTTTTTTTTTTTTTTTTTTTTTGGTACTGGGGATTGAACCCAGGGGCACTCCACTACTGAGCCACATCCCCAGCCCTATTTTGTATTTTATTTAGAGACAGGGTCTCACTGAGTTGCTTAGGGCCTCGCTAAATTGCTGAGGCTGGTTTTGAACTCGAGATCCTCCTGCCTCAGCCTCCCAAGTGCTGGGATTACAGGTGTGCTCCACCGCCCCCGGCGGTGCTCATTCTTAATCCCATCTACTGGGAAGGCTGAGGCAGAAGGCTGGAGGGTTGGACGACAACCTTGGCAACTTAGACCCTGTCTCAGAAAACAAAACTGGGAGCACGGCCTTGGAAGGGCCACCATAAGAGAAGGCTCCTGAGCTCAGTCTTTACCTTCACGGTAAAACTCCTGATAGGGGAAATTCTTGCTTCCATTTTCCAGATAGGGAATTGAGGTTCAGAAATGACACCACTTCACCAGGGTCACACAAGCCAGTACAGGTGATCCTGGGATAGGAACCCAGATTTCCTGACCCCAGGGTCCACACGGATGGGGACAACTGCTCCAGTCTTGTCTAGGTCTAGCTCTCTATCCCGGGGACCCAGCTCACCTAGGAAGGCAGAGGGGGACACAGTGCCATTGCTTCGCGCCACCATGACGCTGATGCCGGTCTCCACGAAGGGAACGGAGAAATCCACGATCTCGGAGCGTTCCTCGTTGATGGTCAGGGAGCCGATGGCCATGTCTGCGCGCTGGTAGAACACCTGGGGTGGCGAGAAGTGGGCAAGCGAAACCCGTTCAGGTGGATAGAAGTGGATAGGGACGGAAAGGCAACAAAGACCCCCGCCCGCAGACCAATGACCGGGTGAGAGACAGGATAGGAGGGATGGCGAGGAGGTTGAAGGGACTCAGAGTGTGGCAGGGAAAAGTGGAGAAGGGAAAGGAGGGAAGCGGTAGCTCCCCAACAAGTCACCTTAAACTTTGGATTCCATCCTCCCGGCCCCGCCCCCTTCTCCTAGGAGTTCCACCCTCCTATCCCTCCTCCTCCAGCTTCAAAAATTCCACCCCCGACCCCGACAGTCCCTGCCCCCGCGCTTATCTCCTCGTGGCTCCACCCCCGAGCTTCCTGACCCCGCCCTGCTCCGAGGAGCGGCGGCTCTTGGCCCCGCCTACCCGAGCCTGACCAGGTCTCCTTTGGGCCGCGCCGCACAGGATTCCCGCCTCTTGGCCCCGCCCCGTCCCCTCTCCTCCGGTCCCTGTCCCGGCCAGCCTCACCTCGCCGATCATGCCGTTCCAGACGCCGTCGATCTTCTTCCCGTGCTTGCCGTTAGTGACCAGGTAGAGGTCGTAGCTGAAGCCTATGGTGTGCGCCAGCCTCTTCAAAATGTCGATGCAGAAGCCCTTGCAGCATCGCTTTTCTGGGCGGGGGGCATCCGGTGGAGGACTGCGGGAAGCAACCAGGCTTGGGGAGGCTGGGGACTCCTTACCCTTAGGCCCTCCCATTAGTTGAGAATATGAAGAAAGGGACTGGCAGCAGCTAAAACTATGGCTGACGCCTTCTGGGGACAACTGAGGCTCAGCTTGCTCAAGGTGCCGAGCTGGAGAGTTTTATGGGCTGGGGGCGGGGACTGCTGGGGATGGGGGAGGAGAGTTGCGAAGCTGGAACTCCTGGATGTCACCTGTGGGTTCGGTTGAGCTGGCTTCTGCAGGGGACAGAGTCTCTGATGCAAGTGCCACTGATGGGGTCAGCGGGTTCCACGATGACAAAGGGTCTCTCTTCCAGCGTAGCCACCGTGAGGTGCTGTGTGTCATCCACTGGCTGCAGGAAGCGGCCATACCGGGACCAGAGTGGGTACTTGAGACGGAGAGTCTGCTGCTCCCAGCTGCCCACCTTGGTCAAAGTGAAAGACGGTCAGACTACTTGGGGTGACTTTCCAGGATGTCCTGGCCTCCCTGCTCTTCCTCTCTCAGATCTAGGAATGTGAGCCCCATCTCCCTCCAGGATCTGGCAGCCCTTCCTCCCTATCTAGGTCCCAGCCTTCCTCCCTCAGATCCAAGGTCCAGACCCCAACCCTCCTAAGACCCCAGTCCTCATCCCTAAGATCCAGGGGTCTAGGCCCCAGACGTTCTTCCTCAGATCCCACAGGCTGGGCCCCAGCCCCTGATCCCTCAGAGTCCAGGGCCTTGGACTCCCCTCTTCCAGGACCCCGGACTCCAGGCCTTCTCCCACTCCTGAGGTCTGGGATGCAACTTACCACCTCCCAAGTCCTGTCTCTGGTGAGGGAGATGACCACAAGGGAGGGGTTCACCAGAAAGCCATCCTCATTGAAAGAGTAATCCCGGTTATCCCAGGTAATGTTCATGAAGTACCTGACCAGAAGGAAGGGCACCAGGATTGGGCCAAGCCCCCTACCCACTAATCTCCAGCCTGTGACTGGAATCTCTCCTCCTTCACCTCCAAAATCTTGAAGTCACACCCTCTCCTTGGGCTGCTGGTGCTCCTAGAACAAGGTCCCAGACCCTCAATTTGGTGGCCCCACCTGACTCTGAAGCCCATCTTTGATTGCTTCTAGCTCAAAACCCCTTTTCTATCAATGCTGAATGCAAAGTGTCTCTGGAACATGTGAAATGACTTTTTGTTTTTGTTTTAGTACTAGGGATTGAACCAGGGCATTCTACCCCTGAACTACATCGCCATAACCCTATTTACTCAAACTTACGATCTTCCTACCTCTGCCTCTGAGTCACTGACATTACAGGCCTGCACCACTGCATTGGGCTGCTTTTCTCTCCAGGCCATTGACGGTGCTGTTCTCTGCCTGGAAAACCCTTCTTTTTTTTTTTTTTTTTTTGCAGTGCTGGGGATTGAACCCAGGGCCTTGTGCTTAGGAGGCAAGCACTCTACCAACTGAGCTAAATCCCCAGCCCCTGGAAAACCCTTCTACCACCCTCTCACCCTGACCAACTCTGATGTGTCACAAAGACATCTCAAGTGTCCCTTCTGCTGGGAAGTCTTGGAACCCCAGACATCTTCACTGAACTCTGACGGCCCCTCTCTTCACCCATCCAGTGGCTGGGCTAGACTCTCACCACAGGTGTTTCATCCAGGACATCAGTCACCTGCATCCTCCCTGCACCATCCCCTCCTCCATCCCACACAGCCCTCCTGGATCCTCACCCCAGCATCCTATCTGACCACCAGCCTCTGATCTCTCCTCTAGTCTGTATCCCACCTGGTCCCAAAGGGGTCTTTCTGTACCTCAAATTGAGTCCACCTCTCCACTACTCATAGCCTGTCCATGGCTGCAGAGCTTCGGAACAGTCTTTCCAACTTGGCATCCAAGGCAAGGACTTGCCCCATCCACCTCTCCAGCCTCGTCTGTCCCAGCCCCTAATCCTACTGCCCTCATCTGCTCTGAACTAGTGTGGCCTCACCAATCTGCCCAAGTTGTTCTCCTTCCAGACTTATGCACATGCTGTTTCCTCTCTGCCTGGAATATTCCATGTCTGGTGAACTCCCTGACCATTGTTAGGATCAAGCCCAAACTCCTCCCCCAGTGTAAAGGGATCTGCATGAGCTGGGCCCCTTTGTCTGTCCATCCTTGTTCATCCCTTTCTCCCTCTGGCCCACTGTGCTCCAGCCACACTGGTACTTTAGGCTCCCAAACAGTTCCAACCCCAGGGCATTTGCAACTGCTCTTCCTTCTCTCTTCACTCAGATTTTCCAATGTTTGGGTTTTTATCCATTTTTAAAAATCTCTAAATTTTACCTACTCAGGGTTTTCCTGATCATCCCACTTAGCTGAGACCCCTAGGCTGTTCTTGACACTTTCCTCTGATTTATTTTCATCTCAGAAGTTGCCATCTGCTGATATTTTCTCTTTCCTTAATTGTTCACTGCTTTTCTTGGTGACAGCAGAGACAATAGTTTATACCACACTATTCTTTTGTGCTTAAATGGTGCTTGGCACATAGTCGATTCTCAATAAAGAGCTTTTCAATGAATGATTGGATGGATGGATGAGCAATTCATCCTTTGCATCTCAGTTAGGTGTTCCCTCCTCCTGGTAACATCCCTAACTCCATAGACTTGCCCCAGATGTGTGTTTAGAAGGTCTTCTGGGGCCAATCAGTTTTCTCTCTCACAATGACATTTCACTGTGGATGTGAGGTTTGGGTGGTGGCCAGGAAAGGCTAAAATTATGAGGGAGCAGAATTCTGGGTAAAGGCCAGGTATGGTGGTGCATGCAAATCAGGAGGTTGAGGCAGGAGGATGGTAAGTTTGAGGAAACAGCCTCAGCAACTAAGCAAGTACCTAAGTCCCCCAAATAGAAAGGACTGGGGGGTGGATGTAGCTCAGGGAGAGACAGCCCCTGAGCCAATCTTCAGTACAGAGATAAATAGATAGAGAGATGCTGGGTAAAACACTGAACAGCCTCTGGGAGAGACAAGCCTGAGAGAAAAAGAGAGACAGGAGCAAAGAAGCAGAAAGAGATGAAAGAATAGCTGGCCCCAGGCTTGGCCTCAATTCCTGATGTCTGTGTTTCTATGCATGTTTATATTTCCAATAAACCCCCTTTTCCCTAAGGAAACTTAAACGAGACTCTGCTTCTTGCAACCAAAAATGTCCTGGCTTAGGCAGTTCTCCTCCCCCGTGCTCCCGCAAGGCCAGTGCTACCTCCATTACTGCAAACATCATGCTGTGCTGTCATTATTCCCATCCCTGTCTGCCACCCCTTCTGGACCCTGCATTGTTTGAAGAAGTCCATGGTCTTATTCATCTCTGTGTTCCCAGTGCCCAGCATGAGCCCTAGTTCCTAGCAGGTGCTCAGTATTTATGAACAAGGGATGCTTTTCTCACCCTCTTGTTCCAGGATCCTGATTCCCAACCTACCACTTCTCAATTCTCTTTCCTTAGGTCTTCTTCCACACCCATCACCTCCTCCCAAACTCAGCTCATTTAAGGATCAATGGCCTCTCCTTCCACTGTTCTGTCACCTAACACATCAGTTTCCCCACTCCTAACATTTCCTATGATGGAGGTGCTGTTTTCCACCAAACTCAGTTTTCCTCTTCTGAAACAATAATGTGTAAGATGGGCATATGGCCATCCAGCTAGGGTCCACATTGCTGAGCCTTCTTTGCAGCTAACCATGTGCAGAGATGGCTTTCAAAATAGAAACCTTAGTATAGGCACTAACCAATCAGAATGGAAGTCCAATCAATCAGAATGGATGTCCAGCCAATCAGAATAGACCTTGCTGTAAACAAGTGATTACTCAGTCTTGACCATGTGACTGCCTTCTCACAATAGGATGTGAGACCTGTTCCTTTCCCCTTACTTGGAAGGAAATGGTTTGCTCTCTGCTTGCTCTATCCCTTTTCTGGTGAGCTTGATCACGCCCTTATGCCCACAACCCAGCTTTGACTATTTGGAGATTCCAGAGCAGCAAGGAGGGCAGGATCCGAGTCCCTGAATGATCACCTGGAGCAGCAGTCTACTGATAACCTGAACTGCTTATCTCTGGGTTGTGATGTGATAGAGGAACAAATTTCTACCTTGTATGGGCCTCTAGGTGGCTGGGTGTTTTTGTTTTGAAGTTGTTGAAGTGTTGTTGAAGTTCAGTTCCTAGTCTAACTAGGATATTTTATTCTAAGATGCTATCAATTGTAAATTGTACTACAATTTCATACCTACCACAAAGAAAAAAGCACTACCAATGATAAGCCACCAATTATAAACCATACTTTGATTTGAAAGACATTAAAATGTGAAGAATTAGGCATCTTAAAGTCATAGACTGTAGTAATACACTCACTGTATATCAGGTGATTTCCACATTACCTGATTTAATTCAAGAAAAGAGACCCAGTTAGACCCATTTGATAGAAAAGGGCACTAAGGCTGGGAGAGGGCACATGATTGACTCAAGGGCACTCAGCTAGTGAGTGCTCCAGGTCGTCAGGCTGTGGGAGCTTCCTTACATACCTTCTGTTCCAGCCCCACTCACCTATGCAGACTCTCCCCGCGGTGCGTGCGGTTCTGGGCGCGACAGTCATGGCCCAACTCAGGCAGGAAGCCATAGTCACGTAGCAGGGCCTGGGCACCTCTGGCCACTACAGCCACACCAGCCGCCACACGCCTGGCCAAGTCATCACGCCAGCCAGCAGAGCGCACTGCAAACAGCCCTGCAGGAAGTGGGGCACCTCCTGGCAGAAGAAGGGGCTCCCCAGGGATTCCAGAGCCCCCACCTCCAGCCAGCTGTGGTCCCACCATGAACCAGACATAGCCAGGCCCAGTGAGGCCGGCCTCCTCAGCTGCCCGGAACACAGGTTCAGCCTCCTCACGGGCGCAGAAGAGCAGGCGGATCTGTGCACTGACGCTGCGGAGCTGGGCACCCAGGACAGCCTCGCCTGCCCCAGGATCCAGTGTCAGGGCCCCGCGATGCTCCCAGCCCACCAGGCTGCCATCAGTCAGCACCTCGATGTACGACAGGAAGGCCCGGTGGCCTGGGGCACGGGTGGTCACTGCTACAAAGGACGTCCAGTCATACTCCTCCAGCACCTCAAAGATGACCTGAAGCTGCTGCTCTGTGGAGGAGCCCAGCTGCAGAAAGGTAGACCCCTTCTCCTGTGGAGCATGGGGAGGATGTCAGGCCTCCTGGTGTGGGGACCTCATCTCCCAGCAGCAGACAAGCAGATCACAAATCCCAGCACCAACGTGGGTCATAGCTCTCAAAATGGCAGACTGACTGACTGTTCACCAAAATTATTTATGTTTCTTCCTGGGAAAGAAGGGGACCTAGGGGACCTAGGTTAGGTTTAGCTACATGACTGAGTTTTTCCGGGCCGACCCCTAAAAACTCTCCCTGCAAGACCCTCACTCTCTTCCCTGTCTGAGGGTGGATGAAGAGGCGCCAGAAGAGACCTCTGAAGACCTCAGGCATTACAGAGCCATGGAGGGAGGGAGCCTGGGTCTGAGTCACCACGTGGAAGATAGCCACCCCCAATCAGGACCACCTGTTTGCATTTTATATGAATGAGAGCAACCTATTGCCCTGAGCCACTGAGATCTGAGGGTTTACCTTTGCAGCAACTAACGTCATGGTTATTAATACACCTACCATCCACTGGGGAACTACAGCTCCCAACATCTACTGGGAAGGACTATTTACCTGTATGCAATGAGGAAGAGTACATCTCCTAGCATGCAGGAGGGTTGCTAAAGATACTGTATTTCCCCAGTGGAGTAGACTTTCCTGTTTTGAATTTTCCTCCTGCCCCTGTGTCCCTTCCTTCTTAGTCTTTGCTGCTGGCCCCTTTCCTCAGCCAGAATTTTAGATGTAGGAGTACATGGTATACTCTTCTCTGTCCTGTCTTGCTAGCTAGGTCATTCAGACCCATGTTTTTATTTATTTTTTATTTTTTCAGTACTGGGGATTGTACCCAGGGGTCCTTTATCAATGGGTTACATTCCCAGCCCTTTTAATTGATTTATTTTTTTTTAAACTGCGACAGAGTCTTGCTAAACTGCTCAGGCTGGTGTTCAATTTGCAATGCTCTTGCCTCAGCCTCCTGATTTGCTGGGATTACAGGTGTGTGTCACCATGCCTGGTTCAGACCCATGGGTTTAAACACTACCTCTGTGTTAAATAGCAACTACAATATGTTGCTATTCAAATTTAAGTTAATTAAAATTAAATAAAACTTAAAATTCAGTTCTGTACTTGCACTAACCACATGTCAAGTGCTCAACAGCCACACTTGGACTTTGGCTAGTCTATTGGACACATCAGATATAGAACATCTTCACCAGTGCAGAAAGTTCCACTGGGGAGGGCTGGAGATGCCAATGGCTCATATCCTGTCACAGCCACTCCTGTGAGCTCCAGACAAACCTGTCCTCCTTTCTGGTCAATTTCTTCCCTTGGATTTCCAAGAGTATCTTAAAATCATCATGTCAAACACAAAATTCTTGACCCCTGAACTCACCTCCCCAGACCTGCTCCCTGTCTTCCTTTTCTTTTTCACCCTAATGCTCAGGCCCAGACCTGGACCATTCTTTCCCTGTCTCTTCTGAGGCCCACATCCAGGCCATCTCCCAGTCTCCAGGGCTCTGTGTTCACACCATAAGCCCAGGTGTCTGCTACTCACTGCTGCCACTGTTAAAATCTTTTTTTTTTTTTTTGGTGGTGCTGGGGATTGAACCCAGGGCCTTGTGCATGTGAGGCAAGCATTCTACCAACTGAGCTATATCCCCAGCACAATCCTCACTGACATGGCTTTCTTTCTTGCCTAGACATCTATAGCTTTCCAGCCCCTCTCTGTTCCATTCTTGCATCTTCCAGTTCATTCTCCAAACAGCAGCCAGAGTGATCATTTCAAAATATTAATTGGATCACATCCCTTCTTTGTTGAAAACCTTCCAATGATTCTTCTTTAGAATCAAAGCCAAAGTCCTTTCTGTGGCCCACAAGGCCCTACATGAACTGACCCCTATTGCCTCTCTGACCTCATCTCCTGCCATTCCCAATCCTCCATCTGGCTCCAGCCACATTCCCTCCTTGCTCTTCCTCAAACACACCAAGTTCCTTCTGAATTCAAGAACTTTGCTTTGTTGTCCCTCCCAGGAACACTTTCCCCACCTCCTCAGCCTATCCCTCCTCATTCCTCAGGTCCAGCGCAGATGTCACCTCCTTAGGAAGACCTTTCCTGACTGCCAACCTCAGTCATTACAACAACTTGTCCATTTACTACGTGTTGTTTGTTTTGTTGGTTTCCTTCATTAGAATGCAAGCTCCGTAAGGCAGGGCCTTGTCCTGCCCCCGCCCCCAACAATTTTATTTCCCATAACCTAAAATGGCCCTGGCACAGAATCAGCTCTCAATAAACCTTTCTATAATGTTCTGCAATGAGAACAGCACGTGGACTTTCTCCTGAGGCCTGTGCCTGTGGTTATGAGTGTAGAGGTAGGGCAGCTGTCCTGAGTTGAGGTCTCTCACATGCAATGGGCACCCAAAGAAGACCTCACCCATCAGCAGGTGGAAGTGTGGTGAGAGAACCATGTTCCCAGCATTAATTGGGGGTATAGATGGAGATGTGATGACAACCCTTTTATCTGTCCAGGGACAGTGAGGGGACTACACGCCCCTGAAGGCAATGGGTGTACACTGAGCTGGCCACAGTGCCCAGCAGACAGTGAAACAGTGAACCACACTTAGCAGCAATGGAGGCACAAGGGACCACCTCACTGGGTATTCCACAAAAGTGGCAGCTAGGAAATAAAAGGGTCTACAAATCTGCCTGGAAATCTCTGAAAAACGTTATGCCCAGGAGAATATGCCCAAGAAAGTTGGACACAGGTCCTTCCCAGAATGCTCTGGACAGGAGAACTACAAGGTCCAGAATGCAATAGTGATCCAGTCCCAAAGCCAAAGGCTCCCACAGCAGAGAACTGGCCAATCTAGGTTTCATACACTCAGGTGGCTCCATCACAGCTAAAATGCCCCACCTGTTTTCAGGCTCCGCCTTTTCAGTTCGAATACCACCCTTGGTCCATTTTTCTTCTTTGCTACCAGAAGTCCACTACAACAGGCTACTCCTGAGCCTCTCTAGAGAGAGGGAGGCCTCTCTCCAGGCTATAGCCAGCTTTGGCTTCTCCTCTCCCTTTCCCTGCAGGCTCTGGCTTTGACCTTTCATTGGCTGTACCCACCTCTACCCAAGGCCTTCATTCTCCGAGGCCCAACCTCTTGATTGCCATTTTCCACTCCTCACAGCTGGTCTGAGCCTTCTCAAACCCAACTTCCAGAACCTTCTTCTAGTCTAGACCCCACCCTTTTACTAAAGAGCTTAGGTCCAACCTTCTCCCGGACTATTCCTCCCCAACACTTGCTTCCTTGAGGTCTGGTTCTACTCTTCCTCAGCCCACCTCTAATGCTCACTTCACCTCTCAGTCTCCTTCATGGCTCTGTATTCCTAGTCCGGACCGCTAGTCTCAGCTCATCTGGCCTATTTCCTCCCAAGATCCTGTCTATAATGCCCTTCTCTCTTCATCCCTCTCCTTGACTTCTTGGCTCCTGCTTTTACCCCCTATACCTTTTTTTTTTTTTTTTTTTTTTTTTTTTTTTTTGCAGTGCTGGGGATTGAACCCAGGGTCTTGTGCTTGCAAGGCAAGCACTCTACCAACTGAGCTAGATCCCCAGCCCCTTGCCTTTTCTGAACCCCATTCCTTTACAACTGACTTCTCCCTTGGCTCATCCCAGACTCCGCCCCTCTCCTTTGATTCCTAGTCCCTGTTACTCGCTGTCTGGCTCACTTCTCCAGGTCCTCCGCTCAACTTGGCCTTTCCATAGTGGCTCACCTGCAGTGACTAGGCCCACGTCCTCCCCATGACCTGAACATTGTTGAATGTTCTTTCTGATCCTTCTCCTGGGTGACTCTTTTGGAAGGCCCTGCTCACCCTGTAGACCCACCCCTCCAAAGAGCCCCCTGTCTTCCCTACAGCTCCCACCACCCGCAATGGATGCTGACCTCCAGGACTCTCCCCGCCCTCCAAGGCCCCGCCCACCGCGACTGGCTCCGCCCCCCGGTCGCGCGCACCTTGGGCGTGAGCACGAGCGCGGCGCCGCCGTGCACGGCCACGATGGGCAGCGAGGTCTGGGCGGACAGGAAGTCGAGGATGGGCGCGACGGCGGGCGCGCGCGAGTCGTCCTCGAAGACAACGCCGTGCACGCGCAGCCCCGACAGCAGGTCGCAGAGCTGCAGCACGAGGCTGCGCGGGTCCGAGCCGTTGAGCACCAGCGCCACCGGTCGCACGTCCAGGCCCGGGCTGCGCACAGCTGCCGCCACGGCGGGGCCCAGGCGTGCAGCCTCGGCCGCGTACGCGGGCCCCGAGAACACGAGCGCCACGTTGAGCGGCCGCGCCCCGCCGAGGCCCCCTCCGGGCCCGCCGGCCCCGCCCGGTCCCGGCGCCTCCTCCGGGAACGGGCTGGCGCAGGCCAGCGCCAGCAGCAGCAGCATCTTAGCGGGGCCCCGAGGGCCGCGGGGGCCACCGGCGCCGCGCATCGCCTGCGGGCCCCGCCGGGCGGCCTCTGAACGCACGGGCCAGGGAGAGACACAAGAGGAGAGGGGCAGGCGCAGAGAAGTGAAACAAGATAGAGCATAGAAGAGAAGTTACAGAGAGGGAGAGACAGGCAGGGAGGAGAGGGAAAGGTTGGGGTGAGCCAGGCAGAGGGAAGGACAGAGACCGAGATGGAGGGTAAAAGACCAGAGAGGGAGAGGCACAGGAGAGAGACACACACATAGGGAGAGATGCAGAGATGCAGATAAGGACAGAGGGAGAGGCGGGGACAGACAGAAGTATGAGAAGGGAGACAGGGACGCAGAGACAAAGGGAGAGACACCGGAGGAGAGAAACAGAGGGAAAGAGTGGAGGGAGGTGAAAAGGAGATATGGGGAAGGGAGCCCAAATACAGAGGGAGAGGTGTGGGGGTGGAGTGTGGGAATGGGGGGCACAGCCAGGGAGAGTGGGGGTGAGAATGGGATCAGGGGAAGATAGGTAAGGAAAGAGAAGGTGGGGATGGACCCCAGAAATGGGAGCAAAATAGGAGAACAGAGAGATCCAGGGACAGAGGAAAGGAGATGGAGATGGCAACAGAGAAATGGTCAGGGAGAGAGTGGCAGGAGAGACAGGGTGGAGAGGCTCAGAGTGACAGAGACAGGGAGAAGAGAGGAGTGACAGAAATAGGGAGTGATCAAGACCCAGGGAAAGGATGTTAGAGATGCAGGGGGAGATGCATGGGTAGACACAGAAGGCAGGAGAGATAAGAGGCAAGAAAGTTGGACAGGGAGGAAGATAGAAAGAAGCCAGGAAGCCATAGAGACCCCACAGCCACCAAGAGACATGCACACAGAGGCAGGGAAACAGAATGGAGATGAGGAAGCAGTCAGAGCAGAGAGTACACAGGAGGACAGAAATAGCGAGGCCCGGTAAGACCGAGACCCCCACCAGGAAGGAGCCCGGCACAGACATGAAAGGAAGGCCAGGAAGGCGAGTGGCAGGAGGGAGCAAAAATAAAAGGAAGAAAAGTGAGGGAAAAAATGAGCAAGGGAAAAGGGGTCAGATGTGTGAGGGGAGAGAAAGAGGGGAGAGATTAGTGGGGCGTCCTAAGGAAAGAGAATGCCCCATTACCTTTCTTCTCACCCAGATCATGACCCCCAGCCTGTTTTTGCTCCCTACTCCTGTCCCTGTCCCCCCATTCTCAGAGTGAGAGATTCACAGACCAGGCTAGGATTTGGGGTTGGGGGGACACAGCTGTGGAGAGTTGGAGAGGGGGGGTCCCTGGCTCTCAGCCTGGAGCAATTTAATAAATTAGAGGAAATACAGCGTGGCCTCAGGAGCTCCCTGTTGAATACTAGCTGCCTGGAGTGGATGGGCTGGGAGCCCAGACTCCTGGGTCCTGAGTCTGAGGAAGGAGGGCACTGGGGACTGGACTCCTAGCTCCCAGAGCAATGCTGGAGTCTGCACTAGGGGCTTCCTGGAGGGGTGAAGGTCCAGACAGGTAAGGGTTCTCTCTGCTGTCAATCAGTCTCCTGTCCGGTTACCATGGTAGCACAGGCCTTATCCACCCTACAGCCAGCCAGCCAGCCAGCCTGGTTGGGGAGGCCTCAGCCCCTCCCCTCTGCCCACTACCCCACCTTTTAGAGATACTGGGCCACTGTCTCCCCAGGGAAAGGGGTGGGTGCTCCTTGCTGGCATCCCTCCCAAATCCTGCTCCTCCTTACCCCTCCTCTTCATTGCCCTTCCCCAAGCAGCTGGCTCAATCAGTGCTCAGAATAGCCCCCCTTCCACCCCAAAATAACCTGCAGCTGTGGCCTGGCCCCCGCGGGGTTAACACTGGCTCTCCCCTCCCTTCCTGGTGGCTGCTCACCCCTGGCCCCCTCCTCTGCCTCTCAGATCCACCCTTGCCTGTCCTTTGCCTTTTGGGACCCCAGAGCCCTACTCCCTTCTGAAGCCCAGGAGGGCAGCCCCCATCCCCACCCTTCTCAGGAGACTAGAGGCTCAGTCCTTTCCTATAAGGGGTTTGGGAGGGCAAACTCCCAACCCTCAGGGACTGTGGGTTGGCATTTCCAGCTGCCCAGTTTCTGGGGCAGTTCCCCGGAAGCCTGATCCCCAGGGCCCACACCCTCAAGGATGACGGCCACCAAGCTCCCAATCTCTACCTCCACATGAATCTTAGCCCCACACTGAGACTGAAGAGGCTGGGCCTTCATCCCCCACTCTGCCAGGAGCCTGAGCTGCTGGGCCGCCTCCCCAGACACAGGAGCACTACCCTGTAACTTCTCCTAAAAGACTCCTGGTCCTGGCTCTTAGCCCCCGCTTCCCCCAGGACTTGAGTTCCACTCTGTTCTTTCCGAGGACCCAGGAATCCTGGCTCCCTCCTGCTTCTAGATCCAGGAGTCTGGATTTCCAGTCCTGCCCTCCCTTAAGGAACCTCTTTATTTCAAACCCAATCAGTCCCACCATCCTGGACATCCCTCCCAGGTATGGCCTCCCCAGTTGCTCCACTCATGTACACGGCACAAATCTGTCTCCAAGCTGAGGAGGAGGGTGCCAGAGATTCCTGGGGTGTCCCTGTCTCCCCATCTATCAAAGAAGAGAGTCCACTTTGATTAATAGCTCCCCCCGCAAGTCGTGCTGCAGACAGCATCCTGTTCCCCCACAACCGTACACACACAGCCCTGCCTCTCCCACCCCAATCATGGTGCTTGCAAGAGGCTGGAAGGGCATTCCAGAACCTTGAGGAAGGGGTGGTGGCTTGGGGTGAGGGGTGCAGGGGGCCTGGATGCCCTCAAGGTCCTTGGCAGGAATATTAATAGCAGACTCATAGCTCCAAGATGGGAGGGGAGAGGAGAGGAGAGAGGGAGAGGGCTGGACAGCATGGGGAGACTGATGCTGGGAGGGGGATGCAGAGGGGAGCTGGAGAGTCAAAGAGATGGGGTGTCAGGTAGGTGCAGCTGGCTCGAGGAGCGGTGGAAGAGAAATGGGGGGCTTAGGAGGTCTGAGGTATAGAGACCTGGGAAAAGGGGCTCAGGGAGTAAGGGGGTGGAGGAGAGTCCCCAAGAGGCAAGGGAGCTGGGGTAAAGACTTCTGCCTGCCATTCAAGCCCCTTGCCTCCACAAGGCCCTTGGGCAACTTTCCCTGTCCTAGATTTGGGGGGTCCACATCCCCCCTCCAACCTTGTATCCCCTTGCCCCGACCTTACCTTTTCATGACCCTGTTCTGTTGGGGGGATTGCAGGGGTGCCAGGACCGGAACCGGCGTCCAGCGACCCGAAGATTCCGCGCAGGGCTCAGGGAGCTGATGGGGTGTGTGTGGGGGGGGTCAGGCCCCAGGGCGGCGGCAGCAACAGCAGCGGCGGTGGCAGTAGCTGCGGTGGTGGGGACCTCTTGCCTGTTCCTGGCTCCGTCTCTCCCTCCTCTTCCTTGGTCCTGACCTGCTCTGTCTGTCCCCCAAGGTTGCGGCCACCCGGACTAAGCGAGGACGAGGCTACACATGTTGCGCTGGAAGTTGGGCCCCGGACATTGCGGAGGCTGTCGGGGTGTCCTCTTGCGGCCCCGACCCCGCGGGGATCCCCCCTCCACCCACCCGGGGTGCCCCCTCCGCCGCTTCAGTCCCAGCTCCTCCCCCAGTTCATGTGTCCCATCCCACCTCTCCCTGGCTCATTTGCACCCCCCCCCTGTTTTGTGCCCTCTGCGCCCCCCCACCTCCAGCGTCTGTGTCTGTCAGTCTGTCTGGGTCACCTCTGAAGCGGGTGGTTGGTGTGTGTGTTAGTGTGAGAAGCGGGAGATTGCCTGTCTGGGGACCGACTGCTTGCCCCTTCCTCGCTTGATCACTTCCAGACCCCTCCCCCGGCGCCCCCACTCTCAAACACAGCCAGAAACACACACATACACACGCGCACACACGCACAACCGCACTTCCCTGGGATTCCCCCTCAACACCCCCGGAGCTCAAGGAGGGAGACACACACGCACTGGGGTCCAATGGGGGCCGAGCTGCCGCTGCCGTCAGGGGCTGTTCGGACAGACAGGAGGACACAGGCAGCCGGGGATATCCAGACACCCAGCCGGACGCAGGCAGGAGGCATAGAACCGAGGTATACACCATCCATCCAGGTTTGGGGGCTCAGGGGAAGGACTGGGGGGCCCGCGACGTGCCAGCAGGCGGCTCAGGGTCGGTACAGACAGATAGACCCCTCCTCCCGCGTCCGCCGCAGCCCTTACACAGACACACCCCCCCACAGCCAGCCCTGCCACCCGGACACACATCCTCACCGGGCAGATGGCAGTCACACGAGAGACCCCTGGGGGCCGGGCGGACCCACCCAGGCCGACACCCTCAGCTGGGCGCCGGTGGCCGAAGGAGGCTGCGGGCGGAGGGTGGTGGCGGCGGCGGCCGCGGCTTGGAGGAGCCGAGCGGGAGGGACTCGCACACTCGCTCTGTTCTCGCACACACACTCACTTGGGATGCGATTAACATTCAGTCCCCGTCCGTCCCTGCCGGGAGACCCACAGCCCCCCCTCCTGGCCTCCCTGGGGACCCCTCCTCCTGTCAGGGCTGGGGGAGGGGGCTGCCCTCCCCCCCTCTCCCAGCTTCTATCTTCCTCCTGGGACAAGGCAGTGAGGGGCTGCAAATAAAAAGGGAGGAAGAAGTGTGTGTGTGTGGGGGGGTGCAGGCAAGGACTCAGAGCCTGTTATGGAGGCATGAGCTCCAGACTAGATTCCAGGGCCAGGGGTTGCTGGCTCTGCACCCTCCCCACTTTGGGGGGGGGGTAAGCAGGAATCTTTTCTCTGACTTCAGTATCTACCACGCTAAGACCCATCATTTGGCTTCTATTGCCCCAGAAGGGGTCAGGCTTGCAAACTAGGTCTCCATGGTGGAGCCAGGTGTCCAAACCCCCAGGCCCTCCTCCCTCAGATCCAGGGGTCCAGGCGCCAGCCCTCACCTCCACGACCCCCTTCCTTGAACTTAGGGTCTCATCCCAACAATTTTATGGCTCAAGCATCCTAACCACAGAAATCTAGATCCACAATCCTTTCTCCCTCTAACATCTCAAAATGAAGGCCCCAAATCTCTTCCTTTTCAGGAATGGGCACCTTCAGCCTTGCCCTCCCAGACCTTGGCAATGAAGGAAACAAGAGTCTCACCTAATGGGCTCAAGGGCAAAACTTGTACTCAGACTCCCTCAGGAGCTCCTGAACCAGGTTCCAGCTCCTGCTCCAGTTACCCCTACATTCTCTCTCTTTCTTTCACTCTCCCTCTCTCAGCCTCCACCCTCAGGCCCAGATGTCCTGCACTACACAACATCCCAGCATTTCCTGGGCAGCTTTATAGAAGTGCCAAGAACACTCCAGCTTGAAGGATAAGATGGGCAAGCGGTCTTGTGGGACCTCAGGGGCTAGGCTCTGGTCTGGACTTCTTTGTCTATGATGGAGCAGGCCTTGCTTTCCTTCTGGATATTGGAGACTGTGATCTGTTAGTTAAAAAAGAAGGGATTTACGAAGGCATTTCCTCAGAGGCTTAAGCAGACTGCCTTCCCCAGGGTTCTATCCACGTGTCTCAGGTTCCTGAGAGTGGTTTGTCAAAAGGAGTGTCAAAATGCCTGAGCACTTAAAAGTTTTGAAGGAGGGGCCTCAGATTCTTGGGTCCCAGTGGAGAAGGAGCTCCTGGATCCCTGGGTCTGAGAGAGGAGGGCTGAGCCCGAACCCCTGGGTCTGAGCCGGGAGGGCTGGGGCTGGACTCCTGGGGCTGAGGGAGGAGGGCATGAGGGAGGAAAGGATGGGGGTCACGTTTTTTCTTTTGTGTGGATTGGAGCTGGGCCTTGAGAGGGTCAGAAGCTACTGCCCAGCCTCTGGGTCTTGGTCAAGAATTTGTTTATTGTTTTTGTTGTTGTTTTGGATTTTTAAAGTTCAGAGGCCATCCTCCTGAATCCCTGTAAGGGCAGAGGCGTGGCTGCTGTTGTCCATCTTTTATGGAGACACAGATTGCCTAGGAGATCAAGTGCCGGATTTGGGAGTATCAGTTCCCAGCGACCCTGCAAATTCGTAGGACACAGCCTTGGGCGCTGTTCGGCGCCGGATCCGCAAGGCAGGAGGTGGGCGACAGGGGGAGCCGGAGAGACAGGAGCCCGCCTCTAGGGGCGGGGCCTCCCAGTCCGGACTCCTCCCCCCTCGCCCTCCTCCCTTTTCCCCGCTCTAGCTCGGCCACCAGCTACCGCCTCGGCTCCCCCTCATAGAGCCCCCTCCCCGGAGTGGAGCCCACCGGAGGGTCCCTCTCCCGCCCCTCTGCCCGTCGCCCGCCAGAACAGCAGCCCCGGGGGGCAGCCCCCGCCAGCCTGCTTCCCTCCAGCTCAGCCCTGCCAGAGCCCCCCCAGCCATGAATCTCTTCCGATTCCTGGGAGACCTCTCCCACCTCCTAGCCATCATCTTGCTACTGCTTAAAATCTGGAAGTCCCGCTCGTGTGCCGGTGAGAGGCCCACCCGGGCAGAAGGGGACAGACTGCGGGGGGAGTCCCAGAACAGGGGGAAGGCTTTGGGAGCACTAAGGGAACAAGTTCCAACCCCCATTGCTTGCTGGGGATCCCTCTTCCATGTCCGAGGTCAGCAGGGGGTCAACTCCCTTTTCCAGACCGAGGGTGGGAGTGTATACATTTTAGTGGTGATGGTTCCTGGCCCCCAGTTCAGCCTCCTACAGCCCCAATCTGGGCAGCTGTGGGGTTCCGGGGCTGGGAACAGGGAACCACGGAAGGCGGGGAGATGGCTGGGAGTTGGTGACGTGGACAGCAGTGGCCAGGAAGGGAGCGGGAGGGAGGTGACTGGTTCCGGGGACTGAGGTCAGGCAGGGTCCTCCTTAGGCCCCACCTTGCGTCCAGATGGTGGGAGGACCCTGAGGGGGTCACGGGTGGCAGTGAGGCCTAGACTAGGACTGAAGCCTGGGGCTGGAGTAGCTTTGGGACTGGCTGCCCCCTGGCTGTGGGCGGTGGGAAAGGGCCCTGCTGAAGCAAAGCTGGTTGGGGAGGCCTCCTGAGACTGCTGTGCTGGAGCTGTCTGTGCGCTGGTCCCGGGAACTGTGCTGCTTCAGTTTATTGCCCATGCAACCCACCATCAGCCTCCTCCTCCTCTCTCTGTCTGGACCACAGGGATTTCAGGGAAGAGCCAGGTCCTGTTTGCTGTGGTGTTCACTGCCCGCTACCTGGACCTCTTTACCAACTACATCTCACTTTACAACACATGCATGAAGGTAAAGGCTCCATGCCACCTCTCTGGGTCCCCTGAGGCAGGGGAGCCAGGTGAGGGTCCCAGGGAAGAGTGGGCAAGAGTAGGTGTGGAGCCTGGGACCTGGGCTCCTGGATCTGAGGGAGGAGGGATGGGTCCAGACTCTTGATGTGTGAGGGGCTGGGGACTTGAATTTCTACCTCTGAGTGAGGACGGGGCTGTGCTTTCATCCTGTGTCTGGACATGAAGGCCCTGCCCTGTGAGTTGAGACACCCTGTCATCATGTCCCTTGTCAGGTGGTCTACATAGCCTGCTCTTTCACCACGGTCTGGATGATTTACAGCAAGTTTAAAGCCACTTACGATGGGAATCATGATACGTTCCGGGTGGAGTTCCTTGTCGTTCCCACAGCCATCCTGGCATTCCTGGTCAACCATGACTTCACCCCTCTGGAGGTAGGCCACTGGCAAGGTCCTGCCGTGGTAGATGGTTGTGGCAGAATGACTGCTGATAGCAGGGAGTCTCCAGTGCTTCTTTCCACAGGGTTTGCTGAGACCTCCTTATTTCAGGCCCTTCATGCTCATCTCATAGGATCTGGAATGAGATGTATTAAGGACAGCAGCAGTATTAACTGTGTGATGGACAGGTCTATGGAACTGCTCTGTACAGTTCACAGATGTGGACTCACTAGTTTTTACAACAGTCCCATTTTGGAGGTAGGGAAACTGAAATCTAGGGAGTCTAAATGTCCAAGGTCACCAGCCTAGCTAGTACCAGACTGAATAGCTCAGGACTTGAGAACATGGGGCAAGGATGCATGGACTTGAATTCTAGATCTGCTGTTTTCTACTAGCATGAACCTGGGCCTGTGATTTGACCTCTTCATAATTTAGCTTCCCTGTTTGTAAAGTTGAATTGGGTCACTGTGAGGATTTATTGAGATGTGACAACATTGCCTCTGGTTAAACACTCTGAGACTCTAGAACCAGGGTGCAGGGGTTGGAAGCCTGCCTCTTCCATTTAGCAGTGATAGGACATTGGGCAAGTCATGCAGACCTCTCTGTGCTTGTTTTCTCATCTGTAAAATGGGGATAATTTGTTCCTACCTCATAGGGTTCTTTCTTTCTTTCTTTTTTTTTTGTGCTGGGGTGGAACCCAGTGCCCCATGCATGCTAAGCTTGCAGTCTGGCATTGAGCTGCAGCCCTGCCCCTCCACAGAGTTCTAGTGAGGGGTTGATGTTTATAAGGCCCCATGTCTGGCATGATGTGGGAAGTGCCATGACAGTAAGTGTTCAGTGACTTAAATGTTTTGCACCATGCCTGAAATTTTTTCTTTAAAATATTAACTATCATGATCTTTATTCCATGGCATTTTGGTGGGGCCTGTACAAACTCCTGGGAGGGATTTTGGGAGGGCCAGTGATAAGTCTGCCATTTCCTGCTTCCTGGAGCCTGACCGGAGTCAAAAATTTGGGGCAACCCTTCTTCTCCACTCCTGCCCTGTAGGAAACTGGCCCTGGGTGGCTGGACCTGCTGATGTTCTCAACAGAAGCTATAATTCAGGAGTTTTCAGGCAAGATGTCATTGTAAAATTTTAGCCACAGATTCAAAATAGTAAAAGCACTGTGTAGGGTAGATAAATCCAACAGGGGATGACTATGGCATTAGGTCCCCAGAAATGCTGCAGGGGATCAGATCCTGCCCTGGTGGGAACCCTGGTCTTAGTTTCAGATGCTAACTTTGCAAACATACTGCGGCCACCTTGCAGAGAGCACTTAGCCACACTCTTGACTAACTCATAGCTACCCTGCCAAGTAGAGGTTACTGGACCCATTTTGCAGGTGGAGAGGCTGACTGAGGCTGCAGGAGACAATGGGGCTTTCTCAAGGTGGGAGCCAGACCAGAACTCTGGCCTCTTGACTGTAGCCTTTGTATTTCCCATGCTCAGAAAGGAATGTCACTTGTGCAAAGTATTACCGACTATGTCTGGCCCGAGTGGGCTATTCTGGTCTTCATCCCATCTGATCTCCTGGTCATCTTGGGGAATAGGTATACTCATCCTGATTTCTCAGAGGACTGAGATGAGGCTCAGAGGGAGAATTTGTAAGATTTGAACCCAGGTCTGCTACTTAATGGTGCTTTTCATCATAGAAGGAAGATGTTCTTTACAAACTCAGATACCATGCTGGGCATGGTGGCACATACATGTAATCCTAGTGCTTTGGGAGGCTAAGGCAGGAGGATATCAAGTTCGAGGCCAGAGTCAGCAACTTAGCAAAACCCTGACTCAAGTAAAAAATTAAAAGGGTTGGCGTGTAGCTCAGTGGTAGAGCACCCCTGAGTTCAATCCCCAGTACCAGGAAAAAAAGTCAGATATTATGAAATAGATAAATGCTAAAGGTCTTCCATCTCCTCCTATGCTGTGATTGTATTCCTCAAGGGTGGCCCTAGGGGTGAGAGTTGTGTGTACATCAATTTAATGGGTACATTTCTCAAGAACTTCAGACAACCTGGTTACTGCAAGCCTCTTGGAGGATTCTGGATGGTTAAGGTAGCAGGCCCTATAGTCCAGCTGCCTGGATGGGAATCTGGTGTGACGTGGGACAAATTACTTAGCTCTTGTTTGAGACTAAGTTACTTAGTCTCAGTTTGTTCATTTGTGTAACAGGATGATAATGGACTTACCTCTCAGAGTTGAGGCTGAAGTCTAAGGTGCACGCTGTAGTGCCTTCGAGGCAGTAATGCTGTAGAAGCACAAGTTGCTATGAATACATCCTCATGTTTTTCACTTCCTTCCCACAAACCTAAACAGCTGAGAAGGAACAACACCTGTCACCTGGCTTTGTTCTCTGAGGGGTAGTTTCTGTGTATCTTGCAGATCACGAATCACCCCAGGTGGGACTTTCAGAGAGCTGGGGACTGACAGGAGACTGGCAGATGTTTGAGTCTCTTCCTCCTCTGTCTTGTGATACCCTTGTCCTGCTCATGAAGATAGTTTTCACTACTCCTTAAATGGTGGCTTATGCCACATGCATGGGGAGCCCTTTATAGATGCTTGCTCCTGTCAGCTCACTCTCTTATTCATTCAGGAACTGTGCTAGGTGCTGGGTCCCCAGGGTGAACAAGATGCAGGACCCCAGGCCTCATGGAGTTCAGTTCTGGTGAGAAGGCCAGGAAGGAGATAAGATGGTGGTTTGACAGTCCTGGGGGAAGGATAGCCAGGGAGGAGATAGGCACATGACCATCTGGGGAAGAGATTTCCCTGCTGGGGCAACAGCAAGTGCAAAGGCCCTGTGGAAGACCAGAGAGGTGGCCCAGATGGCTGCAGCCCACAGAGTGAGTGGGGAGTGGGAGAGGAGGTCGGATTGGGAGGGTCTTGAAGGTCAATGCGTTAGCATTTGATTCTCATGGTGATAGGAAGAAGCTACTGGAGATTGTAAGCCAGGGATCAACATCAGTTAATTGAGGTCTCTAAAGATTGAATGGTGAGCCGGGCGTGGTGGCGCACACCTGTAATCCAAGCGACTTGGGAGGCTGAGTCAGGATTGGGAGTTCAAAGCCAGCCTCAGCAACTTAGGGAGGCCCTAAGCAACTCAGTGAGACCCTGTCTCTAAATAAAATACAAAATAGGGCTAGGGATGTGGCTCAGTGGCCAAGTGTCCCTGAGTTCAATCCCTGG
>JAJEJO010003097.1:164286-198440 GCA_020662805.1 Glaucomys volans | reverse complement strand
AAAAAAAAAAAAAAAAAAAAAGATTGAATGGTGATCCTCAGAGAGTAGGAAAGCAGCCCCATTGTAGAAAGGTGGAAGCAGAGGCTTGTGGAGTCTGGGTGTCTTGCCCAAGGTCTCAGAAGGGAAATCCTCAAGCCAAGTTTCTGACCCAGTCCACCTTTAGAGAGGCCAGTAGCAAAGAGTTTGTGGATAGACTCCAGTTCAAGTCCCTGGTTCTGCTGCTTACTAGCTACTAGCAAGTGTCTTGCCTTCTCTGAGCCTCAGTTTCCACATCTGTAGATGGGTGGTTTGACGTTATGATCCCCTCACGGGGCAGGATGGTGTTGGGCACGTGCTAAGCACCAGGATGGCATTCACTGTGCCTGAGACTGCAGTGAGTTCTCTGCCTCCTCCTCTGCCCCCTTGTCTCATCCCGTCCTCCACTCCCACTCCCTGGCCTTTTGACAGATCCTCTGGACCTTCTCCATCTACCTGGAGTCAGTGGCCATCTTGCCACAGCTGTTCATGGTCAGCAAGACTGGTGAGGCGGAGACCATCACGAGCCACTACCTGTTTGCGCTGGGTGTCTACCGCACCCTCTATCTCTTCAACTGGATTTGGCGCTACCACTTTGAGGGCTTCTTCGATCTCATCGCCATTGTCGCTGGCCTGGTCCAGACAGTCCTCTACTGTGATTTCTTCTACCTCTATATCACCAAAGGTAGCCAGGAGGCAGGGCTGGCTGGAGGGAGCCTGCCTTTCCTCCTTCCCTGCCTTCCCGTAGCCTGGTGTCCATCTCCTCAGCCCTGTATCACTCAAGGGAGGGAGGGCTGCTTCTCCTGGCTTCTGGGGGCCCATCCCTTCTGTCCCCTAGGAATTCATACCTCTAGCCCCTTTCTCCCCAAGGACCAAGAAGTTCCTGTCTTCAGACTGTATTGATTGCTTCAAGTATAGCTTAGTCCCAACAGGAACTTGGGCGCACTGGGATCCATCCCTTCATCCATCCATTCATTCGTTCTACAAATTCATAAAGCCTTTCTGACTCCTCAGCATTAGGCTCTGGGGATGTAGCAGAGGGGGAAAAGACGGTCAAGGCCTTTCCCTCCCCTTATGTCCTACTGGGGAAGACAGCGTGTGAATAAAGAAAGAGAGAAGTGTTGAGAAGAGAGCTATGGAAGAAAGAAACCAGGGATGTTCATGGAGAACTGCAAAGGGTGGGCGCTACTTCACATGGGCAGGGCAGCCTCTTGGAGGAGGTAATATTTAAGCAGAGACCCAGAAACCCAGGAATCAGGAAAGAGAGGTGATAAAGCAGAGGCTTGGAGATACTTCCCAGTCCCCCAGAATTAAGTCTTGGAAGGTGGGAGTGGGTGGTTTCACCTGGCCAGCCCTGCCAGAGAGTTCTTCAAGGGAGAAAGAGGAACAACCAGCACTAGAAGAAATGGGGCCTCCTCTTGGCCTCCATTGCTCAGCCCCTAGGATGAGGACAGGGTTCCCAACCTCACCCCTTCCACAATCTATGCCAGTCCCCTCAGTTCATGATCCTGAGTCCTGGGAGCTGTCCCTCCCTGCATGTCTGCCCAGCCCAGTGCATGAGCCCCTGCTCTGGGGGCAGAATGTGGTCCCCTTTCTGCAGGGCCTGAAGGCTAACCACCACCCCATCTCTCTCTTCACAGTCCTAAAGGGGAAGAAGCTGAGCTTGCCGGCATAGCCCTGGTCCTCACCAGCCCTCTCCTCAGCAGCGGCGGGAGGCAGAGGAAGGTGACAGAAGACAAGAGCCTTCCTGTCCAGGGGTGACTTTTTAAAAAATCCACCTCTCCCCACTCCCCATACCCACTCCTGCTGGGTTGGGGGGTGCAGTGGAGGACCCAAGTCTTGGGGAGCTCCAGACCTGGGCTGTTTGTAGTTTTTTGCCTTTTAGAGAAGAAAAAAAAAAAATCTTTCCACTATTTAGTTTTTGATTCTGATGACTCCTTTCTCTTCTACTCTCTGGCCCCAATTTTTATAAACTGTTTTTGAGTATCCTATGGGCCAAGGCAGGGCCAGAGGTCTTTCCCCTCCTCGAGCCCCTCAGCTCCTTTCCAGGTGTTGCCCATAGCCCCACCGGATGCCAAACACTACACCTGCCACACTGCCTGCCCCACTGCTCACCTGGCCAGGACCACAGCACCTCCACCCAAGTTCCTGGGTTGGGGACAGGGAGGCAGGAAGGCCCAGGAAGGTCTCCTCTGATTTTTCATAATAATTCCCCCCACCCCCAGAATTTGGGGTTTTGGTCTTTTCCTATTTTCTTTTCTTTTTCTTTTTTTTTTTTTTTGACAAATGAGGGGGGCTCTGGGCTCACACATGGGAAGGGGACTGGCATATGGGCACCACAGCTCTAATGCCATGTTTTTGTACAGAATTTGGTGGTTAATTCTTTGTTCTCTTGAAATAAACAGGAAAATTATACCTCTTTTGCTACTTCTTGCCCTGTCTCTGGCATATGTGGGTCCTACTCAACCCCTCTCTGCTCTGCTTTTTCCTTATGGACTGTCCCTGGTGACCAGAGGCCTGGGAGGAGCAGGAAGATGAGAAATGGGGTTTCCCAAGACTCAGCTGCACCTTGATTTCAAAGGCTCTACTGGGGAAGAGGTTTTGGAGAAAATCTTCACGATTCTTACCTTGCGGTAGAAACTGCCTGATGGTTCTCCAGACCTTCAGGGCTGCAGAGGACTTTCCAGAACATGTATGTCAGAGGCCACAGGCAGCCCCTGTCCCTCCCTCAATTGGCACTATACTGCATTCTGTTGAGCCACATGAGGTTTTTTCTATAAAAGAAAGGAAAAAAGAATGGGTCGCTGGCCTTTCAAAACCAGATTTTCACATCGAAGTCTGGATTTCTGGCTTCTCTTAAAAAGAGAGCTGTCCGCCTGACGGTGCTGGGCCCACACTTCTGGATGGCAGCAGATGGCTGGCACTGAATGGAGGGGATGTGAGCATCTCACCACAGTCCCCAGGACTTGGCTGTGGGGCTGCTGTAGTGTGTTATTGGACTCACACCATGTGTCTTGTTTGTTTTGTTTTGATTTGTTTGTGTAGTGTTAAAAGGCAAATGAAATATTTTCTAAGTCTCTCTCTGGCTTGGCTTCACACCTGGCCTATTTCCTACCCTTAGGTTACCTGCCTGGCTCTTGTAAGCATTTAGATTTTGACCCTGGGTTTAGTCAGACTTCCTGTGTATTCTGTGAGAACTTCCTAATTCTGCTTAGCTGCCTCCAGATCTTCTGCCCGATGACCATGGAAGCTTCAGTAGGCAGGGAGCTGGCATTTTCTGAGCACTTAATAGGTGCTAGGCCCTGTGCATCATATGGATAAGCTTATTTGACCCTTATCCTTCCTGAAGAGGGGGCTCTTTGCAGATGAAGAAACAGGCTTAGCAGGGTGAATGGCAAAAATGGACTTTGCATATGCAGTTCCTGACACCAGAGACCTCGTGTTTTACTGCCTCTGTGTGTTCTTTTGCCTCCCCCCCACCACCCCGCCTTTTTTTTAAGCCAAGGGACCTCTGTTTAGAAACCTGGTATAGGAAATGGGCAGGGCTGCTTGGGTGAACTGTGGGGTAGGGATGGTCTCCCTGCCTGTTCAGCCCAAGGCACCTCTTTGAACCCAATCTGAAAACTGCCTATCTAAATCTAATCCAATTCTTTAGTTGTACAGCCAACGTAACTCAGCCAAGAAAAATTAAGTGACACACCCAAGATCATCCAGCTGGTGACAGAATGAGGAGCAGAGGCTCAGAATCAACCCATTTCCCAGGTCAGAATGCTTCCTGTCCCACTGCACTACGGCCATTTCCTCTAGATGCCCACAGGGACCATGCTATATTCATTTCTGTACCTCCAGAACCAAGTACAGGGCCTAACACACATGAAGCCTCAAAAAAGAGACCAATGGAACCCAAACTAGACTCCCCACAACCCACACACCTTTGTCCAGTGCATAAACAAATGTTCTGCCAGCCACAGTGGCCCCCTGTATTGGTGTTTTGTTTGGTCTGCACACAATGATTACTTTTTTTTGTATCTGTTGCCCACTAATTTCACACTAAAACACACGTGCACGCGCGCACACACACACACACACACACACAAAATGATGTCCAGTTCTTGAAAAACCAGGAGGTTCTAGAGTTGCACTGTCCAATGTGGTAGTGTAACTGGTCAGTTACACGACCAGTGAGCACTTGAAACGTGGCAAATCCAAAATGAGTTGTGCTATTAGTATAAGATACACATGGATTTCAAAACTCAGTGTAAAAGAATGTGAAATACCTCATGACAATTTTTATATTGATTACATGTTGAAATGATACTATTTTGGACATATTGGGTTGAATAAAATCTATTAAAATTAACTTTACTTGTTTGGCTTTGTTAATGTGGTAAGCTACGAGTCAGTTTCAATTGGACAACGCTGCTCTAGCATCTCCAGGCCCCATGGCTGAATGGCAGGTGGAGGCTACCCCTCCCAGATAAGGCCCCTGGTCCTTGCTACTGCCTGGACAGGTGCTTCACCAGTTGGGGTTCCCTGCTGGCCCCTGGAGGCAGGAGCATTTGTGGCCTGTGCACGAGTGCCCTGTTCCCACTGGGGTTCTACTAGAGCAGAAATCCCTTCCTCTTCCCCAACATGGACTTTGAAATATTTGAAGACAAGAATCTCCTCTGAACCTCGTTCATGGACTCAATGTACCCCGTCCCTTCACTGGCTCTTCAGACAGCATGGTTTTGTGTTGTGTCCCTTGTCACTGTAAGGAGTGAAAGGACTTGGACTTTGACATCAGCAACAGGGTTGGGCCTCATGGTGGCTCCAGTTCTTGGTGCTCTCTCCATGGGTGGAAACATTTTCTGTCTCTGAACTTCAGCTTCCACACCTGTATGATGGGGCACCTTGTGCTTCCCTCCCACGGCAGTGTCAGGGGCTCGAGGAGCAGATGATGTAACAGGATTTGGTACTTAATAGGCCTGAAAAAATGCTTCCTGCTTGCTGCCAGAAAGGTGGTGCCTAGAAGCACTACAGAAATGTGACCCACTGCAGAGACCTCAGGTCACTGGTGGAATTTCTCCCCTTACCCCCAGTCACTCAAGGGATAAGCAGAACAGACATGAGAAGAACAGGGCTGTTTTCAGAAACCCTTCTGGAGGGAGGAGTATCTCTTTACTGATGTGGATAAGAATGTTTAGTTGTCAGGCATCATAGCAAGGCGAGGGGCCTTTGGAGTGGTCAGATAGGGGGATAGGGCAGAGCTGGAGTAACTCAGGCTGTTGGGGCCGGGGGGCATATTGACAGAGCTGGCTGCAGAGGGTGGGGAGAGGGTGGTCAGCACCACGCCACCCTCATCCAGGGAGCGCTTGTAGGGGACTGGAGCATCATTTCGGAGGTCCTGGATCGCCAGATAAGCTTGGAATATCTGTGGGCAGAAAAGGGTGGCTGAAGGCTGACTTGGGTTGGGTAGGGGAGGAGAGGGACAGGCTAGGGACTGGTCTGGGAGGGAGTGGCAGGGATCAGTTGTGTAGCTGCTCACAGCCCAGGGACACCCAGCTAAGACATCACTTCTACTGTTGGTCTTTGGCTGCTCAGAGGAAGGTGAGCCTGGAAGAGGTCAACAGAAGCCCTGGGAGAGCCCCACCCCTGACCGCCAGGGGAGTGACACAGAGCTGGAATGTTCTATCCATCCCACCCCATTCTGCAGAGGGTCCCTGGGATGTGGTGGGGGCTGGGGCTCAACCTCACCCAGACAAGGATGGAGAAGAAAGAGAAAGCGATGGCTGCCTTGGCGCTGCTGCTCCCCAGGAGGAACTCTTTGGGCTGTGAATGCTGCCACTGATTGGCCAGGAAGCAGAACCCCACGAACCAGATGCATGCCCAGAGGACTGCGGCATGAAGAGAGAAGAGGGTCGGGGGATGTGCAAAGAATGGGGTTAGGGGTCTCATGTGACTTCCCACTAGTTCTACCCAGTCCCTTTGAGCCCTCCTAAGAGTGAACCGCTGGAACACAGCCTTGCCATCCAAAACGTCCAACACAGGAGCCACTGGCCACACATGTCTGCTTCGACTTAATTCATTCAAGTAGAATTTGAAAAGAATTCAGTTCCTGCCGGGCAGCAGCTTGGGAGCCTGAGGCAGGAGGATTCTGAATTCAAAGCCAGCCTCAGCAAAAGTGAGGTGCTAAGCAACTCAGTGAGACCCTGTCTCTAAATATAATACAAAATAGGGCTGGGGATGGGGCTCAGTGGTTGAGTGCCCCTGAGTTCAATCCTTGGTACAAAAAGAAAAAAAAAAAATTCAGTTCCTCTGTTGTACTGGCCCCACATTTCAAATACTCAGTGGCCAAGTGTAGCCAGTGGCTTCTGCACTGGACAGCACAGGTACAGAATGTTTCCCCTCTCAGGGAAAGCTTTCTCAGATAGAGCTGGATTCACTGACCTGTGCTGAGTCCCTGAGCCCTGTAGGGAGGAGGAGGGGAGAGAATAGATCCGACAGAGGAGGAGGAAGCCAGGGTGTAAATATAAAGAATGTGCATTTATTTAGTGCTTACTGTGTGCCAGGCTCTATGGAGAGTATCTGGCAGTGGTGAGGAGTGTTTGACCTGCTACTCATTCAGCAGCAGCAGCACAGTTACAGAACCTCCTCAAGCCTCAGTTTCCGTCTCTACAAAACAGGAAAATGAGCAGGACTCACCTCCTAGGGTGTTTCTGAGGACCTTTAAAGGACAGGATTCGTGTGCCTTGATGGTGTGCCTGACTTGGGGAAGTACTCCATGCATGTCCGCGTTACTACAGGTCTCCCTTATTTCATCCTCAGAAACCCCTGCAAGGTGGGGTCTTCATCCCAGCTTTTACTGATGGTGAAAGAAGGGAAGAGACGTACAAGCCCACAGAGCAAGGAGGTGCTGGGGTCCATCTGGCTCCAAGCTCCAAATCCCATTTCCTGCCTCAGGTGACTTTTTAAGAAATGGTTACTAAATGAGGGAGATGAACTGGGGAGGTGGGAGTAAGTTGGGCAGAAGAGAATGAGCCTGGGGGCAGGCACTGGTTCTGGGGGATGCTTGATTGCCCCTCAGGAGAAAATAGCAGGGGCTGACAAGCAGTGAGAAGTGTGGGGCCATGTGTGGTCAGACCCTCAGGATGAGAGGACTGTCAGGTAAGGGGCCAGCTCAGTGGGCAAGGGCTGTGTCCTGTAGGCCCTGAGGAGTCAGGCTGTGCACAGGAGTGGGTGGCTCTGGGTGGGAGGCCCCGGGGGCTTACCAGCCAGGATGAAGTCTAGGAGCTGGAAGGCTGTCTTAAAGCGGGTGCTAGCGATGCGGCTCTCGTGGGCATCCAGAGCCAGGAAGGCTAGGCAGCTGAGGAAGGCCAGGAAGCCGGCTCCCACGGCGAAGCTACAGGCCACATTGTTGCTGTTGAGGACGCAGTGGAGCTGGGGAGACTCCGTCTTGTTCTGGTAGCCATCAGTCAGCAGAGAGGAGAAGACGACGAGGGAGAAGATCTGTGGACCCCCAAGGACCAGGGTGGAGCTCAGTGACTCCCCTGAGCAGCTCTTCCTGCCTGGCTGGGATGGTCCTGCTGCACATTGGGTCACTCTTGCCCTCTCCCTCCCTGTCACACCCTCGGAGTCCTCAGCCTCTGTCCTTCATCCCCTCTTCTCCCACCTTCCCTCCTCCATTGCTCCCCTGCCTCCTGTCTTGCCTCCTCAGACCACGCCCCACAAACTCCCAGGGGCCCTTCCTCATTGTGACCCTTCCTTCTCACAGTCTCCCCCATGGTCCCCGGGCCCCCAGGACTGAGTCCCAGGCCCCAGTTTTGTCTTTGGGGCCTTGTGTGGTTTCTACTCTCCTCTTTCCTCATTCACTCCTGCTTTTTGCCACCAAACCCACATCCCCATGCTGAATGTTTGGCACAGTGGAGAGCTGAATGAGCATGTGAGTTCTCTCTGCCTCCAGCTCTTCCCTCTGCTTGTAACTTCTTTCTCTCTCTCCCCTGCCAATTCCTGTTGTTTTTCCTCTTTTGTGTGGTACTAGGGATCAAATACAGGGCCTTGCATGTGCTGGCAAGTGGTCTACTGCTCCATTTCCTATTCATTTATTAAAAATAAATTTATGAAATAGTCTGAATATATAGAAAAGTATGGAGAGAAATATAACACTCAGTACTGACAATCCAGAACTAGCAAACATTAATATTATGCTTTTTTGTTTTGATTTTAGAACTTTTTAAAGTATTTTTTTAGTTGTAGATGGACACAATACCTTTATTTATTCTTATGTGGTCTTGAGGATTGAACCCAGGGTCTCACACATGTGAGGTAAGCGCTCTACCACTGAGCTACAACCCCGGCCCAGTTTCAGAACTTTTAAAAAAACAAATACAAAGCTGGGCATGGGAGTACTCGACTGTAATCCCAGCAACTTGGGAGTCCAAGGCAGGAGGATTGCAAGTTTGAGGCCAGTCTGGGAAACTTAGTAAGACTGTTTCAAAGTAAAATTTTAAAAGGGCTGGGGATATAGCTCAGTGCTTAAGCACCCCTGGTTTCAATCCCCAGTACCAAAACCCAACAAAACCCCACAAATACAATATTCCTGTCCCCCTTGATTATACATATACAGCATATGGTCTATGTCTATCTTCTGTAATGTTCATTTCTTATTCTACACGTATTCTTACACTACCCTATGGCAGGCACTATTAATGGCCCAGTTCTTCAGAAAATGAAACTGAGGCAGAGAGGATGAGGAATTGACTGAACTTGGTCAGCTGGGAAGCAGCAGAGCCTGGATTTGAACCCTTGCAGTCTGGCTCCTCACTGTGCTCTTAACCCCTCACTATACTACCTTACACTGGACCAAATGCTTTGAGGTGCAAAATGTGAAAAGTTGAAGCCCCAGTTGTTTGTCTCAAATAACTACAGTGCCATGTAGTAAGGTCCATGCCAGAGCAGAAGGAGCAGATGCGTACCTGGAGTAGAGGGTGGAGCTGGTTCAGGGGGTTTTCTGGATGATGTTTGCTTTTGGATGCCATTTTTATAAGGAGTATTAAAGGGTGAGGAATGGGAACATAGTTTGGAGGGTAACGGAGCCATGGGGATGGACAGGTTCGGCTCTGGGTATATAAAGAGCCCTTCTGGTTGTGTGGAAATGGCTGGAGGGCATGTGCCTGAAGGTGGGGAGGTCAGGGAGGAGTGCCTGGGGAAGACAGTCAAGCTTTAGTAGGATCCTGGGGCTGCACTTAGGAGATAATGAGTTGAGATCTGAATAGGACCTTAAGGAAGAGGGTTTTTCCAGGCAGAGAAGAGGATGGCATTTTTTCCTTTTTCTTTCTTTGTGGGGCTTGGGCTTGAACCCAGGGCCGCTTGTATACTCAGCAAGTGCTCTACCACTGAGCTATATCCCCAGCCGGAGGATGGCACTCTAAGCAGGGTGAATAGCATGAGCAGAAAGTCAGATGCTGCAGAGCAAGAGTTCTTCAGGGACAAAGGAGAAATCTCATTTGAGGGATGTGGTGTGAGATGAGGCTGAAAAGGTGGGCAGGAGAGAGACTCTAAGAGATGTTGAACACCAGGCCTAGGGACCTGGACTTTGGGAGCCATAGGAAGTTAAATTTCTTATTTGAACTTAATTTTATGCATGGAAGGGTTCTGAGCAGAGGATGGCCAGGGTCAGACCTGAGGGTTAGAGAAGTCCTCTGGGGTCACGTGGCTGATGGACTGGAGGAGGACAAGGCAAGAGGCCCACAGACCTGAGAGCAGACTGGTGGTGGGGCCCAGGCGAGAAACGCTGAGGCGGGAGCCCTGGGGAATCCAGGAATATTTAGGACGTAAAATTGGACTTGGTGATTGATTGGATATGGCACTGTTGGCGATTGGAGTTTGTGGCGGGTGGATAGGCTGAGGGAAAGGACATATTAAAAATGACCCCGTCACTAGAATTTTTTTTGTTTTTTTGTATCTGGGATTGAACCAGAAGTGCTTTACCATGGAGCCACATCCCCAGCCCTACTTTTAATATTTTATTTGGAAACAGAGTCTCACTAAGTTGCTTAGGGCCTTGCTAAATTGCTAAAGCTGCCCTTGAACTTATGATTCTCCTGCTTCAGCCTCCAGAACCGCTGGGATTACAGGCATGTGCCACTGCAAATGGCCCTTCATTAAAATTTGAAGTCCTGCAGGACAAGCTCCAAGCGGGACCCTTCTAGGCCTAGCACCCAGCATCAGATTGGATTTCAGCAAATAGGTGTGAAAGAGTGAATGGCCTTGGCTCCTTCAGCTCCTGCTTGTCCTTTGGAGTAGGGTGAAGGAGGTAAAGGACTGACCCCTAAACTCCTCAGCTTTCGTCCTGCCCATTCTCCTTTCTCTGTCCTTTGTCTTAACATCTTTATAACCACTACCACGACAAGACAACAAGTCCCTCTTTTTGCCAAGCACTTTGCCTTCACAGAATTGTCTCATTTGACCCCACAGTTACCCTTAAAGAGAGGCTGTAGGATGATCCCAAACCTAGGCGGCTGGTCCCAGGCAGAGCCAGGTCTAGGATGGGAAAGTGCATCAATCATTTTTGAGCCCATATCCATTTCAGCTGCACCACCTCCCAGAAGCTAGCACCAGCCCACACGGGAGGTGTTATTAATTCACTTCTGTTTCACAGGTGATAAATCGAAGCCATTACAGTGGAGTGGAAAGAGCCAGACGTGTCCTACTCTGCCAGCCCTGTGGCCTTGGGCATAGCACTGAGCTCTTGGAGCCTCAGTTTCCCAATCTGTCACTATGCTGTGAAGCGGGTAAACGTGGGGGTGGGGGCTCAGCCCTCCTAGATGCTCAGGAAAATGGTGGTTCTCAGGATTCAACCCAAGAGGGGGAACTGTCTGTTCAAGGTCGACGTGGGGTGGGATTGCAATCCAGCTCTCTTGACCTCCAGGCCTCTGGGCTATTTGCCCACCAACCCAGAAGACCTTGGCTGTGATAGAGCCCAGGGCACTAGAGACTCTGAGAGGGGGCTCAGCTGGGCCAAGAGACCCTAGTCAACTGGAGCCTGAGTCCAACCTCCTTCCACGCCCTCACTGGCCTGTCCCCAGGGAGGGAGCAAAGATTCATCAGTTAAGGCAGCAGCTGGCAGGCGGCAGTGAGAAGGACCAGAGCACCAGCTGCCCAGAGACTCCCTACTGAGGAGCCAGGCCAGGGGGGAAGGCAGAGAGGGCGGGCAGGAGGGAGGATGGAAGCAGCGGGCAAAGTCCGTGACCAGAACGTCTGGCACAGCTAGCAGCCCTCCCCCAACCCCCTGCTGTCTGCACCCCTCCACACCAGCTGGGCCTCTTCCCTTGCTGCGCCCTTCCTCCCCAGGCTTTGGAAACAGGCGGGCAGATCCTAGTTTGACTTGCCCACCAGCTGGGTCTTGTCCTTGGGCAAGTCATTCAACACTTTGGGAGCCTCAGTTTCCCCTTGGGTTACATAGGAAGAGCAACGTCACTGTCATAGGGCTGTGGTGAGGAGTAAAGGAGCCTCCACCACTGGGGAAGAAGCACATTCACATCTGTGAGTCTCCTCTTTCCCTGGGGAAGGACAATGTGACACAAATCTCTATCACCCAGGGTGCTGAAACCCATCCCTCTCCTTTCTCACAAGTCATGATTTGTTCCACTAATAATCGCTATTTAAGGAAAGCCTACCACTTGCCAGGCCTGTGCTCATATAGGCATTAACTTGTCTCATTTTCACAACAGCCCTTCCTCCAAGCAGGGTAATAGGACACTCTCTTTACAGATGAAGGGAGAGAGGTTCAGAGGAGTCAAGTAACTTGCTTCAATTCACACAGACACAAGGTGACCATGTGAGTAATGGAACAAAATGGGCACTTCTGGGAATGAAAAGTAGTACTACTAATAGTTATGCCAGGGCCAGCCGAGCAAACCGGGGAGTACACCCCTCCAATAGACGGCACATGGCTAGGCTAGAATTCATTTAGGCCTGCTTGGTCCCTTTGTTCCAGAAGGGGCAGGGAGACAGGAATCTGGCAGGAAACGCTAAGTTCTGATATTGGGCACCCTCACCGACTCCTCTGACTTGCATCAAATTTATCATCTCCCAGGGCTGTGTCCAGCTATGTCAAGAGTAAGCAATGAAGGTTAAAGCCCATAGACATAGTTCTGACCCCTAATGTTCTGATGTCCAGAGCAGTGATTGATCCAAGGTCACAAAGCAGAGTCTGAACTGAATGATGTTTTTTTTTCTTTTTTTTAGTGCTGAGAATTGAGCACAGGGCCACTGTATAACTGTGTTCTATTCCCAGCCCCCTTTTTTTTTTTTTTATTTTGAATTGGGTCTTTAAGCTGCTAAGGCTGGCCTTAAACTTGTGATCCTCCTGCCTCAGCCTCCCCAGTAGCCAGGATTATAGGTATTCAGCAAATGAGGATTTGACTCTAGTGCACAGATTCTATGGAGATGTAGTAATGATTAAAATATGTATATAGCTGGGCTTGGTAGTGCCGGCCTGCAATCCCAGGTACTCAGGAGGCTGAGGCAGAAGGATTCCAAGTTTTAGACCAACCTTAGCAAATTTGTGAGGCCCTAAGCAACTAAGCAAGACCCTGTCTCAAAATAAAAAATAAAAAGAGCTAGGGGTGTGGTTCAGTGGTTAAGCACCCCTGGGTTCAATTCAATCCCCAGGACCTCGTTGATAAAAGATGCACATAAAGCCTCAGCACAGTGCCTGACACACAGTGGCCACTGTACATCTGGTGTCTTAGGTTGACATTACATATTTTCTTCCCACCACCCTAACTGGACAGCAGGAAAATGAACTGGCTCTAGTATCCCACAGACCCAAGTTTGAACCCTGGCACTGTCTCTTATTATGTGACCTTAGTCAGTACTGTCCAATAGAACTTTCTGGCACGACAAAACTATTCCATACCTGTGCTGTCCAATTTGATAACCATTAGCCACATGTGGCTGCTGAGTATCTGAAATGTGACCTTAGTGATTGAGGAATAGCCTACGCTATTTTAATTTGTTCAAATTGACATAGCCACATGTGGCTTATTGCTACCCTATTGGACAGCACAGTCTTTAAGACAAGAAATTAGTTCATGTCATTGAACCTTAGTTTTCTTATCTCAAAATGGGGCTTGCAGCACCTCCTTTGAAGGATTTTTCTTGCAGAATCAATCAGTGCTAGGAACAGTGTGGGGCACAGCTGAGTGCTCAAAGGTGGCATCAGTTATTATCTCCCTTTTGTTCCATTTCCTCATCTGACCCTTCTTGCCCCCTCCCTCTGACCCCAGGTTTGAAAGTTGACCACTCCCATCTTGTGGGCCAAATCCCACATCCCACAGGTGGGCCATAGGGGCCTCACCCCTTCCAAGATCCGTGCAATGCTCTTTGGCTTCCTCAGAAATTGCACAGCCTCACTGTCAGCCAGGTCCTGCAGGCTGTCGGGGACGTGCATAGTGGCTGTTCTCCCTCTGGGGTCCCTGGAGGTGGGGACAGAAGTTCTGGGCACTGCCTGCTGTGTGCCACCACCTGACTGCTCCAGGCCCACACTGGGGTTTGCTGCTGTAAGACAATACAGACACAGGACATCAGAGTTAGGGCATGGGGTTCCAGGAGAGGGGTTGTGTGGAATGCAGGGCTGCCAGAGTTCTTAGGAGTCAGTCTAGGGTGAAGGGGCTGCTGGGGGTCCATTGATGGAGTACAGAATGAGAAGTTGTTAAGGATCCTCTGAATTGGGGTAAGGGGGCTACTGAGGATTTCAGAGGTGGGGGATGGAGTGAAGGGCTTCTGGGAATGGGGCATATGAGGTGAAGAGCCTGCTTCAGGGTCCCAGGGGCTCTGGATAAGGCGTGAGAGAGCTTCTGAGGACCCTAGGAATGGGATGACAGGTGAAGGGTTGGTTTCAGTCTCCAGGAGTTGGAAATGCAGGATAAGGTGATTCTGGGGCCACCAGGAGTCAGGAATGTGGGATGAGGGAGATGTGGGGTGACAGGCTGCAAGGGATCCCAGGAATGGGGGAAGGGGTTGCTGAGCATCCCAGGAACTGGGGATAGGAATGAGGATTTTTTTTGGAGGTCCTAAAATGGGGCAGAGGGTTACAGGGCTGCTGGGGATCCCAAGAGGGGGCCCATAAGTGAAGAGGCTGCTTCAGGTCCCAGAAGTCAGCACGTGGGTGAGAGAACTGTGGGCCAGGGGTTCCAGGGTGGGAGGACAGGGTGAGGGAGCCCAGGCCAAGGAGATGGGGCCTGGAGGAGGTATTTGGGGACCATGCCCTTGACAGGAGCTTTAGGGCTTAGTTAAAGGTGACCTTCTCTGAGAGGGCACAGTTTCTGGAGTTTCTGGAAAGTACAGAGACTCCGTACTTTCCGTACAAGGGATGGGGGGCAGGATCTCCGGGATGTCTGAAGACTAGGAATCCCTTTCAAGTGGGGGTGACAACCCCCACAATGGAGGATGTGGGCATTCAGGGTATATTTTAGGCTATCCTTGTGGTTTGGGGGGTTATTTCCTCTTAGAACTCGGTAACATCTTCATCATCTTCATAATGTGCATTTCCTCAAGCTGTGGTCCTGCCCTCGAAGTGAGGAACTCGGGATGGAGCTGTCTCCTCCGATGAGGCCACTTCCCCGGGGCTAGGCTACCTTCATAGAATCAGGGTCCCCTATTTAGAGACTTGGGATGGGACCGCTGGGACTGGGGGAGGGTGACACTGTTTGACAAAGAGTCACACCTACTCTAAAGGACCGAAATACGTCACCTGGAGCTCGGCACTTCCTTCTGCCCACCCTCCCCTCCTGGTCCTGGGCGCCACCTCAGCCTTCTTTTGGTTCCTCTTTTTCCCGCCTTTTTTGCTCCTCCACAGATGATTGGCTGCACCCAAGTCCCGCCCTCTTCCGTTTCCGCCAACTCGGGAGCTAGTTTGCGCAAGGGCGTGGCCTGAGCGGACGTTGGTCAGCTCGCCGTTGGCGGGCTGCGCGCGGGCGCTCTGCACCGCCCTAGCACTCTTGGAAGTCTCGCGCCCACCCCGCCCTTTCCCTTTGAAGCCAGTGGACAAGGAGACACTCCTGTGGCGCATGCGCTTCACCCAAATGAACAGAGGGTGGAAAAACTTGGGGGTTGCGCATGCGCAGTTGAGATAGAGAAGCGGGGAAATGGGCTTTTCTAATTGACCCGGACTTTGCGCATGCGTTTTACTGCTAGCTGAAGCCGATCCTCGGGGACTAGGGCGTCTCCTTGCACATGCGCAGGAGGTTCAATGACAGTCGAACGTTGACTTAAGGTGAGGGAAGGGCGGGGGGTTGCATGGCCGGGGGAGGGCGGCCCTGCACCCCCTGCGTAGCCTTTCCGAGCATTTCCTGTGTTCCTAAGATCCACCTTGCCGTTTAGACCCTGCAGAAGCCAGTCGTACCACTATAGGGTCTTTGGGCCTTCAAAACATCCTAGACCCTAATACCTCTGACCCCAGTCTAGGAGTCACACCAGCTGAGCAGTGTGGGAGGGGACGGGCAAGAGGGGTCTCGAAGTGGGCAGATGGGTTCTACGCCCATCCTGGGAAAGGGAGGTCCCCTGGAGGGTGGGAAATGGAGGAGGAGGGCGTTTCCTACAGGTGTCATTTGACTCCTACTCATTTGCCTCTATTTAGGGAAAGGGTCTGGCCATGTTGCATGTGACCCTAGGGGTCTGGGGGTCCAGGGTCCGAGTATGGCCTCTGTTGCCCGCATTCCTCGGGACTCCCAGGTCCCTGTCGTCCCTGGCGGACAAGATGGGGGTGTACCGTAAGATGTGGAACCCCACGGAGCCCCGCGACTGGGCCCAGCAGTACCGCGAGCGCTTCATTCCGTTCTCCAAGGAGCAGCTGCTCCACCTTCTGATCCAGGTACTGCCCGTCCCGGGTCCAAGAGCTTGGGGACTACGATTCCCGGCAGGCCTCGCGGCCGTGGGGCCCTGCAAGCTGTAAGGGACTGCCCTGGTGCCTCCTGGGAATTGTGGTTCCGGGTCTCCTTAGCGTCCCAAGTGGGCACATGGTGAGTAGGGATGCAGCATAGATTCTGGCCTCAGGCTGTCTTCTTGGCTTAGCAGTCATTCTCAGGAGTATGGGTTTCCCTCTGTAAAATGGGCATAATAATCATTCTTGTCAATATTATTTCTACCATAATAAAAATTATACCTACAAATTCACAAAGCTATAATTATAATTATTATCACACTATTTGAATTCTTACTCTGTGGTACCGGGCTAAGAATTTGTCACATATGAATTATCAGAACAACCCAGTAAGAGAGATACCACTATCACTCCCATTTTGTAGATAAGTATGTAGAAGGAAAGTGACTCAACCAAGGCCACAAATATAGTGGCCCAGATTTTTTTTTTTTTTTTTTTTTTTTTTGGTACTGGTGATTGAACCCATGGTGCTTAAGCACTGAGCCACATCCCCAGTCTTTTTAAATATTTTATTTAGAGATAGGGTCTCACTGAATTGTTTAGAGCCTCACTAAGTTGCTGAGGCTGTCTATGAACTTGCAATCCTTGTGCATCAGCCTCCCAAACTGCTAGGATTACAGGTGTGTGCCACTGTGCTGGCCTAGTGGCCCAGATTTGAACCACAATGGCTTAATTCCAGAAGTAGGTCTCGACTAGGTGGGGCATTTACTTGACCTTAAGAGTGAGGGCCTTCTTTCTTTTATGCCCGTGGGTGCTTTCTTGACCTCACCTTAGTCTTAGCACTGCTCCAGAGTTTGAGCTCTTATATCTACCACCACCATCATACCTGTCATTATTGAGGAACCACACTCATTTAACAATTATTTACTGAACATCTGCCGAATGTATTAAGTCCTTTACTAGACCACCTCACACACACACACACACATAAATATATGGACACATAAACCTCCTCAAATTCTCCCCACAGTCCTCTGAGAAACGGTGTGATCCCCTGCTGCCTAGGTGGAAACAGGCTGTGAGAAGTGAAGATATTTGTCCAGGGCACTGAAAAAAGCGTTTGTAACAAGGAGGTTCAATATGAGTACTCAGGAGTCATACAGTCCTGGATTGGGTCACATCACACAGACACTGTGAAGCAAATGACTTCCAAGGGGCCTCAGTTTCTCTCTCTGGAAAATGGAGGTTTTAAGTATATTCCACATTCCCCATCCTCTGGAGGATGACATTATGCCAGTGGACAGCAGGTGGCACACAAGAAGCCCTGTGTGAATGTTGGTAAGTGTCAAAGTGGGAGCTCCAGCCCCCTGCTCTTTAAGCCATCTGGTTTTTACTGTATTGGGCTGCCTTGGCTTTTGATCCATAACATCGGTCAACCTCCTCCTTCAACCCCAAGTAAACAATTTTTTAAAAGCCTAGAATCCTCCTGGGCTTGGTAGTATGCTCCTGTAAATCCCAGTAACTCAGGAGGCTGAGACAGGAGGATCCCAAGTTCAAGACCAGCCTTGTTAACTTAGTAAAACCCTCATCAACTTAGTGAGACCCTGTCTCAAAATAAAAATAAAAAGGGTTGGGGATGTGGCTCAGTGGCAAGGAGCCCCTGGGTTCAATATCTAGCACACACAAAAAAGAAAAAGCCCAGAGCTTTGATTGTGTGTGTGGGCTACGAGGGAAAACGTTCCTCCCACAGGACAGAGGAAAGAGGCCTAAAGAGGTTTTGCTTCCTGAGGTTACAGGAATTCCACTCTAGCCCGGCAGAGAAGGTGGCTCTGAAGGAGTTCTCAGCCCATGTGGACTTCTGTACCCTGTTCCACTACCATCATGTCCTGACCAGGTTGCAGGTGAGGATGGGCCCCTCCTACCCTGTTGTGCTGTTTGCTCATCTGTTCAGCTAGTCACTGACACTGCTTGGAGCCTGACCATCCTCTAAGCACTGGAGATGCAGCAGTGAACTGGACAGGTGTCGCCACTCCCTTCTGGAGCTAGCATTCCTGATGGGGAGGCAAGAAATAAAATGAATATACAGGTGATGCCTGGTCGGTAAGTGCCCCAAAGAACAAAATGGCCAAGCGGGGTAAAGGGACGAGGTGGGGCCTGTCTAGACAAGGTGGTTGGGAAAGGGCTTTCTGAGGAGGTGACAGGTAGGCTAAGACCTGAGTAAAGAGAGGGAACAAGACTGAGGGGTCTCTGGGGAGGGTGTTCCAGAGAGAGGGGCAAATGCAAAGGCCCTGGAGAGAGTGGCCTGGGGTGCTGGAGGAACAGCGAGGAGGCAAGTGCAGCTGGAGAGAGCAAGGGAGGGAGAGATGGGGGTGGATGAAGACAGAGGGATGGGACACATCCTCCTGGCCTGTGGGCCACAGGAGGACTTTACTTGGATTCTGAGGAGGGCTCCAAGCAGAAAGATGTGAGCTGATTAAGGTGTTGACAGGATCCCTCTGACTTTTTTGTGGGAACAACCTGGCAGAGGCAAGGAACGCTATTAAAGAGTCTGTTATGTTTGCGATAATGGAAGCTCTGGAAAGAGTAATAGCAGCGGAAGTGGTGAAAAGTAATCAGACGATATTGATGAGTGGAAGGCATCAACATTTTCTGTTGTGGGGGGGTTGGCGAGGGAGGGAGACAAGGCAGGGCTGCCTCCAGTGGCATTGGTCTGAGCCTCTGGGAGGATGGAGCTGCCATTACCTGAGATGCAGAAGACTGTGGTTGGGGTGGGGCAGGAGGAAGTGAGAGCTCGTTTTAGACTTAGGAATGTGAGCTGCCTGTAAGACAGGCAGGGAGAAAGGTGACTGGACTATGTGGGTCTGGGCTGAGAAAGCTCTGGAAGGATCTAGAATGGTTCTAAAGGAGACTACAGAAGGGGAGCTTAAACAACAAATAGTTATTTCTCACAGTTCTCAAGGCTGGACATCCAGGACGGAGGGGCCAACAGCTTTGACATCTAATGAGGGCTGCTTCCTAGTTCATAGATGGTGCCCTCACATGGTGGAAGAGGGTGATAAGCTCTCTGGGGTCTCTTTTATGTAGGTATTGATCCCATTCATGCCTTAATCACCTCCCAGAGGTACTCCCTCCTCATATCACACTGGAAGTTAGGATTTCAACTTATAAATACTAGGGAGATTTGAACAGTCAGTCCATTGTATACCAGGAGGGCTGCCAACCAGGGCAGCTCACTGAGCCTTGGTGTCCAGACAGTCGTGCAGGTGATTGACCTTAACCTTCAGCCCCAAAACATAGGTCAGTGTTAGCATAGATTCTGGTGTGGCTGTAAGTGTCTCCAGGTAAATGGAGACACTTTTATTGTGCAGGACACTGCAGGGGCTTCGGGTTTCCCTGGAGCTGGTCAAGGGCCAGGCCTTTGGACACCTGAGGCCTATGAGTTCACCCTCACTTCACCCTGCCACTGTGCTCTGATGGCTCCCCTCCTTGCTTTGAATAGTAATAGAGGTGGCCATCATGGCTCTCTTTGCTGAGCATTCTGCCAGGCTCATTGACTCCTTCCTGCAGTCCCAGGAGGCAGCTGCCATCGGCCCCATTTGCCCAGCAGAAACTGAGGCTCTGGGAGGCCTGGAAAGTGCCCAAGACCACACTGTTCACAAGTGGTGGAGATGTAATTTGAGCCCCTGTCCATAGGCATCCTCTCTCTTCCATGGGGCACCTCTGGCCTCAAGAGGCAGTGTTGTTGTTGTTGTTTTTCTTGTTTTGCAAAATATTAAAACATACAGCGAGGCAGAGAGAATATAAATGAGTATACCTGTATCTCTGAGGCAGATTTTAAACACAGGTGCTGAAGCAGGGTGGAAGTGGCAGAGGCAGGAAAGCCCTGGGGGTGATCATTGCTGATGATCTGTCTCTCAACGAAGTTGCTGGAGTAGGGAAAGAATCAGAGCGGCTTGGTTCAGACACTAGTGTAGTTGTTCAGTGGTGGTGCTGGTGCCCTTGGTGGGTGACCTCTCTCTGAACCTTCTTTCTCTTATTCATTCATTCATTGATTTTACTTGATAAATATTTATTGAGTTCCTATGGTGTCCTCTGAATGGTTCCAGGTCCCAGGGCATAGCAGTGAGCATGACAGATGTGTGTGTCTGCCTCCTGGGGACTCTCATGCTAAAGAGGCAGAGAGAAGCACCATACATCAAAAAGGGCTAAGGACTCCAGATTAGGGTCGCCAGATAAAGCACAGGACAGCCAGCTTATTCATTTCCAAGGGCGGCCATAACAAATTTCTGTAAATGAGGTGGCTTTAAAACAACACATCTATTTCCAGTTCAGGAGGCCAGAAGTCTGAGGTCAAGGTGTTGGCAGAGTTGGTTTCCTCTACCTGCTCCAAGGCAGGACCGGTCCATGCCTCTCTCCCAGCCTGCAGCGGCAGTGGTGTCAATCATGGTGTTCCTTGGCTTGCAGATCCTCATTCCAGCTCCCATCTCTGGCATCACATGCCTTTCTCTGTCTCTTTTTTGTCTCTTATAAGGGCATTCATTCGCCAATTCAGCATGATCTCCTCTTGATCTTTACCTCCTAAATCTCTGAAAAGACCCTCTTTCCAAATGAGGTTATATTTTGAGATTCTGGGGAGCTGTGAATTTGTTTTTTCTGTACTAGGGATTGAACCCAGGGGTACGCTACCACAAAGGTGTACCCCCAGTCCTTTTAAAAAACATTTCGTTTTGAAACAGAGTCTCACTAAGTTGCTCAGGCTAGTCTCAAGTTTGCCATCCTCTTGTCTCAGATTGCAGGCATGAGTCACTGCACTTAGTGGGGATATGTGTGTGAATTTTTTTAAGTTTATTTTTTTCCTTTGGAGGGGGCATGAATTTTTAGGGAATACTTGTCAACCCACTATACCCCATTAAATTTGAATTTCCTTTAAATTACACAGAACTTTTTTAGTGTATGTCTCATGTAATATGGCCCTGAAATATTGCATAGGACTTACTTCAAAATTCTATCTATTCATCCATCAATTGATTACCATTTTCCCCCCTTGATCTGGCAGCTATAGCTGAGGGGAAAAAGAAAGTGAGATAGGGGATGATCTCCAGTTTTAGGAAAAGTGGTCAGGAAGGGCCTCCCTGAGGAGGTGACATTTGAGTAGAGTCTTGAAGGAAGTCAGGAGCCAGCCATGAGATCTAAGGGAACCGTGAATGCAGAGGCCCTGAGGCAGGTGTGTGCGTGGTGTGTAAGAGGAAGAACAAGCAGATCCCTGAGGTTAGAGCCAAGTGAGACAAGGGCAGAGGGCTGAGGATGAGGGCAGAGAAGATGCCAGGACAGACACCCGTAGTGACTTGTATGAAGGATACAGCCAGGGAGTCCTTGGAGCCCAGGGAGGGTTCTGAGCAGAGGGACCGTGAGGACCGGCGCCCTCTGGCGGCTGGTGGGAGAGCAGAAGGGGTGAGCGCTGGAACAGGGAGCCCAGCCTGTGGCCACTCCAAAGGTGGGTGTGAGTTGGTGCGATCCTCAAGGAATGGATGAGTTCAGGCTGTGCAGGCCAGGGGCACAGGGTTTGTGCAGATGGGGAACAAAGCTGACTCAGACCAGGGGGCAAGAAGCTTCAGATCCTGGATCTCTTTCAGTTGTGGTATGGTGGGGTTGGCAAATGGGTTGGATGTGTGGGGAAGGGAGAAGTCCCCGAGGATCCCTAGGCTCTAGGCCTGGGCGCTGGGAAGGATGGAGTTGGCATCGCCTGTGATAGGCAGGTGGTGAGAGGAGGTTTGCGGGGCGGGGTCTTGGTGTGAGACAGTGGGTTGGAGGATGCCCTGCAGGAAGCACAGGGAGGCCTGCTGATATCTGCAGGGGCATGTTGGGTCAGCAGGGGGCCCTGTAAGTGTGGAGCTCATGCTGAGTGTCAGGGTTGGACTCAGAAATCTGGGAGTCCTCAGTAGGCAGATGGTATTTGAGGTCCCTGAGGGAATGCTTGGGGATGGAGATGGCAACAGCAGCCCTCACCAAGCCCCAGTGAAGTCTTTCATTCTTCCAGCAGGTGTTGATGTGAGGTCCAGAGCCAGGTGCTGGGGCTTCACTGAGGAGCGAAGTCAGGCCCACACCTTCCTGCAGGGAGCTGCCTGTGGATGGTGGGACAGTTGTGGATCAGATGCTGTCCCCAGTGAATAGATGGGGGTGATGGGCACAGTGGGGAGGGTCAGGGGTAGGGTTCTGTGCAGGTGGAGGCCACGGTGGCCTTGGTGTCTGTACCAGGTCTGTGTGCAGATTGGAGCCAGGCCCCCCGTTCTTTAGTGTAGTGCTATTCAGCATGGTAGCCACCAGCTTCATGTGGCTCTTAAATGTAAAATACTCATAATGAAATAAATTTTAGACATTCTATTCCTCACTTTCTTTCATCATGTTTCAGTGTTTAGTAGCCCCCTGTGGCCAGTGGTGACCTTATGGGACAGCATGTATCTAGACTGTTCCTGTCATGGCAGGAGATTCTATTGGACTGCGCTGCCCTGTGCCCTTTATTTTCATCTGAAGGTGACTGTGTCTACAGTGGGGGTGACAGTATCCCTCAAACCTGGCACCTTTGTGTGGTGCACGCCCTTCCTGGCCGCCTCAGTGAGGCCTGGGGAGGCTTTTTGAGAGTGACAGTGGAGCTGCAATGTGATAGAGGAGGGGAGGGTCAGCAGTAAAGGGAAGAAGGCAGGATGGGACAGTCTCCCAGCAGCTGGGTGTGGAGGGATGAACACTTGCTTGGTTGGGAGGACTGTGTGTTGGTGCCCATGGGCCCTGCAGGTGCAGCCCTGGTTCCTGAAGGCAGGGGAGCACTGGAAGGGGTTAGTAGGTGATGGGCATGGGGGGATGCATAATTCTGGGTTTACTTTCGTGGCTGTATGACCTGCGGTGCTTACTTGACCTCTCTGTGCCTCAGTTTCCACATCTGTAAACAAGTGTAACAATAGTACCGCTTCCATGCTGGGGAAGTGCACGCTCGACCTGTTTCCTAGTGTGCCTGGCACACGGTAAGCAGGCATCAAAATGTGCTTTGTGATTTTCATTTATTATTGTTGTTATTGTTTGCCAATATCTCCCTGGCTCTGTGTGGAGAGCGGGTCTGCTGGGGGCCACTGGGATTTTGAGGATACCACCGAGAGAACTGTTGGCTGCAGCCGGACCTGAGGAGGCAGTGGTGATGTGGCCCAGCAGGGCTGCGGGGGAGGAGAGAGCTGGGTGAAGTGCTGACCTGTTCTGGAGGCAGGATTTGTGGGGAGGAGAGAGCGGGCGTCACGTGCTCTGTCCAGGTTCCTGGCTGGAAGCCCTGGGTGCCTGCGAGGCTCCCCCAGGAGAGCCTGGCTCGCAGTGAGGCTTGATGAATGCAGAGCTCTTTCTCCACCAGCTCTGAAAGCCTCTCCATCTCCGTCTGCAGGTCAGCCCCAGAAATGGAATTTCTCAAGGTCATGCCATGCCCCTGAGAAGGTGGCCCAAGGGACCCACTGTCAGCCTGGGCTTGAAGGAGCCAGGCGCCGGACCCCTGTGCTTGGCCAGCACATCCCAGCCCTGGCTGTTCACTCAGATGAAGACCGGTTCCCTTGGCTCTTCTGCTTCTGTATCTCCCTGGCTGCGAGGCCCTGGCTCTCTACCAGCAAGCCTTTAGCAGTCCACTCCACCCACTTGGAGGACCCTCCCCTCTTCCACATATTCAAAATCCTACCTGGTCCAACCAGGTTGCTCCTGAAGGCTCCCTCTCCTGAGGGACATGCCAGGGCTGGGTGTGAGCTGGCTCTGTGGAGGGCATTTTCCCTCTGGGGCTTGTCGTGCTGTCTGGGGCATGTCCCTGTCTTCCTGAGGCCCCATCTCTGCACGAGCCAAGCAGTCTAGACAATTGGAAATGCATTGTCTTCATTCACTCAACAGTTTTGGGGGGCAGGGGTGTAGGTACCTAGGATGAGGTAGGCAAGGCCAATGGGGGAGAGGCCTGGAAGGTCATGGGAAGGTCTGCATTCTATTCCAAATGCAGTGGAAGCTGTTGGGGTGGGGGATCTACCAACAATACAGGTGCTTCCTGTGGGGATGGGTTTGGCAAGAGTTGAAGTAGGGTGAACAGAAGCTCAAGGTCGTGGTTGAGGTGAAAGATGAACCTCACCTGGAGAGGAGGGTGGAATCATGAGAGTCAACGGGTCAGCAAGTGGACTAGTAAAGGGGTGCATGTGGGGGCGATGAGAAGGGAATCCAGTGCCCCAGGGTCTCCGATGGGGTATCTGCACTGGGGAGGGGAGGGGTCTCTCTGGGCCAGGTTAGGAGGTACCAGATGCCGTTAGATACCCTGCTGGGAAAGTCAAGAGAGGTTGGAGCTCAGAGTCTGGCATCAGGTCACAGGCCTGGGGAATAGGATTGAGAGAGTGAATGAAGAAGGGCCATTTTCCCAGGAGGTTGGGGATGGTGGGGCGATTGGGTTGTGGCTCTGTGTGTTGTATTTGGTGACTGACCTCCATAAGGAAGTCCCACGTAGGGAGCTGGGGTCAGTATAGCCCCTCAGTGGCCATCACCACAGGCCTCCATGTTGGCTCAGAGGAGGTGAGTGGGCCAGGGCGCGCTGTCTCTGAACCCTGTGAGATGATCTGAGCACAGCCCCTGCTATCCTGTGGCTCTGCACCCCCTTAGGTGTTGTCTTTGTTCCCAATAGTCACCACTGGGTGTTTTGTCTTCTTTTACAAGGTGCTCAGTCAGCTATAGCCACAGAGGGACACAGGGAGACTCAGGAAAGACAGAGTTGTTCTCCTCGGGTCCTGGAGTCACACAGTGCTGGGCAGGGCCGTTACGGGGTTTCCATGGGGATGGCAAGGCTGGGCGGGTGACGCTTAGGATTTCTGGTTTGGATAATTCTGGCTCTGGGCTCTGAGCTCTGTGGTGTGGTCCCTGTCGCCTGCTCTGGCCCTGGATGGTACCCGTGGAGGATGATGTCTCCTGGAGTGCAGGGCCGGGGAAGAGGTCTGGCATGGAGTGGTCGCTGTGTGTAGGCAGGATAAGCTTCTTGCTGGGCCCTTTGCTGTCTCTATAATTGGCTAGTTCTGGGAGGGGTGGCCTCTGAAAGGTCTTCTAAGGTCTCAAAATGTCAGAATCTACAGAAAACTTAAAAGTGTTCCTAGTGCAGTGAGCCAGACAGCATTCTAAGCTGTTGGAAAAGCAAGAGTGGGAGTCAGGGGACAAATGCCACTTCCACTTGTGGACCCTGGGTGGAACTTCAGTTTCCTGGTAGTCTGCTCCTTGGGCTGCAGGGGAGTGTAACCTTCACTTGCGCAGCTCCAGCCTGCTGCACCGGATGCGTGCTGCTCATGCAGAGCTGGACATTGGGTGCTGGTGGAGGAGAGGCCACACTAGAGTGGGCGAGTTGTCACCTGCACAGTGGCCTTTGAAGGGGGTGAATGACAGGGCCATGAAGGGCACATGTGAGGAGAGCACGATGTGAGCACCCAACCCTGTGACTCCAGGGCACACCTACTGAACCTCCTTCCATGTGTCCTTCCTCAGTGTCCTGGGTAAATGTCTTCACAAGTGTCCCCATGGTCCCTCATGCTGTGACCCAGGCCATTTCTCTCTCTGACTCTTCCCTCAGGCCTTGTATGATCCTATCAACCCTGACAGGGAGACCCTCGACCAGCCATCGCTCACGGACCCCCAGCGTCTATCCAATGAGCAGGAGGTGCTCCAAGCTCTGGAGCCTCTGCTGGCCCAGGCCAACTTCTCTCCGCTCTCCGAGGATGCCCTGGCCTATGCGCTGGTGGTCCATCACCCTCAGGATGAGGTCCAGGTACTTGTCTTCCAGAGGACCAGAGCACTAGGAGGCCTCAGGGCAGGGGCTGTGAGGGGCTGTGCTCCTGACCACAGGCCCATCAGCACACGTGGCGGACAGACCAGGCGCGTCAGTGCCATCTGGTAGGAGAGCATCCTGACAGGGCTGGTGTGGCTTGGTGGCAGAGCACGCCTGGCATGCATGGGGCCCTGGGTTCCATCCCAGCTCACACAGAGAGCAGTGTTGTGACCTGTGGAGCTTCCCAGGACTAGATTCTGTCACCACCTGCTGTAAAATTGTAACAAAAAACAATACAAAGTGCTCATCTTTAAAGTCAACGACATTGTAATAAAACACTACAATCTTTCAAAGTTCCACATTTTCATGACTTTTAAAACGAACATCTTCCAGAGTCATATTTTGTCATCTCTGCCATTGGAATGTGACTCACAGGTGAGATGTGGCGATTTGAATCGCAGTGCATTTTCTTTCATAGTTGGTTCATAAAACAATGGCATATCTTAAAATCAGTGGCACCTTCAGCTGGATGTGGTAGCGCCTGCCTGTGATTCCAGTAACTGGTTAGGCGGGAGGACTCCAAGTTCCGGACCAGCCTGGGCAACTTAGTGAAGCCCTGTCTCAAAATAAAAAATAAGAAGGGCTGGGGATGTGGCTCAGTGGTAAAGTGCCCCTGGGTTCAATCCCTGGTACCAAAAAAACAAATTTAAAAAATCAGCAGCATCTTGGATTCTAGGAAAGACAGTAGTGAAGATGATTATCATGTGCAGAGCACCATCTTGGATGGTGTGCTCATGCAGTGCACACTGTGAACAACCACATATGGCCCTGACACCGAACAATGAGTGGTGATGGGGAGAGCATTTCTGGGAGGGGGAGGGGATCTAGTTCTAGTACCCCTCCCTCAGCCCCCAGCCCATGTTCAGCTGCCTCTGCTTCCTTCATCCCCCTTGGCAGGTGACTATAAATTTGGATCAGTACATCTACATGCAGTTCTGGGCCCTGGGCCAGCGAGTTGGGCAGATGCCTCGTATGTCCAGTGTGGGCTCCAAGCGTGGCTTCTTCACCAAGTTGCCCCCTGCAGAGAGGTGAGGCAGCCCTTGTTCCCCAGCTGCAGTGAGAGGGAACAAGGTTAGAGTCGAGAGGGGACTGACAGGTCAGTGTCTGGGTTTGGGTGTCTGGGTCTGGGTGGGAAGTCGGGAAAGGGGGAGAAGTGAATCACTCAGATGTTGCCTTTTCTTTCCAAGGGAAGTCGAGTTACAGTAGTCACCCCAGAGGAGGAGAGAGGGTAGGACCAGTTGTCCCCATTTTCCAAGTGAGGGAAGTTGAGGTTTGGGAGGGAAGGCCATATCCTGAAGAGGGAGGCGCGGCAGGATCCTGATGGACAGCCTGCGTGGCTGGCCGTGGGGCTGATCTGTGATGTATCCCTGTGGTGGACACACCTGCTCCTGGCTGTCCACCTTGACTGTGAGGCCCCGGGTGTTGGCTGGCCAGGTGCCTCAGCATCCTGACCTGCATCCCTCTGGCTGTCCATCAGGAGATACTTCAAGCGGGTGGTGCTGGCCGCCCGGACCAAGCGGGGCCACCTGGTGCTGAAGAGCTTCAAGGACACACCGCTGGAGGGCCTGGAGCAGCTGCTGCCTGAGCTGAAGGTGCGCACACCCACGCTGCAGCGTGCCCTGCTCAACCTCACCCTGGTGGTCTCGGGCGTGGCCTTCTTTGTCAATGTGGGCATGGTGGTGCTCTCAGACCTCAAGATGGCCACCTCCCTGCTGCTCCTGCTCTTTGCCATCTTCATGGGCCTGCGGGCCTCCAAGGTACGTGGCCACCCACCTGGCTCCAGTGTCCCCTGCCTGGCACCAGACGGGTCAGGCCACCTGACTTTATTTCAGGTGTTATTTGTGCTTCCTGGGGCCCTCCCTCCTGGGTTTACTCCACACGTCTTGGACAGGTTCCTTAATCTCTCTTTGCCTCAGTTTTCTTTTCTGGAAAATGGTGAGGCCTGCCTTGCAGAGTTGTTGTGAGGGTTAAACGAGTGAATCCAGGAAAGGCCCTGGGCCTGGCACCTGCACAGGTAGGTGAGATGCCCTGGGAGGGCCCTCTACTCCTCCTGGAGCACCTGCTGTGAGAAGCTCTGTATGGATGTGGAGGAGGGCATGTGTTTTGGAGCGAGACTGCCTGACTTTGAATCTGACTCTACCATCTTCTACCTGTGTGATCTTGAGCATATTGCTTAACTTCTGTGTTTCAACTGTCACATCTGCAATTGGGGCTGATGGCAGGACCTAACTCATAGGTTGGAGTGGGTATTAAGTGAATTAATATGCACATAGGGCTGAGAACAGAGCCTGGCACACAGTACAGGAAGTACCATTTGAGAGTTAGCTATTAAGATGATGATTATTATTACTGATTGGACTATTTGTTCCATGAGTTCCACCCTGGCTGGGTATCATTATCACTGGGAGAGATGGTTTACAAATGCAGCCTTCTGGGCTGTGGCCCAAATGAACTGAATTGGAAACTCTGGGACTAGGGCCTAGGAAATTGTATTTTAATAAGCTGCCTTCCAGATTCTGCTACATGTGAGTGCAGAACCGCCTCATACAGTTGCTCAGGTCATTCACCATCTAAGATTCATGGCCAGAGGAAGGTCAGTGAAGGTTGGCACCCTGGTAGCTGCTCTGCTTGCTGAGTTGTGTGTCTCAGGTGGCCTGAGGACTGTCTCACTGATTCTCCCAGGGTTGGCACTGGCTCCAGGAGTGAGGAGGGTGTGAGGTGTCCACTGTACCTGATCACTCATTTGCTGGCTCACTAGTTTTCAAGCTGTTTTCAGCCATCCTGATGAGCTCTCAGGAAGACTGGTCATAAATCCCACAGATAATAGTCAGGCTGCACTGGCCCAGAGGCTGCTGGCTGCCTGGACCTGCAGGAGGGCTGGGAGGTCGTGCTTTCCATGTGGGGGCCTCAGGTTCTGAGGGGCCCAGTTTAAAATCCAGTTCTCTTGTTCAACATGTTCCCTTCCCGGCCCTGCTTCCTGTAGCTCTCTCCCTTGCCTGTCACTGCCCCTGGATCTCCTCTCCTCCTCAGGCCCTTTCCTAGGCCCCTCCTATCCCTGGCTGCACCAGGTATACAGATCAGACCCCCTGCAGGGCTCGGGATCCTCTTTCTTCTCCTCAGGAGCTCCCTGCTTCTTCACTTTTCGCAGCCATTTCTCCACCACAACCCCAGCTGGGTTTTTTGTGCTCAGTCTAGAGTGACTGGAGGGGCAGCCCTCCCCCAGGGCCCCTTACATGTCCACTGGCCAGGCTGCACACAGCATCTCCAGATGCCTCCACTCAGGTTCCCCTTCTGTGACTTCCTGTCCACTTCCCTGCCTCCGGTCAGCCCCTCACCACCCAGAGCTGGCCTTGCCCTTCCCCCAACACCAGCCTCAGCAGACTGAGCCTCACTCCTGCTTCTCACTTGGCTCGCCCAGTACTCCTGTGGCACCGTGACCATGTCTCTCCTGCTTCCTCTCACTCTGCCTTTGCATATGCTGTTCCTGTAAACCGAAATGTCCTTTCTCGCCTGTTGCTCTGGCAACTCCTCCTCACTCCTGCCCCTGGCCCAGAGACTGTCTGCTCTGGGAAGCCTTTCTGAGCAGCTCAGACCAGGATGGTGCTGCTGGGGGCCCTGCTGCACCCCTGGCTTCCCTGTGAGTCCCCTGAGCCCCTGGTAGAGCAGGCCCCTGGGCAGCCTGAGTACTGAACCGGTGCCCCAGAAATGCATGGGCCCAATCTTGTCCTGAGGGAGAGGTGCCGGGCACATGGACACAGATGGTCACATGCCCAGGGAGGTGGCAGCAGGCAGTGCAGGAGCCCAGGATGCACCTTGGGAAGGAAGCCCAGGCAGCCCGACTGGTCAGAGGGCAGGGCTTGCTCAGGGAGACCTGCCTCACCTCCAGGACTGCACTCAGAGGGACGGCAGGAAAGGGTGGGTCCAGATCTCTAGGGAGCCATGGGAGGACCATGAGCAGGGAGGGGCAGGGACAGCTTTGGACTGTAGGGACAGACCACAGCAGGAGACTGAGGCCAGGGAGGGGCTGGAGAGGGTCAGGCCTGAGTGGGGGCTGAGCCAGGGGCTGGAGGTGGGGGAGGGGTAGAGTTAGGGCTAGGGCTGGAGCTGAAGCTGGCAAGGAGTGGGCCAGGGCAGGGCCAGGGGTCTGGTGGTGGCTGAGTAATTGGTGGGACCTCTCCAGATGCCATTCCAGGGGAGGAGGAGGAAGAGGGTTTGGGGAGATGCTGTCAGTGTAGGTAGTGCTGTGTTGAAAGGACCTTCCAGGTGGCAGAAGACCTTTTGGTTCATCTGCATGTGGTGGAGTGACAGGACCCCCTCCTTCCATGTGGGGGGAGCCAACTTGATAGACTTGACAAAGACACAAAACCTACTATGTTTTTCATAGGAGACAGTCCCTAATGCACTGTCTCTGCGTCTTGTCCTCAGCTGAGGAAACACGATTCCACGCAGGACATAAACCAGTGGTGCTGGGATGGCAGGAAGGCACTGTCACACAGCTGAGACCTTGGTGTAACATGGGCCACTCAGCCGTGTTCTGGGCTGTGTTCCTTCAGAGGCGAATCACCCTGTACCTCACAGGAGATGGGTGGCACTCTGCAGGCACCCTCACCGGATGGCTGTCCCATGGTAGCTGATGTTTGAGTGCCTGGCTGGGCCAGGCTCTGTCCTCAGTCTTCCATTATCCCTGGGTTTACTTCTGGACTCTTCTGGGCATCAGCCTCACCTCACTTACAGTGTTACTGTTACTCCAGGACCAAAGTCTTAGCTAGGGGCTTCCAGCTGGCAGGGGCATGGTGGTGACTGGTACCATGGTGATTGCAGCACCTAGTGGCTTTGAGCTCCTTTTATGGAGGACACTGAGCACAGGTTTCTTACATGAGCACAGAGGGCTGGGGTGGACTCTTCCCTCTGCTCCTCAGGGACACCAAGCGAGGAGATGCCTAGGAGGGAGGGGATAGCAATGGACACCTGGGCTCCAGGCCTGCCTCTTCTTCCCTCACTTCTCTTTACAATTTAATATATAAACCTTTTTTCATTATGCAAAAATTCACACAGAAGCAGAAATAGAATAGTGTCATGAACTCCCAAGTAGGCAGCACCCAGCACGGAGAGCATTTAGCCTGATTTCATCCAGGGACCCCGCCACTGCTTCATTTTGAAGCAGACCCTAGACATCTCATCTGGAAGTTTGGAAGTGTGTCAGCCAAAGATGAGGACTTACTGTAGTAGGCACTTCCAAGGCTAAAACTCACATTCATCAGGCAGATCCATTATTACGGGCCAGATGAGCGATCCAGTGCAGGGTGGGTATAAACTGGTCTTCCTAAAGGCTGCCTGGGAGCCCCTGGGGCAAGGGAATGTGTGTTAAAAGTATACCTCCCCATGGGCTCTGGCAGAGCACTTGTCTGGCACATATGAGACACTGGGTTCCATCCTTAGCACCACCTGTCCAACTACAAAAAAAAATCTGCCTCCCCTGCCCTCCAGCCCCGACCCCCAGCCCTGAGGAGCTTATCTGGAGGTCTGGTAGAGCTGGGGACTTTTTCATCACCATCCTCTACCTCCCAGTGGGGAGTCTGCTTTGGGGAAAGGTGTGCGGGGGCTGGGCAGGACCAAGCCAGTTGCCTGCTGACCCTGCACCTGTCCGGCAGATGTTCGGGCAGCGGCGCAGCGTGCAGGCCCTGGAGCTGGCGCACATGCTGTACTACCGCAGCACGTCCAACAACTCGGAGCTGCTCAGCGCCCTGGCCCTGCGTGCACAGGTGGAGCACACCAAGGAGGCGCTGCTGGCACACAGTTTTCTGGCCCGGCGGCCAGAGGGCATGCATGGCCCACCAGAAGGTAGGCCTTGTTCTGTTCTGAGCCCCCTAGGCCATGTCCTTGTCCCTCTGGGACCCCACCCCAGGGAGATACCGTCTCCATTCTGTCTACTCCCTCCAGCCCCCAACTCTGGTTCCCATGGTAAACCTGACTGAGTGGCCAAGGAGACCCTGTGCTTTGGTAGACAGGACCCTGAACCAATCTTGGTTTGGGTGTGACCTGTCTCTCTCAACCCACATCTTAATGAGGGTCCTGGACTGTGGCCCCTCTTCTGCACATTCCCACAGAGACCTTGCCCCTCCCTGTGTTTGCCCCAGGTGGTCCCCATCAGGACATGCACAGGGCCCTGACTTGTCTCCAGATGAAGGTTCAGAGTGGAGCCTCTAGGCCTGTTCCACTCCCCTTCAAGCTTCCAGTGCACCCCTAGGCTTTCCCAAACTCAGGCTCTCCCTGTGGCCCCTCCTTGTCCTGGCTGGTCCCAGTCTGACCTCATACCTGCCTGTCCCTCTGCAGAGACCTCCAAGTGGCTCCAGTCAGAGGTGGAGAACTGGCTTCTGGCCCAGTCAGGCTGTGATGTGGCCTTTAATGGATCTCGGGCCCTGGCCCACCTGCAAGCCCTGACACCCAGCAAGGAGCTGTACCCTCCCCCAGGTTTCCCCAAATTAGATCTGTTAACTCCAGGCACTTCTGAGTCCTCCCAGACCACGCCCAGTAGTAGCAACAATTGACTGCACCCTCCCTGCCCTGTCCCGCCTGCCACCTGGCTGGGAACCAAGACCCGCCTCTTCCACACCAAGCTGTCAATCATGGCTACTATGTCATTCTCCAACTTCCAGTTACTGACAGGCCATTATTTTTGCTACTCTGTATACTTAAAGCAGCCAACCAAGGCAGCGGCAGTTGCTAGGCATCCTGCTTCTCATGAACAGCCTATCAAAGCTGTTTAACTCGGCTTCAGTTCCATTTCTTAGTCACCTCCGCCCCGCCAACATCCAAACGTGGTGAGACTGAGGAGATGCGGATGTCAGCCAATCACAGCTTTTCTGCTCTGGCTTCCATGAACTACCAGGCCCAGCTGTGAAAGCTGTGCCTCCCAAGGCTATATATCACTGTCTTCTTAGCTTCCTGGGGGGCACTGCCCACCAAGTACACCTGGGCCAGGCTCTAGGCGGCAGCCAATGAGAGCCGTTTGGCCCTGCCCTCTGGCAAACAGCCAATGACAGCTGCTGGGCACCATCAGCTTTTGCAGCCAGTTGTCTGCAGAGAACCAACCAATCAGAATTTCTAAAGGAACCTGCTCTTTGTATCCGCTGCTGCTGCTGCTGCTGCTGCTGCTGCTGCTGCGCTGTGTGGTGGACCATCTATCTGATCAACTGCTGACCAGGGTGTTCCGGGCTGAAGGGTTTGGGAACCTGGTGCCAGGCAGAAGCTGTGGGCCTGGAGGGCCACCCCCACTCCAAGCTTAGGCTCCCAACAGCCTCAGGTGCCTTCCCTGCCTGGGTCCTTCACCCTTTCTACAGAAACTACCTCCGCCCGGATTTCCCCACCACCAGTGCCCTGTGCAGTATTTATTGGTGTATCAACTTCTCTCCTGTCTCCCAAAGGAATAAATCATGTTTAATAAGTCTGGCTGAGTAGGGTGGCTACAGGAGTTGGGAGGGAGGGGCCCTATCAGAATCCGGGAAAGAAGGGACTCTGGGTCCTGGGGGGTAGGTACTAGTGTGTGCGAATGGTTCCCTGACAGAGCTGTAGTCTTAGAGGCTGGATTTGTGGTGGTTGAAACAGACTGTGGGTACAGAGGAGGATCTTGGAAAGACCTGATTCCTGAGGAGAAGGTGTGGTTTGAGTCTGGGTCTCATAAACAGGGGAGATAGGGTGCTAAGTGCAGTTGTGCAGATTGTTCCCATAGCCAGGGGAATAGGGGCTGTGAAGTCCAGTCCATGCCAGTGTCCAGTGTGGGACTAGGTTGGCCAGAAGGAGGGGTGTGCCCTCTAATATTTACTAAGGTGCTGGAGACTAGGGTAGTCTTTGGGGAGAGCAGGGATAGAGGAAGGGTTGGGTCCTAGAGAGGAGAGGGAGACGATTTTCAATAGGGGAAAAAGAAAAACTTCCCAGAGGGAGGATCAGAGAGGATAAAAAAAGATCAACAGGGGCTGGGATTGTGGCTCAGTGGTAATGCACTCGCCTAGCATGGGTGAAGCACTGGGTTTAATCCTCAGCACCACATAAAAATAAACAAAATAAAGGCATTATGTCCATCTACAACTAAAAAACATTAAAAAAAAATCAACAATTTAGCCGGATGTCGTGGTGCATGCCTGTAATCTCTAGTCCCAGCAGCTCAGCAGGCTGAGGCAGGAAGATTGTGAGTTCAAAGCCAGCCTCAGCAATTTAGTGAGTTGCTAAGCAACTCAGTGAAACATTGAGTGAAACATCTAAATAAAATACAAAAGGGGTTGGGGATGTGGCTCAGTGAAACATCTAAATAAAATACAAAGGGAGCCGGGCGTGGTGGCGCACGCCTGTAATCCAAACGACTTGGGAGGCTGAGGCAGGAGGATCGAGAGTTCAAAGCCAGCCTCAGCAACTTAG
>JAJEJO010003097.1:138546-164186 GCA_020662805.1 Glaucomys volans | reverse complement strand
AAGGGGTTGGGGATGTGGCTCAGTGAAACATCTAAATAAAATACAAAAGGGGTTGGGGATGTGGCTCAGTGGTTAAGTGCCCCTGAGTTCAATTCCTAGTACCAAAAAAAAAGAAAGTCAACAATTTAGAAGGAGCATGTGTGGGCCTCAGAGTGCGCACCAAGTGACAGGAGCTTGAGCAAGCAGAGTGGACAGACACTCCAGGTTTCCGCTTCCTGACAGGGTTTGCTGGGACTGACTGCTGGTTCTTCCTGGAAGTGCCTGAGGTCTAAACTCAGGTGCCCCTTCAGGATTCTGGGTCTGAGAGGGGAGGACACAGTTTTTGAGTTTGTGGGAGGGAAAGGGCGCTGGTTCCCAGGGAGGACTGTGGACTGGGATTTGGGTATTCTGAGGGTGGAGTGGCTGGAGGTGGGACCGCCCTGGTTCAGGAGGGCAGGTGTGTGCACCTGGGTCCCTGGAGGAGTTAGGAAGAAAGGAGGGAGGCAAGGGCAGAAGCCATGGTTAAACAATTTTATTACTCGTGGGGGCTTCCAGGTGAGGCAAGGGGCTGGGGTGGTGCTCACTCCCGCTTCCGCAGGTGGATGTAGATGATGCCGCTGACCAGGGCGAGGGGGAAGGCCACCCAGGCCAGGGCGAAGCAGTAGCCGAAGCTGCCTCCACGGGGGTGCTTGGCCAGGATCTCCTCGGCGTGAATGGCGTAGATCAGGGCCCCCGTGAACACTGCCACACCTGCGGGAAAATGGGGCACAACACCAACAGGACTACACTTCCCCACTGCCAGGGAGTGGGTGTGCACCACCGCCTGCCGCCTGCTGGGGTCATGGTTCCTTCCCCCAGTGCCAGGCAATGGAGCTACTGAGGGGCCTTGACCACTAATTTAATCTGTGGCTCCTTTTTGCTTCTCCATAGAATGGGACAATGATGTCCATCTGCCCATCTATCCATCCATGGAATTTTTGAGTGTGTGTTTTACAACCCTAGCATGCAACAACGAATTAATAAAACTGGAGAGGGGCTTTGCCTGAACTCAGAAAGATAGTGTTTTCTTTTTTATTTGGAACCAGGGATTGAACTCAGAGACACTCGGCCACTGAGCCACATCCCCAGCCCTATTTTATATTTTATTTAGACAGGGTCTCACTGAGTTGCTTAGGGCCTCGCTATGTTGCTGAGGCTGGCTTTGAACTCGCATTCCTCCTGACTCAGCCTCCCAAGTCGCTTGGATTACAGGCGTGCGCCACCACACCCGGCTTAAAGATAGTGTTTTCAAACCTGGGGCTTATGATTAATTTAGCTCTTTGCACCTGAAGTAAAAAAAAAAAAAAAAAGTACATAAAACTCCCTTAAGTGTCTGACACAAGGGTAGTTACACCAGAAAAACAGCTGGCTGAAATGATGCCATTACCATTGTGATCTCCAGCTCCCCTTTGGGGTAGTCATTAGTTATACCTCATCCCTGGGACCCAAATTATTTACCCATCCTCTGGCTCCTTGAAGCCAGCACCACCATGACTCAGGGGAAAACCAGCACTGTCACTGAGAACTACAACTCCCATCAACCCCAGGGGGCAGAGAGGTAGTTCACCATGACACTTCAGGTGGTTCTTGGAATGGTGGAAATTGTTTTCTTTCAATAGATTTCCTTGGACCCCAGGCATCCTGACACTCCCCATCCTTCCCCTCCATGCCCCAGTGGGGGGATGGGGACACTCACTGGTACAAAGCTGACAGAGGCCAGTGGCATAGAAGAGCCCTCCTCTCCGCATGGTGTAGAGCTGGAACATGAACAGGATGAAGGACAGACAGCAGAGGATGAGGGAAAGCACCATGAGCACCTGCACCGCTTTCAGCCAGCCTGTAGGAGAGTGAGGTGGAAATCGCTGGTCCCACTTTCTGTTTGCTCATTATTTGCCCCGTCCCTTCCCCTATCCCCCTCTCCCATTTAGAGCCATGCAAGTTTAGATACCTAGTATACTTACAAGACCTTGAGCCCTGTGACCTTGCTAAATTCCCTTTTCAATTCTAGTGGTTGATTTGCAGATTTTAAAAGGATTTTTCTACACAAACAAACATGTCTGCTAGGAATAGGGATGCTTTTTACTACTCAAGTGCTCTACCACTGAGCCACATTCCCAGTGAGATGCTTTTTACTAATTCCTTTCATTTCTTTTTCTTGCCTTGGCTACCTCCAGTACAACACTGAATAAAAATGAGGGCAAACCATTTGCTTTGATCTTGGGGGAAAAGCATTTAACTTTTTTTTTTTCTTGTGCTGGTGATGGAACCCAAGGCCTCTAACAGGCTAGGCAAGCCTCCACCACTGAGCCACATCCCCAGCCCCACCTCTTACTTTTAGATGGATAAACCTTCATTCCTTTGGAACTCAGGTTCCTCTGGTCCCACCCTTTAAGAGTCTTAATGTTCCACCCCCTTGGAACTTGGACAAATTGGACCCATGCCCCACTCAGGACACCATTTCTCTCTCCTTAAAACTTTGGAAACAGTATCTTTTCAGAATTTGGGGGACTTTCGCCGTTTCCTAAACCATCTTTACCCTTCCGGAATCGGAAGGAGAGGGGCTTTGAGCCCAACTTCTTTAGAACAGAAGCAATGGACCCTGCTCTCCGGACCGGTGGGGCACGCGGCACCCACTGAGCTTCACGGCCCGCCGGCTGCTCAGTCCTAGAGTAGGGAGGAGACTTAGGGTTTCCCCTACCCTTTTCTAGACTGGTCCCCACCCCTCGGCTCTTACCATTCTCACTAACGTTACTGCAGGCCCAGGTTTTGGTGCCGTTGTTCCACGTGCAGTCATACCAGAGGTTCAGGGACTCCTTTCCAGGGAGAGTCCACCAAGACTGGGATGGAGAGAGAAAGGGTGGAGTTAGGAAGGGAAGACCCACGGGGTCAGGAAGACCATAGGAAGGGTTAGGCAAAGAGCAAGGTGTGAAGAGGGGGCACGAGGCGGGCACGGAGAGAGTAGGAGAGGGGCTGGCGACTAGAAAAAGGGGGTAGCGCCAGAGTGATTTTAGAGGAGGGGCGTGGCCTGTCTGCCGGAGAGCGGGAGGCTCCGCCTCCAAGAAGGCTTACCTTGTCCAAAGTGGCCACAAAAAGCAGGATGAGGATGAGGATGTGAAGGGCAGAGACCACCAGCAGGAGGAGTGACATGGCTGTGATGGAAGCCTGCGGAGTGGGTAGTCAGGAGATGGAGGCTCTAGAGGTTGGCACCAAGGTGGGTGAGATACTCGGATCCGGATGGAGGAAGGCTGGGCCTGGACCCCTGGGTCTGAGGGCCATCGTCTGGATCCCTGGGCCTGAGGGAGGAGGGCTGGGCCTGGACCCCTGGGTCTGAGGGAGGAGGGCTGGGCCTGTACTCCTTAGGGAGGAGGAAGTTGAGTACTGGACTCCTGCATTTTGAAGGGGCTGGAGAATGCTAGAGTTCAGATCCTGGGTGCTGGAATGAGTAGGACTAGCAATGTGGCCCCTGTTTCCTCAGATCCCTGTCCCTGGGGACATATGGGTCAGCATATGAAAATTCAAGTTGACACCCACTCCCCCACTTATCAGGAGCTAGGAGACAGACATCCTTGACTCACACCACTCCCCTCCAGGGGTGGGGGAGGAGGGGGACCGGGTGACTCATCTGGTGACTCATCCACCCCTCTGCCTTCAAGCACCAGGGAAACCCCAGCCCCTGGCTATGTCCACGAGGTCCTCACCCCACCCTGCTGCCAGACTGGTGCCTGCCAGACACCTTGGGGAGATGGATGAGATTCGTGGGGAGAGTGAGGCTGGAGAGGAAGCAACAGCCTCCCAGCTCATTTCAGTGTCCAGAAATGGGGGCCTGGAAGTTCCTCAGAATGGAGGTGTTGACAGGCACCTCTTGATCTCAGGGCCCCCGGGAGAGAGTGGACAGCTCTGGGAGAAAATGCAGGACGCTTTCCTGTTGGGGACTCTGCAGGGACCCCAAAATCCATGCTGTCCCCACCCCTTCCTGGATCTCTACCCCAATGCTGAGACGCTTCTTAAATTACAAGGGTATCCACGGAGGGGCGAGAATGGGGGTCTTTCCCAGCCTGGGGGTATCTTTCCCAACCTGCTGCATTCCCAAGTAAATAAAGAAATCCCAGCCCAAATAACGGACTGGAAACTTACCGAGAGCCGCGGAAAAAGTCAAGAGTTGGAGTCTGGTCCCTTGCTCGGGCCTCCGTGCCCCGCCCTTCTCCCTCCTTCCACCCTCTCGAGGCCCCCGCCTCCCTCGCCACCTCCCTCCCTCTCTCGCTTTCCCTCCGTCGGGTTCCCTCCTTCTCCCCACTTCTCTCTCTCTCTCTCTCTCTCTCTCTCTCTCTCTCTCTCTCTCTTCTCCCTTTCTCTCACTGCCTGGGCCTCTTTCTCTCTTCTGTCTCTTTCTTCTCTGTTCCTCTCAATATATACTAACCCTTTTATACCCACCCTCAACCGCACCCAGCTGAGGTCTGCAGTCAGTGGGAGGATCCAGGCATTTGGTTCCTCATTCTCTGGGCCCCCACCCAGTGCCCCCAGACAGGGATCCTCTGGGGCTCCCTCCCAGGACTGAGATGTGAAATCCTCTGGTCCTTGGTGCAGGCAACAGGGGTGGGAGGGTCTGATTCTCAGGCCTCCTAGACTCAGGGTCTTGTGCTGGGATCCGATGTCTGCTTTCCTTGATGGACTTTGGGGCTGGATAGTGGAAGGGCAGGAGTCTCTGGGAGGAGGAGCAGTTCCTGTGACAGGGGTTGGGCTTGGGACTGGTGGACTTGGCTTCTTGGTGAGGGTCAGAGGAGTCCCTGTGAAACTCCACAAGGGGTGGGGTGGAAGTTAAGAGTCCCAGTGTCATTGTTTCCTGAATGGGGCCAATTATTTCATTTCTCTGAGCCTCAGTTTCCTAATCTATGTAGTGGGAATCATCATTCTGACAATAACAAACTTATAACAATAATTCTGCTAGTTCTGAAGGAATAAGGCAATACCAGACTTAAGACATACTTGAGACTGACACACTGGAGACATTTCTTTCTTCACCAAATGTTTATTTTTTGGTACTGGGGATTGAACTCAGGGGCACTCCACCACTGAGCCACATCCCCAGCCCTATTTTGTATTTTATTTAGAGACAGGGTCTCACTGAGTTGCTTAGGGCCTCGCTAAGTTGCTAAGGCTGGCTTTGAACTCGCAATCCTCCTGACTCAGCCTCCCAAGTGCTGGGATTACAGGCGTGCGCCACTGCAACCGGCCACCTAACGTTTATTGAAAAGACACTTTGAAGCAGAAATCAGTAGTAAAGAAAGCAGACATAAATGGCTATGGAGCTTGTCTTCGAGCAGAGGGAGATGGGCAATAAAAAGAAACATATCGGTGAGGAAGACAAATGTGATAGTAATAAGTGCTTTGAAGGAAATTGAGCAATGAAGATAATGACACAGTGGGGGGAGGCTATTTGAAACAGGTAATCAGGGAAGGCATCTTGGAGGAGGTGACACTTTTTGAGACCCCAAAGACAGGAATCATTTGAGTGTTGCAGAGAAGCAGTACAAAGGCTTTAAGAAAAAGCTCCGGTTGTTTGGGCAGCAGACAGAAGGGCCAGTGTGGCTGGAGCAAAGGGAGCCAGAGGGAGTGGTGGGAAGGGAATCAAAGGGTGCCCTTGAAGACCCAGGGAGGAGTTTGGATTTTATTCTAAGTGCAGTGGGAAGCCACTAGAGGGCTTTAACAGAACTTTGGCACCAGGGACTTAATGTTAACTATTATTATTGTCTACTCTTGGGATATTGAATTAGGGTGTGTGGGGGTGATTACTACTATGACGTGGATCTCTTGGAGGGGACCAGGTGTCAGGGTCCTAATGAATTGAGAGTTGGGGAATGGATGCTGAGATGTCTGGGTATCTGATGGGGCCAGAGCTGGGTGTGTTGATTTGGGTTCCCTGAGGAGATAAGAGATTTACAATTCAGTGACTGTGTAGATATCTGACAGACCCAGAGGCTGAGGTACAAGTATAGCACAGACTCTAGAGCCAGAGTGGTTGGATCCAAGTCCAAACTGTTGTACTCATTGAGTGTGCGATTATGGGCAAGTTACTATAACCCCTCCCCACTTTATTTTTATTTATTTATTTATTTTGCGGTGCTGGGGTTCGAACCCAGGGCCTTGTGCTTGCGAGGCAGGCATTCTACCAACTGAGCTATATCCCCAGCCCCCCTCCCCACTTTAACTTCTTCATCTGTAAAATAGGGATGATAGTCAATCCATCAGAGTGTAGTTCTTAGAGTAAGCACTGTACCTATATGTGCTACTTACATCAGGCATTGGGCCCTAAGTGGATTCAGGTGGACCCTGATTCAGGGTCCAGGGACAGAGCCAATTATTTTATTTTTTTGATAACGAGGATTGAACCCAGGGGTGCTTAGCCACTGAGCTACATCCCTGGCCCTTTTTCTTTTCTTTTTTTATTTTAAGACAGGTGCTTACAGCCTTCCTAAATTGCTGAGGCTGGATTTGAACTTGTGATCTTCCTGCCTCAGTCTCCAAGATGCTGGATTATATGTGTGCGCGACAACGCCCAGCAAAAGCGCAAATACTGAGGTCCATTTGGTCCCAAATAAAGTCTGGAATCCAAGAATGAGAGTCTTTGGGGGAGGGAGATAAGTAGTCCCAAACTTAAATTCCTGAGGACAGAGACCGGGACTGAACTCTCAAGGAAGTTTAAAAGTCTAAGTCACTGAGGTAAAACTTATGGGTTGGAGGAGGGTGTTATGTGCTCCTCTGGGAGTGCAGGGGGCGCGCACTCCAGCCCTGGGAGGAGTAGGGGACCAGGGACTAGGAAGAGGTAAATTGAGTAGTGGCCGTGATAACACCCCTCACACACCAAGCCAGGTTCCTTGGGTTGGATCAGAGCCGGATTTAGGTACGCTGGAGGGTGTCTGGGGTTGAGGGAAGGTGGGCCTCTGTGGAAGGCGAGAATTGGGGCGCGAGGGCGGTGGCGGGGATCTCCCTCTCCCGGGCCTCTGAGGATAAGAGCTGAGCTGAGCGTCCGCGGGCCGCTTCCTCCCACAGGAAACCGCAAGCGTCGGGCACACCCAGCCTGCAAGGAAAGGCGCCCACTGGCCGCCCGCGAGGGAGGCCCACGTGGGCAGCAGCTGGCGTGGAGGGGGCAAGTCCTGCGGAAAGTGGGTGTGATCAAGAAGGGGCGTGGCCAGAGGGTGCAACGGCGGGGGCGCCGAGGTCCCGCCCACTTCCGCCTTCCAGTGCGCGGACGCGGTAGGAGGCCAAGGGCTTTTGGCGGCTTCTTTGGAAGCCGTTGACCGCGCATGCGTAGCGAGCTGCTCTGAGGACCAGAGGCTGCGGTGAGCGCTCGCCCCCGCCACAACTCCCGGCTTTGGCACCGCCTCCTTGCTAATGAAGTCTCAAAATAACTTGGCCTTAATCAGCCTGAGGCACGTGTTTCTCCGACCGGTCCTAAAGGACCTCGGGCTAGCCCTGAAGCCTTCCAGACCTTTCTAGGATCCTTCAACCATTGCCTCTCCCTCTCGGAAATACACAGCCTGCCGCCCACAGGCCCGCGACACTCCTCAGACCTTCACAACCCCAACACAGACCGTCCCGTCCTCCCAAGGGCCCTCCGGGTTCTCGCACCTCCCGGGTAGCCCGCCCCTCCCACATTTTCGCAGGACACTTCGGCGGCCTCTCGCAGCTCCGCCCCTTAAGTGCTCGAGTTCAGCCCCTCGCCTTAAATACCGCCGCATCCCCGCCCACCGCAAGTCCCTGGTTCCCCTTCCTCGTAGCGTCCTTTCTGGTTTCTGGCTCCTCCCCTCACCCCGCCCTTTTCGGGTCTCTGGCCCCTCCCCTCGTCACGCCCTTTACAGATCCCAGGCCCTTCCCCGCACCCCGCCCTTTTCAGGTCCCTGACCCTTCCCCTCACTCCGCCCTTTACAGATCTCTGGCTCCTCCCCTCGCCCCGCCCTTTACAGGTCCTTGGCCCCGGGGCTGGGGATATTGATCAGTTGGTAGAGTGCTTGCCTTTCAAGCACAAGGCCCTGGGTTCAATCCCCATCATCGCCAAAACCAAACAGGTTCCTGGCTCCTCCCCTGGCCCCTCCCCTCGCCCCGCCCTTTACAGGTCCCTGGTTCTTCCCGGTCAGGCCCCGGCAGCCCCAGCTTTTACAGGTGCCTTTGCTCCTCCCCTCAGCAATCCTGAAGCCCTGGATCTTAGTCCCACACCTCCCTGACTCTTCCAGCCCCGCCCTTGCAGGCCTTGCAGGCCTTGCAGCCCAGAGCCCCGCGAGTCTTTCACTCGCCGCCTCCTCTGCCCCTCCTCTGCCCTTCCTCTCTAGGTTCTCCCCCAGCTACCTCGGTCCCTCCCCGGACGCTGTCCTCTGGCCTCATTGGTCCCTTATCTCCCCAGTAACCAGATCACAACAGTGATCACAACAGTGAGCTTAGAGCACTAAGGACACAGGTCAGGCACTCCAGCAGGTAGGGCTGGGGCCTTATACCTCGACTCCACAGTCGATCCGGGCTCCCCTCCTCTGATCAGACAGCCCTGTCCTCGGAGATACCGAGAGCTCACGGGACCTGTCCCCTGCGCTAGTCAGCCCTGGCACGCAAGTCTTAGAATGTGAGAGTTGGGAGGTCAGGAGGGGTGTGGGGTCCCAACCTGAGAGAAGTACCCTGGGAGGAACTGAGACTCAGAGAGAGGTCAGAGTGGTTCTAGTGTCTTCCTCTTCTAAAGCCCAGTCCCTGGCAATCCCGCCCCCCACCTTCTCCTCCCGTCCCTTGTCCCTTAACTGCCGGCTTTCTGAAGGCTCTCTTGTCAATTCTGACAGGAGCCTCGCCCTCTTTGGCCAAGATGCCTTTGGAACTCTCAGCAAAGAGCAACCGCTCGGAGGATGGAAGCGAATCCTTTATGGAGGGAATGAGTAATTCATACATTCTTTTATCCGCTTATCCTTTTCCTGTTCTTAGCTTTAAGCTCCAGTCCTGGGTAGAGCTCCGGGAGTGCCCTCTAGTGGGGAACAGGCATGCGTGCGACTGGAGGTGGCGCGGGGGCCTATGCGTGGGTGGGCAGGCCTGAGCAGCGGGAAGGAAGACTGGCAGCAGCAGAAATTTGAGTGGGGCCCAGAACTTCTCCCAAGAATTTCTCAGGGGAGAAGGCAGGGAAGACTGTTTCTGCAGAGAGAACAGAAAGTGCCCGAAGTAGGATTTCTCTTGGGACTGTTGACACCTGGAGTGTCAGACTGACAAGAATGTCCTGAGGACATTCTTCGTCGTCAGGAATATCCTGTGCATTGTAGGATTCCTAGCAGCCATCCCTGGATTCTCTTCATGAGATATCAGTTGCATGCCCAGCCCAAGTTGTAGCAATAAAAAATGTCTCCAGATATTGTCAAATATCTTTGGGGACAGAAGTACACCTGGTGGAGAACCACCGGGTCTTGGGAGGTGGGGAGGTGGTGGAAAAGACTGGAGAGATGGGCTGGGTCAGGTTATATGGGGCCTTGAATGCCAGACTGAGGAGCTGGGACTTTGTCCTGTGCATACTGTGCCTGGGGAGGCCCTCAAACATGGAAGGGGCAGGGTTTACTCTGAGTGTAAAAAGACCCTGGGGACTGTAAGTAGAGGTTGTGGAGGAGACTGGATTATGGTTCAGGCAGGAAGGGATGAAGCGAAGCCTAGGGGACCGGCGGAGGGAGTGAGGCGTTAGGAGAATGGGGCGGGGGTGGGGGGGCTGCTGTAGTCCTTGCTGAAGGGGAGGATGGATCCAGAGCTTTCTTAAGTCCCACGTCGGGCTCCAAGTTCTGGAGGACCAAGAAGAGTTCCAGGAGCGCCCTCTAGTGGGTAGACGATATGTGTCCAAACTCCAGGTGGAGTGGGTTTAGGGGAAAGCCCCGAATATAGCTTGGAGTAGGGGGAGTGAGAATGGGGAAGCCGGAGGGGGTGCAGGAACTGAGATGTAGTCCTAGTGGGGTGTTGGGAGCGTGGTTCTGCAGTTCTTTTGTAGTTTGTGAGACCCCAAAGGATTCCAGGTCATGGGGAGAAGGGGGTTGGTGGCCCCGAACCCTATTAAGTCCCTTGCCTGGTTCCACCCTCAGTGGATTGGGAGCTGAGCAGGTTGCAGAGACAGTGCAAGGTGATGGAAGGGGAAAGGCGAATCTACAGCAAGGAAGTCCACCAGCGCATCAACAAGCAACTGTGAGCTAAGCACCCGAGCCTAGGCTGGGAGAGAGTATAAAAAGGGCTGGGCACTGGCTCCTGGGCTGAGCGGGGAGGACTGGAGCAGAGTTTGCCCTTTAGAGGTGCTGAGCTCTGCCCCCTTGGTGGCCTCTCCTCCCACTCCCTGCCTGGGTAGCGAGGAGATCCAGCACCTGGAGCAGGTGCGGGCCAAGCTCCAGATGCAGATCGGCATCGCCCAGAGCCAAGTCAAGAGGCTGCGGGACAGCGAGCGGCTGGAGAACATGGACCGCCTGCTGAAGTGCAGGGCCCGGGCGCAGGCCAAGGTGGAGGAGCTGCAGGAGCAGACCAGGGCCCTGGACAAGCAGGTGGGTGCTGAGCGCAGGCTCTGTGGATCTACCAAGGGCACAATTGTAACCTCCCTGAACCTTAGCTTCCTCATCTGAAAAATGGGGCCTTCAAAAGCATTCCCCTGGTGGAGTTTTGGTCATTGGGAATATGGGTGATTGGTGCTCTGCACAATCCCAGGCATTCAAGGTGGGGGGAGGGGCTGGTGCAGTTCACTGGGAAAGGCTCACTTTGTGAATCAGCAGACTTTCATGGGAATCCCGGCTCTGCCATATCAAAGCTGTTGTGACCATGGAAAGTCTTCACCTCTCTGGACCCCCATTTTTTCATCTGCAAAAAGAGGATGATGAGTACAGTAGAATTTAGACAGATTTCTAATCTGTCACTTTGAGACCTTGCTATTTGTCCTTGCAAACAATGTGATTTTTCTAGGCTAGTGTTCTTTCAAGTTTTTATGGCCATGAGTCATTGTGATACATTTTGTGTGCACCCAGATGCATACAGATATAAACACACACATCCATGTCTGAAACTGAAGTTTCACCAAATAATATTTATTCTATGAGGGATTCATTCTGCTTTTTTTGGGGGGGTACTGGGGATTGAACCCAGAGGCACTCCACCACTAAGCCACATCCCCAGCCCTATTTTGTATTTTATTTAGAGACAGGGCCTCACTGAGTTGCTTAGGGCCTCTCGAAGTTGCTGAGGCTGGCTTTGAACCCGCGATCCTCCTGCCTCAGCCTCCCAAGTGCTGGGGTTACAGGCATGTGCCACTGCACCCGGCTCATTCTGCTATTTTTCATCTACTTTTGATTAAAGAGCATTGTTGTCTAGAGAAAATGTTTTCTTGTGCATATTGACTCACAAATGGTAGTTTGAAAGTTGCTCCTCAGTGGTGGTCTGTATTAGTTCCTTATTGCTGCTGCAACAAGGACCACAAAACATGGCAGTCCTAAACATCTGAAGTCTGAAGGGGTCTTACTGGGCTAAAATCAGGGTGTTATCAGGGCTGCATTTTCTGGAGACTTCAGGGTTAATCTGTTTCCATACCTTTTACAGCTCCTGGAATCCACAGTATCCTTTGGTTCCTGATCCCTTCCTCTGCCTTCAAAGTTGGAGGAGGTTGTAATGTCTTTCTTGGGCTGTGTCACCTCACTGCTGCTTTTGCCACCAACTCTCTCTCTCTGACTCTCATGCCTCCCCTTTTCACTTTTTCGGATCCTCTGGTCAAATTGCCCCCTGCCTCCAGTTTAGCCAGGATGATTTTCCCACCTCCAGATCCTTAACTTTATCACTTCTCTGAAGTCCTTTTGGCTGTTTAAGGTAACAACATGTTCACAGGTTACAGGAATTAGGATGTGGATGCCTTTGGTGACTTTAATTCTGTCATGTGGTTCATGGCTTTTTTTTCCATATAATTTCATTGGTCTGTTTGGGCAGCCCTTGATATCACTGACAGCCTTTTGGAAGCTGAATTTGGGTTTTCACTTCAGACTTGTGGCTGTTTCTGGGAACACAGTGGCTTAGTGGGCGTGGTCTGTTTCTGTTGGTTTCCTTCCTCTTCCATGGAAACTCAGCCGAGTCAGGTCCAAGCAGGATGATCTGCTTATTTTGATCCCATGGATTCTTTTGCCCCAAGAAACCTGATTATGGAGAACTGCAGGTCAGATAGGGGTTAGTGTCCCACAAGGTCAAGAAAGGATGTAAAAGTGGCCAGAAAATAAAACAAGATAACTTTCAGAGGAACCATAGCTAGACCTACAGCTGATTTCTTCCTTCTTCCCTTCCTTTCTTTTGTGGTACTGTGGAAGGAACCCAGGTGTGTTTTACCCCTGAGCCACATCCCCAGCCCTTTTTATTTTTTATTTTGAGAAAAGAGTCTTGCTAAGTTGCTTAGGGCCTTGCCAAATTGCTGAGGGTGGGCTCCAACTGGATCCTTCTGACTTGCTGGGATTACGGACATACACCACCATGCTCAGCTAGACAGCTGATTTCTTAAAAGAAACACTGGTAGAAAATAGTGAGTTCAGTCCCCAGCACCACCAGGCACACATACATACACACGCACACACACACAAAAAAAAAAAAAAAAAGAAAAAAGAAAAAAGAAAGGAAAAGAAAAAGAAAGATTTTAATTTCACTGCCAAAGGAGAAAACTGTCAACTTAAAGGACTACACTGTGAACATCATTCAAGAACAAGAGAACAGAGGAGAAATTTCCTGGCAAAGAAAAATGTAGAATTAGTCTCCAGTTAGATTTTACTAGTGGGATTCTCAATTAGCACTTCTCAAGCTATGTGTTGAAGGGCCAATTGAAAAAAATTTTAATCTTTTAAACTGTTACTTTTTTTTTTTGGTACTGGGGGTTAAACCCAGGGGTGCTTCACCATTGAACCATATCTCCAGCCCTTTTAATTTTTTATTGTGAGACAGGGTCTCCCTGAGTTGCTTAGGGCCTTGCTAAGTTGCTGAGGGGGCTTTGAACTCGAGATCCTCCTGCCTTAGCCTCCTGAGTCGCTGGGATTACAGGTGAGTGCCACGGTGCCCAGCAAATCTGTGCAGTTTTACTATATGTCAGCTACACCTCAATAAAACTAATAAAAATTCCTGCCTCCCACTGTATAAAAACCTCAATTCAGCTGGGCGCAGTGGCACACACCTATAATCCCAGCACTTGGGAGGCTGAGGCAGGAGAATCTCAAGTTCAAAGCCAGCCTCAGCAATTTAGTGAGGCCCTAAGCAACTCAGTGAGACCCTGTCTCTAAATAAAATACAAAATAGGGCTGGGGATGTGGATCAGTGGTGGAGTGCCCCTGAGTTCAATCCCCAGTACCAAAAAAACAAAACAAACAAAAAAACCTCAATTCTACTTGATTTAAGAATATAAATGTGAAATGTGAATATTTTAAAAAAATGTAAGAGTGTTTTCTAATGTTGGGGAGAATTTCTTGAACTAGTGGTCCTAAACTCTGTTGATTCATGGAGCCCTTAATTTCTTAGTAACTTTTTTAGCCCCCTGAGAAATCCCTACCAGCCAGAGGTGTGCTGGGAAGTAGCCCTTAGGGGTAAATAGCACCTTAATTTCCAGCACTTGTTAATTTTCACAAGGTTAACACTCCCATCTGGGCTGTGATGAATATACTCATAGGTGACCCTGATGAGCCATGCCTTTGAATAATCCCCTTCCTTTGGGGTGTGCCCTTGAGGGGATTGTGGGACCTTGGTCTCTCTTTTGTTCTGCTTCCTGGCTCATAGTGGATTGGTTTGGTCCAACGTGTGCCCTTTGTTATTGCCATATAATGCCTCACCAGAGGTCCAAAGCAGAGGGTCACCCAGTCTTGGAATAGAACCTCCAGAAGTGTGACCTGAGCAAACGTTTTTTCTTATTGATTTCCTTAGGCATTTTATTACAGTAATGGACAGATGACTGATATGGTTTTGTAACAATAGAAAACTAATACAAGGGTCATTTTACACTACCAACAGTTTAACAACTGGCTCACAGAATTCCTGCAAATGTACTAATCAGCTCTCCAAGTTGTTTCTGTCGTAGTGTACTGCTAACAGTTGTATTTCTTAACTAGTTTAAAATAATCTTATGTTTGTGTCCTGACAAGTTAGAAACCTGTTTAGGTAAGCCATTTGTAAGAAGAACATACATAAATTTAAAGAATTTGTATTTCATTCTTGAGCTGGGGGTGTGACTCAGTGGTAGAGCACTTGCCCAGCATGTACATGCAAGGCCCTGGTTTGATTCCTACCCTAAGAACCTTCTTTTAGCTTGTTGACCTCTGTAAAGATCCTGTCTCCAGATAAGGTCACTTTCTTAGGTACAGGGGGTTGGGACTTGGGCATGAGTTTTTGACACAATCCAACCCATAACAGCACAAATTGGAAACTGTATTAAGCAATTTGTTTGAGAAGTCTGCACAGAGGAGTCACTCTCCTCTGTGAGAGGCACAGACAAAGCAAAGGTCTCTGCCCCTTGAAGCCACAGTTCAGGTGGCAGCCAGAGCACGCCTCACTAAGCAAAGACCAGAAGAGAGAGTAGGTGGCTGGGTGGGAGCTGGTTTCAGGACAAGCCGACCCAAGGTGTCAAATGTCATCAGGCTCCTGTTGTCACATCTGGGATTCGCCTTCAGTCTGCTGGCCTCCTTCTCCTGGCATCCCTTTGTGACAGGGATGATGACAGCAGTAGTCCCCTCCTCCCATCTTGTGCACTTCCCTAAAAATGCCAGGACAACCAGGTTGTCTCGCACAGGCCCTTTCTAGGCCAGCCACTGTGGTTGTCCAGATCCGGGTCTGTGATTGGATCTGAAGCCCTGGAACCACAGGGAGGGTTGGGCACTGTGGAAGATGGACAGGACAGTGGATGTTGGCTGTGCTGTGCTCATTTCTGTCTGGCCGTTCAAGTTCTCCCAGGCAACAAACAGACACTGTCCTTTCTTCCAGATCCAGGAATGGGAGACCCGCATCTTTACCCAAGGTAAAAGTGCCATGGCTCCGGGATTCATCCAGAAACAGAAGGCCAAGGTCCAACGAAGGATCAAGATCCTGGAAGACCAGCTGAACAGGGTGAGGGCAGCCTCTGGGCTCTCCAGATCTGAACTCTGGGGTCAGGGAAGAGCTGCACTATCATAGGAGTGAGGTTCCAGAAATGGTGAGGGGGCAGTATTGGGAGAAGGACCCCTGAGGGTTGAAAGTTCCCAAGGAAAGAAAACTGATAATGCTGTCACTCTTAGGGTCCCCAGAGAAGGAACAGGCTGGTTCCTGTGACCCCCATCTCTGCTCTGAGAAGTGCCCCCTCCTTGGTTGAGTCTGGAGGAGGGAGGCAGCCAGGTCTCACAGACTCCTGCACCCCTCACCCTAGGTCACCTGTCACTTTGACATCCAGTTGGTGCGGAATGCGGCCCTTCGGGAGGAGCTGGACCTACTGCGCATTGAGAGGCGCCGCTATCTGAATGTGGACCACAAGATGATGAAGGTCAGTGAGAGGGGAGGTCCCTGACCTGGACCCTGCCCTCTGCTGTTCACCCTTCCTGTGCCAGCGCTCCAGCCAAGCGTGGAATTGCTCAGAGCTACAGGTTTGCTGTAGTCCCTGGGGCAGGACCTGGCACCTGCAGTCAGTCGGGGAAGCGTCACTGTCCTTTGAGGAATCTGCCCACTCTCTCTTTGCCCTCCCCACTTCTTTGACTTTTACTTTGATATTACTCCAACCTCAAAGAAAAGGTGCAAGAATCCTACAAAGCACTCCTTCACCAGGATGGGCGATCTGCCCCATGCTTGCTGGTTTGCTGTCTGCTGAAAGGGACTTGTTGTTACGATTGTCCACCTATTTGACAGTATGTCGCAGGCATTATGCTCCTTGCTATTCAGTGTGTATTTCCTAAGAACACGCCATTTTTAAAAACAGTTACCCAAGTCAGGAGCTTTGATGTTGCTAGGATTCTGAACGGTCCTCACTGCAAGTTCACGAGGACCCAACTGCCACACGCCGTCCTTTATAGCTGATTTGATTTTCTGGCTCCAGGCTCTGGTCCAGGATCCCACATTGCATTTGATTGTTCTGGCTCAGTCCATTTGGAATGCTGCTTTGGCTCTCCTTGTCTCCACGACCTTGGCATTTTGGAAGCATCTAGGCCAGTTGTATGCCACGTCCATCTCTGGGGGCTTGTCTGACCTTTCTTCGTGTTCTGATTCCAGGGATGCAGTTTTGCAGAGTGCGGTGCAAGGTCCTGTGCTATGTGCCTTCCCCGAGGAGGCATCTGCTGTTGGTTTGTCCCCTGAATGTGGTGTGTCTTTGACCACTTGGTTAGTTAGGTCCTCCCGGGTGGACTTCTCTCAGTGACAGGTTCGTAGTCTGTGGGAGCTTCTCTGACTTTGTGAATGCCCTGCCTCCCACACTCATTCGCAGGCCTGCTCAGTGCCTTCAGGGTTTAGCCTGCATCATCAGTATGGCAAGGCTGCACGGAGGTGTCTCTACTCTGTCATTTATTCTACTTTGCGAAGGCTGCATTTTCCTAAGGAAAAGCTCCCATCCTCTGAGTGTTGGTGTCCTCAGTGAGTATTCTTACTTTTTCTTGGAGAGATAACCCACGGTATCATCATTGATCACCCCCACTTTTTAACATTTGTTCCGTCATCAGTGATTTTGATGTGCAGATTGTCCCAGATTTGGCTAGTCCGTGTCCCTTCAAGTTGACTTTGTGGCTTTTGGGCAAGCCCCATCCCTTTTTTTTTGAGCTCTTTCTTACTTTCTGGTCAGAAAATACAAGTAATCTTGTACTTCTTCTGTGCTAACCTTGGAGTCTTCCATTCCTCCATGGGGAGCAGGTGCTGGGAATCCAGGAGACAGATACTGAGTCCTCATTACTTTGGAGTGTCATGACTTCAAACACCTTCCTCTTGAATCAGGAAACATATGCATATATTTTAAAATCATGAATTTCTATTAATACCTTGAATTCCAATTGGCAGCACTGGTATTTAACTGATGTTTCCCTTTCATCTCTCTCGTCTCCCACAGTGGGAATTCTGGCTCCCAACAGCATCAATCAGTACATTTACTTATTAGCTCAATCATATGATATACACAAAAGAGTTTCAGGATTACTACAGTTGTGCTGTCCCCGCCCCAGTACAATAAGTACGGGTCAAGGTTGGTTTCTAGTTTGGTTTCTCCTTGGCATCTATAAGCATTTATATGTCTCTTCACATCATTATGTTCAGAAGTTTCTTGGGATAGTTCCTATTCTTTGGTCTTCTGTGTGAGTTGTTCTTCATGTGCAATACCGTGAGTTTCATTACTTCTCTTTGCATGCAGGTTTAGTTTTCTGTCCTTCCTTTGTTGATTTAATTTCTTTTATAAACAAGTAAAACATTAACAACTCTTCCAAATCAAAACTATTCCACTCAGGAGGCTGAGGCAGGAGGATCACAAGTACAAAGCCAGCCTCAGAAACTTAGTGAAGCTGTAAGCAACTTAATGAGACCCTGTCTCAAAATTAAAAATAAATGAATGTATAAAGGCTGGGATGTGGCTCAGTGGCAAAGGCCCCTGGATTCAATCCCCAATACTGAAACAAAACAAAACAAAACAAAACAAAACAGAACACCTCTTCTAGAAGGTATCCAAAAGAAAAATCATTGCCTTTTCCCCTCTTCTATCTGGTTCTCTGTAAGTTACATATTTCTTAGTTCTCCATTCTGGGTTTCTATTCACAAAATTAAACATGTGTTTGGGTATGCCCACCTAGAATGTGTGTTTATATATCTGTGTATCTACACATGTTAAATGTATGTGTATGTATATAAAATTTCTTCCTTTCTTTCCTTTTATTTTGTGCTGAGGATTGAACCCAGGAGCCTTAACCACTGAGCAACATCCCCAGCCCTTTTTATATTTTACTTAGAGATAGGGTCTCACTGAGTTGCTTAGGGCCTTGCTAAGTTGCTAAGGTTGGCTTTGAACTTGCAATCCTCCTGCCTCAGTCTCCTGACCTGCTGGGATTATAGGCGTGTGCTACCACATCCAGCCCTTCCTTCATTTTGAAAGAATAATTTTTACCTATAACACTGCAGAAATATCTGTAGAACTAGGTAATAGAAAATAGAAATGGGGTCACAGAGTGTACTAGTTCATTTTCTGTTGCTATGACAAAATACCTGAGGCTGGATACTTTTATAAAGAAAAGAAGTTTATTCAGTTCACAGTTTTGAAGGCTAAAAGTCTATACAGCACAGTGCTGGCTCTTGTAAGGCCCCCTTGGCTGTGTCACATCATGGTAGATGGCATCATGGTGGAGCGCAGGCAAGAGGGAGACATTATATGATGAGACAGGAAGACCAAGAGACAGGGAAGGAACCAGATTTGCTCTCAAGAGAATGCACTCAGGGTTCTTCCAAGAGCAGTGCCTCCAATGACCTAATAACCTTGCACTTAGGTTTCAATTCTTGAAGGTGCCATTATCTCCCAACATGATGATGCTGGGAGCAAGCTCTCAACACGTGAGCCTCTGGGGACAAACCGCATCCCACTGCAGCACAGTGATAGAATCCACACAGATTCCCAGCCCAGTGAGAAAGTCAGTACTGGAATTTTCCTGGCTGGGCATTTTCCCTGGATGAGCTGCTTTCTGAGTCACTCTGCTGCTCATCCATTCCATGTTCCTCCTGTCCATACTCTTTAAGACCCCTGCACAGGCAGCAGCTCATGAGGAGGCTCTACAGTTGCAGGCTCAGGACTTTCTCTGCTTGTGGGCCTGTGATGGGGTTGGAAGAAGCAGCACTCATTTCCTGCTCCTCTCTACAGGAGATCCGCCACCTGCGGCACATGGTCAGCACCCTCATCATCTCCTCTACCTCTGCCTATACTGTCAGGTAGGCCTGGGGCTTGTGGGTGGCAATGGCAGGAAGGCTCAGGACTGAAGCAACAGACCACCAGAGCCAGCTCCCCATAATGTGTCTGTTTCCCTCTCTGCCTCTCTTGGGCAGGTGATTAGAATGAGAGTTCACGTTGCCCTGTCCATTAATGGCTTCCAGCTTGTAGATGTAGAGAGAATTCAGATGAGGCACGTCTGATGCTTGTAGCAGGGGGCCTCGGACATGGGAGGCACCCAGCAGGGAGAACAATAAGATCGTTCATCAGTATTGGCTGAAAGGGACAGTGATTCTCTCATGTCACCTTTGGTGTGGAGCTGGGAAGCAGGGTGTTGACCTGCCCTGGCTCCTCCCAGCTCCACCTGCTCGCTTCTCGCTGTCTCACCTTCTGCTCAGGATCTGTTTTCCACCTCCTGACTTCTGCTTCTTCATGGCGCCCAACACCATGACATCTGTTAAAGACCAGGTCTACCTCATGGTGTCTGTGATTTCTTTCCCTTTCTCCTTCTTTCTTTGAAATGCACATAACAAAACTCACCATTTTCAAGTGTGCAGCCCAGCAGCATTTAGAATCTTCCCAGTGTTGTATTGTCCCCGATTCTCTCCAGATTCAGCACATTTCCATGACCTAAGGCAACTCCTGCTCACTCTCCCACCCCTGGTGACCTCAGGTCTCCCTTCTGTCTCTGTCAGCTGGCCTGTTCTGGACATTTCGTATAAATGGAATCAGGTAGTACTGACCTTCTGTGGTGGGCTTTTCACTCAGTAGGAAGCTTCTGATGCTCAGCCACATGGTAGCCATCATGCACACTCCATTTCATTAATTCTGTGATTTCTTCCTTTGTTCCACCATGACCCTTCATGGGCCTGACCGTATGCCTAGTTAGTGGCTTCTGTTCACACAGCCCTGGCTTCTTCATAGCCTGGCCCCACCCTGGCCCCCGTGCTCTCTGTGTATTTTTCGAGCTTTGACTTCCTGTTCTCTCATTCTTAGCATTTCCCAGTTCAAATTCTGAGGGAGGGAATCTGATTGGCCTAGTTCATATTTTCTGCCCAGTCCTTGCTGGCCTGTCCATTTGTTGCCAGGAACGAGCCTCTGCCATTCTCCAGCCACCTGAAGTGGGTGCCCTGATTGGGCACAGTACAGGGCAGTTTCAGCTCAAAGGCCGGGGCAGGTGTCATGGTCCATACTTTGTGTCTCTGGTGCTTCCTTGCTGCATGACCTGGGCAAGTCCCTGTCCCTCTCTTAGCCTGTTTCCTTCACTGAGACATGGTGATCATGATGGTGTCTGCCTCCCCAGGTTATTATTGTGAGGCAGACCCCTGAATGTCCTGGCTGCCAGGAAGCGGGGTTTCCTCTTCCCTGACCCTAGGTTGCATGGAGTCCCAGGAACCTAAAGATCTGAAAGTCCTGACTGCAGAGGCTGGAGCTGTCACTGGGGGCCAGGTTGTCAGGGGAGGCTGTCCACCCAGGAGGACTGGCTGTAACTAGCCTTGACAGAATCAAAATCCAGCAAGAAGCAGCCACCGAGGCTGGCAAGGGTGTGGAGGTGGGAACTAGAATGGCCAGTGGGCAGAGACCCTCAGGAGACTGGCCCACTGTATGTCCCACTCAAGTGACCCTGTGACCTTGCAGTGGGCTACGTATATGTCAGATTCACAGTTGGCTGTACTATGTCAAAAGCGGAAAAGCCACGTTCATAACCGAGCAAGGCATGGGTGTGCAGTGAGTGAGGCCCAGGGTGTCCCTGACACCCTAATGGGATGTGTTCCAGTAGTGGTGGTGGTGTCTTTTCCTGGCTTTACCAGGTCCCGAGCTGTCCAAGCCTCTTAAATTTCCAGCTACACAACCTCCAAACTCTGGTACAGCGACCTTATCACCTGGCCCACGTTTGGGAGTCTAGGCATGATCTCTCACTGGCCTCTTCTACCTTTGTCCTTGTTCCATGGTCACAATGACGTCTGGCCTCCCAGATGCCCCTGTGTTCAGTAGCAGTGCCTGTCAGTGGGTGAGGCTGTCAGTCCCCATAGGCCCTGACTGCCCCATAACCCCATCCTGAACTGGCTTGGGAGCCTAGAAAGTTCTGTGCTCCTCATGATTACAAGATAAACTGCTGTCCCAGACTGACCTGGCCCCATCCCAGCGACAGCAGCTAACTCTACCCCATCCCTAGGACCCCGGCTGAAGTTGCTTATACCAGGACCCCAGACTGCCATTCAAACCCCGCCCTCCTACTTCTTGCTTATCTATCCCCACAGGGAGGAGGCAAAGACCAAAATGGGCGTGCTTCGGGAGCGGACCGAGAAGGAGGTGGCCCAGAACGACACTGAGGTGCAGATCTTGCAGCGGCAGATCTCACACTTGGAGCAGCTGCACCGTTTCCTAAAGCTCAAGAACAACGACCGGGGGGATCCCACAGTGGAGAAGCGTGAGCAGCGAGGTGAGGCCTGGGTCGCCTCTCCAGGGCTGGGTGGGTGGGCTGGTGCTCCAGGTGTCCAGGTGGAAGCGAGTGCTCTGGGTTGCAGGCCCCTAGCACCCATCCACTGAGCAGCTGTGTCTTGCCTCAGCCCGGGAGGCAGCGGAAGGACTCCGAAAGACCTCCCAGGAGAAGCTGGTGATGCGCTATGAGGACACCCTGAGTAAACTGTCCCAGCTGACCGGCGAGAACGACCCGGACGAGTTGGTACAGAAGTACCTGGATAGTGAGTGGTGCTGGGCAGAGGGAGAGGGCTCGGTGGCCCAGCACCCCTGCATCCTGTGCAGACTGTCCTGAGTCAAGAGGCTATAAGGCATCTCCCAGCCTGGGGACTTTCACCAGCTCAGAAACAATGAACCAGGCCTGGGATATGCCGTCTGTGTCCCTCTCCACTGTCCACATCCGGTTGTTTACTCCCCACCCCCAACTCTCCCACCTGGGATCTGTACCCTTCCCTCTGGGTTTCCGGCCCCTCCTGCATCTATCTTTTGTTTCTGTCCCTCTGCCAGCCCCCCTGCCCTGCCTGGGCTGCCTGCATTGGCAGAATCTTTCCTTCAACTCCGTGGCCCTGTCTGTTTCTCTTCTGTCCCTGCTGCTGTTTCTCGGGTTTGTTTTCCTCTTTCCTCACATTTGTCCTCTCTCTGAGCCTCTGCATCCCCCTTCTTTCACAGTGTCTCTGTGCCTTTGTTGCTGTTGCTGTCTCTTTCATTCTGATTTGCCCTGGATTTCTGGGTCCCTCTGCTGATACCTCTCTCTCTACTGCTCTCTCTACTTTGTGGTCTTTTTTTGAATTTTATTTTTTCTTTTCTGTGTGGTCTTTCGTAATCTCTCTTTCTCTGCTAATCTTTGATCTCTGTTTTTCTGTCTGTCTCTCTCTGGACCCTACCTTTCCCGACTTTCCCCCAGTTGAGGAGCGCAACTTCGCCGAGTTTAACTTCATCAACGAGCAGAACTGGGAACTGCAGAATCTTCTAGAAGAGATCAAAGAGGTGGGCGAGGTTTTCCGCCCCTCCTCCCCTCCCTCTTCTCTCCCTCACCTGGTTCCCACACTTCCCAACCCCTGCGCTTCCTCCCCGCCTGCTCCTGAAGCCCCGCCCAGCGTCCAGGCCCTGTCCCCACAGATGCAGGAGGCCTTGGTGAGCGTGCGCGCCAGCGGGAGCACCCAGCAGGAGCTGCAGGCGCAGCAGCAGGCAACCTTGCAGCAGCGCCTGGATACAGCGCGCTCGGAGTCGGATCAGCTCGAAGCCCGCTTGCAGGACTTGCGGGGTCTGGTGGAGACGCTCAAGGCTGGTGAGCGCCTGTGGCATCCATGCCTGTGGATCCCCAGTTTGTTCACCTGGAAGGGTGCAGTGAGCCTGCAGTGGGTCCAGTTGGGTTGGCCACTTGCTGGCTTTGTGCACTTGCTTTTCAGTCCAGACCACATTCATCTTTGTCCATCGAGGGTCCATCCAGCTGTCCCAGATGCATTAGCCATCCATGCATGCATCCATCCATCTAGCCGTCTGTCCATAATGCCTAGGGGTAGAACTGCAGGGTCACAGGGCAGTAGACACAAAGATTTATTAGAAAATGGCCAACAGTTCTCCGAGCTGGTGGCTGCATTTTAGGCCCACCACACGAGGGCACCAGAGGGTTCCAGATGCGCCTTTGCTGTCAGATGTTTTGATGTTAGCCGTTTGAATGTGCCTGCAGTAGTATCTTCATAAATTTAATTTGCGTTTGTCTGATGACTAATAACACAGAGCACCCTATTGGCCATGTGGATGTCTTATGAGGTTCTTGTTCAATCTTGGGCATTTAAAAACAAATTAGGACGTTTGTCTTGCTAAAACTGAGTTGCATGAGTTCACTGCATATTCTGATTGGTAGCCTTTCTTTCCTCCACATTTTTTATGGGTGCATTGTAGTTGTATAGAATGGTGGGGCTGGTTTTTACATATTAGTACATGCACACAGTACAACAATATAATTCGGCCAGTGTCCCTTCCCAGCATATCCCCCCTCTTCTCCTTCACTCCCTGCTTCTTTCCTTCTATTCTCATCTCCCCTTGCTTTTCATGTGATCACCCCACCCCCACCTTTTTCTTTTCATCTCTATCTTCCACATATGAGAGAAAACATGACCCTTGACCTTCTGAGTTTGGCTTATTTCATTTAGCAATCTCAGTTTCCATCTGTAAATGACAATTTCATTTTTCTTTATCACTGAATAAAACTTCATTGCTTATGTATGCCACTTTTTTTCTTTTTATTTTGAGACAAGGTCTCACTAAGTTGTTTAAGACCTCGCTAAGTTGCTGAGGCTGGCTTTGAACTTGTGATCCTCCTGCCTCAGCTTCTCGAGTCTCTGGGATCATAGATGTGTGCTACCACGCCTGGCTATACCACATTTTCTTTGTCCATTCATCTGTTGATGAACACCTAGGCTGTTTCCATAGTTTGGCTATTGTGAATTGTACTGTTAGAAACATGGGAGTGCATGTATTGCTATAGTTAAGACTGTTATTCTTTAGGATAATTCCTGAGGAGTGGTCTAGCTGGGTCATAGAGCAGTTCCATGCTAGTCTTTTGAGGAACCTCCATACTGATTTCCATAGCAGTTGTAGTAATTTACAACCCCACCAATAGTATAAAAGTGTTTCTTTTTTATGTTTTCTCCCATATTATAGCTTGCATTTTCACTTTCTTGTGATAAACCTACATTTATTTTTTATTTTTGACGATATCTAATTTACCAACTTTTCTTTTTGTTGTCAGTGAGGTTACAAAGACACTCTCCTCTGTTTTCTGCTGGAACTTTATTGTTTTAGCTTCCACATTACAAAGTAATCTGTATGATGCAGGAGCCTAGAGCTTCTTTTGCTAAAATTGCCTCTCCAGGGTATTCAGCTGTGCCCTCTCTCCACCTTCCATCTTATTGTTGGGAAGTAGCCATTCAGAACACTCAGGAGCCGGGCCACCCTGGCTTTGAACCACGGCCACCGTTTGTAAGCCTTGGTGTGTGGTTTCTCTTTCTGAGCCTCTGGAAATGGGGTGCATACCTCTTTCATAGTGTTGTCATGGAAACCAGATGTGACAGTGATGGAAGCTACAGCAGGAGAAGGGAGAGAAAGGCCGTGATGATGGGAATGAGCAGATCACTGTGGGGTGTACAGTGGAACTCAATTATAGCCTTTTCTTGGAATTTACAAACACGCACATGCACTCAGTCAATTTGTACATTCTTGGTTGGTCATTTTTATGTAAATGCTGTGGACCTCCATTTATTACTGTGCTCTTTTGCTTTTTTGAACTCACTAATATCTTGGTGCCATTTCAGTAATCAAATTATATTAATATAGAGTGATATGCTAGTACAAAGTAGAATGAAGTAGTAGTGCTATCTCATTCTTGGTCTTGGTGAGCTGTGTTCCGTAATGTTACTAGGTTTATCTGCTTGCTGGGGCTGCCGTAGCAAAATGCCACAAACAGGATGGCTTAAACACAGAAATGTGTTGTCTGACAGTCGGAGGTGGAAGCTTGAAATTGACTTGTCTGCAGGACTGGTTCCCCCTGAGGTCTGGGGAAGAAGGATCTGTTCCAGGCATCTGTCCTCAGCTTGCAGATGGCTCTGCTCTCTGGGTCTCCTCACATGCTCCTCTGTCTCTGCATTTCCCTTTTTGTTTTATGAGGACTCCAGTCATGTCTGACAGGGGCCACCATACTCCTTCTGACCTCCTCTTATCCTGAGTACATCTTCATTTACTCCATTTCCAAATAAAGTTATATTCTGAGATACTGGGAAGTTAGGACTCCAACACAGGTATTTTGGGGGGACACAATTCAACCCATAACAATGTGGGCTATCCCAGAGTTATCCATTTAGGTAATTTCCAATTATTTGCTGCTATCAATAATGCCATGAAAAAACAAATAATGCCATGAGACCCCTCTTAAGAAGTTAAACACAACTAAAATAGAGACATGTTATATATATTTAAATAATATGCAGAAATGCCATCAAACCATATAAAAAAGCAAGCAGGGGACTGATGGCTACAGAATCCAGGATGATGGATGCTTGTGTGAGGGATCCTGAGACTGTGGGAAGGCAGGGTGCAGGTTTCTGTTGAAGTTGTGGGTGCATTCTTAGATTCATTAACAATAGCCAATTAACTAAGCACAGGTGGCCCATTACACTGACCAGTCCATAGAAGATGGTGACTAATCTGGTCATATGCAACTGGGGTCTGAGTTTAGAAAGAAACAAAGGAA
>JAJEJO010003097.1:57792-138536 GCA_020662805.1 Glaucomys volans | reverse complement strand
AGGCCCATGTCAGCTCTGTCCCCCTGAGTCCTCAGGTTGGGCTGTCTGAGCTGAGGTGAGTCCCTTTCAATCTTTGAGCCTGGACTGTTGTCTCCACAAAATGCACAGCAGGGACCTGAGCAGGGAGAGGGCTGGTGTCCAGTGGGCTGCGCTGGATGAGTGACAGTAGGTCCCTCCCTGATCCCAGATATCCAGCTGCTCTTCACCAAGGCTCACTGTGACAGCAGTGTCATCGACGACCTCCTCGGAGTCAAGGCCCACATGCGGGATCGGGACATGGGCCTCTTCTTGGGCCTCATCGAGAAGCGGCTTGTGCACCTCCTGACAGTGCAGGCCTTTATAGATGCCCAGGTGGGCCAGGCCAGGGACAGGGCCCTGGGGGCTGGCCTATAACTGGGCCTGAGCTGACTCCTGACTCTCGCATTCCCAGAGCCAAGCCCCCTTGACTGACACTGCCCTCCTGTTGCTGGGCCAGAGCTATGAGGATCCCCCTAAGAAGATGGTCCCACTCCAGCCCCCTGACAACATGTGAGGCCTGGGCAGGGGAGCGGGGCAGGCCAGTTCATGGGGTAAAGGGAACAAATGGGCCAGAGGGCTTGGACTAGTTGGTGGGCATGTCTCTGGGAGGACAGGGATGATGCAGTGCGTAGAGGGAGCCAGGAGTCTCGCCTCAGGGGACTGTGGGAAGAGGAGACAGAGGGTGTTCCAAAGGGGAGGGGGCGGCTAGAGAAGAGCTGAGGGCCTCTGGTAACGGCAGGGAGGTGCCATTGGCCTTTTGTGGTCATGAGTCTAGACTGTCTCTGCCTTCCCCCCCTGACCCTAGAGAGGACCCCCCAGGTTTTGTGGCCAAAGACGACTATCCTATGAGCAAGGAGGAGCTGCTGAGCCAAGTGATGAAGGCGGTGAGAGTCGGGACAGGCGGGTGTGGCAAGGGCCTCAGTCATTCTTTGGGGCCCTAACTGTCCTCCTGTCCCAGGTGGAGGTCCAGGAGCTGGCCCAGGAGCAGCGCCAGAAGGAGCTGGCTGAAGCAGTGGGGAAGATGGACAGCACCCCAAGCACGGGCTTCCCCAGCACCAGAGTAGCCAGTGCGGGGGCCACTGGCAGGATCCCTGGGATGCCTGGGTCCATCCTGAGTCACAGGACGAGCAGGGATCCCGGCACCAGCTCCATCAGCCATGTTACTTTTGGCATCCCCGGCTCCAACATAGGCCAGCTGTCCAGGGATCACCACTCCAGTTCAGGCCAGGCCACCTTTGGCTCCACTAGTACCAGTGGGGCCCTGGGGTCCAGCCGGACCTCGAGTGGGGGCCGTGTGACCTTCAGACCCATGAGTTCTGGCAGCAATGTGGGGTCCATTGGCTATGTGGACTCCATCAGAGGCCAGGAGAGCTCAGGAGGTGGCACGGTGAGCAAAGGCACCGGGTCAGAATTGAGCGGAGGCGCCGGCTCCAGCAGAGGGGCTGCCTCCAGCCCCAGGCCTGCCTCCTCCACCAGCAAGGACTCCCGGTGCTTTTAGGGGATCTAGCCTCACCCTACCCTGCTCTGTGCAGGTTTTCTCTGTCTCAGCCTTCCTCTGTGCCCTGGGAGTCTCCGTCTCCAGCGCAGGCCTGTGTCTCTTTGCCCCTCCCCATCTCTTTCCTTCTTCCCATCAGCGCTCAGCCCTAACCACCCATGTCCCCACTCCTGCCCTGCTTCTCCCTCTCTAGCTCCCTTTCCACTCTATCTCCCAGGCTCTCCTGGCATCTCACATCCCTGTCTTGATAGCTCCTAGTTCCTCACTCCCCAAGGACCGCCCCCCCACCATACTGACCAGATGAGCTGTGACCACAGGAAATAAAGGTCTGGAGCTCAGCTCTTACTCGAGCCTGGTTACAAGTGTGTGTGTGAGACAGCCAGCTTGAGTCCTTGTTCCTTGCCATTTACTCATTTTTTGAAACTTGCACATTCCTGTCTCTGCTGGGGACTGTATCAGGCAGGATAGGCTGGGTTATGCTGCAGTAACAAACAACCCCAGAATCAATAACCTTAATGCAGCAAAGGTTACTTTCTCTCCATTGCTGCTGGTCTTTGTGGGTCAGCCAAGAGCTCTGCTCCCTGTGCCCCAGGCTGATGGAACAATCCCCCCCTGGGAGGATGCCAGTCTCCTTTGGCACTGGGAAAGTGAAAGTGAAAGAGCAGGCTCTTAGAACTTTTACCTGGGTCAGGCGCTATGGCACATACCTACAATCTCAGTGGCTCAGGAGGCTGAGGCAGGAGGATTACAAGTTCAAGGCCAGCCTCAGAAACTTAGGCCCTGAGCAACTTAGCAAGGCCTATCTCAAAAAATAAAAAAGGCTGGGGATGTGACTTGGTGGTCAAGTGCCCCTGGGTTCAATGCCTAGGACAAAAAGAAATCCCTGAAACAACAAAACAAAAAACAAAAAATCTTTTACTTGGATATGACACAGTTGACTTAACTCAAATTTATCATCCAAGGTAGGTCACCTGACCATGCCTCACTTCGGAGGGTGAGGGTGGGGTGGGGAAGTACAGTTGGTTTATGTGTCTGAAAGTCTAGGAAGGAAGGGATATTTGCAGGCTGTGGGCCACGGACAGGAATCAGGGGCTTAGACCACTGTGGATGACTCTTGCCTGTACTCGTGTCTAATGCCCTGTCCAAGCAGGTGACCTGTCACCCTCCTGACCCAGGTAGGCAGAATGGGTGACAATAGTACGTACTTTAGAGGTGTGTGTGTGAACAAAATGAACTGCCACATGGAAAACCTGGAAGAGCTAATACTCAAAAAATATCTGATTGGGCTGGGGTTGTGGCTCGGTGGTGGAGCACTTGCCTAGCATGTGTGAGGCCCTGGGTTAAATTCTCAGCACCACATATATATACATGAATGAAATAAAAGTAAAAAAAAATCTGTGATTATAAGTACAGTCGTCTGTTGGTATCCATAGGAGATTGGTTCCAGGAACCCCTCGAACACCAAGGTCCAGAGATGTTTATACCAGGGATCAAACCCAGGGCGCTTAACCACTGAGCCACATCACCTGTCCTTTTTTATTTTTGAGACAGGGTCTCCCTCGATTGCTTAGCACCTCACTAAATTGCTGAGGCTGCCATTGAACTTGGGATCCTCTTGCCTCGGCCTCCCAAGTCACTGGGATTACAGGTGCATGCTACAGTGCCCGGCTGGCACCATTAAAAAAAAAAATAGATCTGCCATTGGTTGAGTCTTCAGCTGCAGAACCCACGGACACACAGGGCTGACTGTAGGCCGGTGAGGACGAGATGAGCAGTGGCTGGGCTGGGCTCCATGCTAGAGCACTTGCCCAGGATGGGCCAGGCCTGCTTGCAATTGTGAGCACCAGGACAATTCAGGCACCTCTCCTCATCTGATCCCAGCTATCCCCCAATCAGTGTTTCGTGATGGTTCTTCATGGAGTGTTTGCCAGTTCTGGGGTGCCAATACTCTCTCCCACTATGGCTAATTTCAGAGTTGGAAGAGATGGGTGAGGTCGGGCCTGTCTACGGTGCCCCAGCCTCCCCGAGACTCCCACAGAGAACACCCCCAGTGCAACTACCTTCAATTCTACAAACATTGAAAACTAGAGTGGAAGCTGCCTTACATCTTTAGGGCACAGAGACTCCGTTTCCATGGTACAAACTAATGCTGCGACACTTCTAAACCTTTACCAAGAAACAGCAAGGAGCTGCAGCCTGCTTTGGTGCCAGGACATGCTCTGAGCAGCAGATGGATGGGCTCCAGGTAATCCAGGGTGTGCTCTTGTTGACACCACAGTCCCCCAAATGGACAAAAGGCATCTCACCTTTGGGGCTCCAGTCTTTTCTCTTGCTGGGCTGTGAGATGCCTAGCATCCGTAGTCTCTGCATTCATCTGACACACATTTATTAAGTTCTTCCTTGTGCTGTGGGTTGTCTAGGTTCAGGGGCGCAGAAGAGGGTATGAGACAGTTAAGGAAAGTATTTGGGAAGGAGATGGAAATGGCAGCTCCCCTGGGACGTGGCTGCTGGAGTGAGGCTGCTTTCCCTTCTTCCTCCTCTGGCCCAGCAAGTCTCATCTTGGTATGGAGCAGAGTCGTGGCCGCTTAATCTGCCTACCCCTCTGAGCAACTTCCTTCTTTTCTCCACAGGAAGGTGTGCACAGAGGCCTGGGACCTCGGCTCCCACCCCTGCCTCCAAAGTAGCCCCATCAACCAGGACAGCTGGACGGAGTCAGGCTAATCCCAGCTGCTGACCGCCTCAAGGTCCTGGACCCTTGCTGTCTTCCCCGCGTTCACCTGTAGGTGGCTAGTCCTGTAGCTGCAAGCCCAGGTACATCTGAGACCATGTCAGAGATTCCAGAGAGTCCAAGCCAGAGTCCTCTTGGTTCCCAAGCTTGGCAGCACCTCCTCCAAAGTCAGGTGGCTCAGTGTACAGAGCAGGATGGAGAATGGAAAAGGGTGGCTGGAGTCACCAAAGGTGACGGTGGTGCTTCGAGATGGTGGTGGGAGTGTTGCAGACATTGGTGACCATGTTGAAGATGGTGACACTGCTGGTGACAGGTGGGTGTGGTGGTGGGAATGGGAGGTGGCAATATTAGGTGATGGTGTTGTCACAGTGGTTGTTACCTACATAGGCTCTTCATTTCTTTCTTGGATCATTTTGTTACATATGAGACTGGCAGCTCAGTTTTATTGGCAAAAATGGAAGTAGGACTAAACTAAATTTTACCCAGTAGCAGTGAAATCAGGAACATTTCTGGTGATTTTTCTCCTCCAGGAGTGAGGCAGAAACTGGTATTGTGGCATTTGAGCTGTGTGGCCTTGGGCAAGTGTCTTAATTTCTCTGAGCTCCATTCCCCATTCTGAAATCAGCTGTCTGTGAGGCAGTGGGGGACAATCATTGGGTGAGTGCTGTGGGCATCAGTCCTCGCTCCATCAGAGTCCTTATCAACTGAGAAAACTGGAGATAACGTAGAACAGTGGAGACTCAGAAAACAGGAAGTCACTTTAAGGAGAGCTTAAGGTTCGGTCCTGCTGCTGTTGCTCAGGGGCATCCATGACTGGAGAAGCAGTGGCGAAGAATGTCAGAGATTTATAAGCAACAGGCCGGCAAGGTGACAGATGGCAGGCTATGGCTTTCAGTGACCATCTTCATCCTTTGAAATAGGAGAGAGTCTTTCAAATGATTTTCCAAGGGAAGGCATGTGGGATGGTATCTGGGTCCAGACAGGTGGGCACCTGGCTTGTCAGTGTTAGGAAAAACAGCATCTTCCATGGCGTGGTTCGGCGGAGCTGCAGTCCAGTGGATCGAGAGACAGAAATGACTGCAGTGTTTGTGTCGATTCTAGTGACCCTCGCCTGGTTTGGGTTGTTGCGGGTGTTTCTGGCAAACGCTCTTCCAGCTGTGACCTTCTGCAGTACGACCGGACTCTCCGGAGGGGGGTTTGTGCATTCCTAGCTAGTTTTGGTGTGCCATGAATCCTTAGGAGACAGTCTTCTGTGGGCCGCTAATACACGAGACAGAGCAGGCAGGAGCAGAGAGAACCCCTCTGAGACTTGAACCCTGGGTGTGCTCGCCAGGGGCTTTTTGCGCCTATCATCACAGGATAGAGTAAAAGGCATCACATGGGATCATTTTGTGAGACTACCTTGATGCCAAATTATTTCTTACTGAACTTCACGGTCAGATAAGGTGGGAAGCCGGCATTGCGCTTTGGTTTTCTGACAACTGCCCATTATCGCACAGGCCGGCCCCCACCTGTCTTTCGGACACCATCTTCATCCTGCCTCAATCAAACACCACCAAGTCCCTTGCGGTGCTGCCTTAGCAGAGCTCGGCCGTAAGGTGGCGCCTGTGCCTCGTCCGGAGTAGGTTTTGCTCCTTTCTCCACTCGGTCGGAGCAGGTGATTTCCTTCTAGACCCGCCTCGACCTGAAGATCCTCTTTTCTGGGATAGAAGCCCTGATCTCGAACGTAGTTCCCGGAGCACAGCCCTGCCGAGGCGCTCGGCGGTAAAAACCGGATATGGGATATGGCCCTCCTAACACATCCATTCATCCTTCCTTCCTTCCACGACGTCTATTAAATGCCTCTGTGCTCCAGACGAGCCCCACCTCCCAGTGGGGAGGACAAACACCTCCTAAATGTACTACCCCGCCAACACGAGGAAGCTCCAGATGGGGAACTAAGAGCAAGGCTTCTGGCACCCACAGCTGACCTCGAGCATCTTGCTTAGCTGGCTGTGTCTCAGTTTCCCCCTCTATAAAATGGAACGATAATAGCACCCACCTGACAGTGCTCCCCGAGTTAATATTTGCAAAGTACTTAGTAGATTTGCTAAACCAATTGCTTAAAATTTTCATTTAACAACCCTGCCGGAATTGAGGACCTATGAGGGTAGATGTGGGGAAACCCTAAGATCACATTGCCTCCTCTCTCCGAATTGAGTCCAGGGCTCCGACCTCCGGCCTGTGTCCTTTTCCTTTGCTCAACCTTCCCTTAGGGATAGGATTCAGCCCCATTTACATGGCCTGGGGCTGAATCTGGGCTAACAGCTTGCAGATCATCCTTTTCCTTCCAAGATGGGCAGGGGTCCCAGTCCACCCCAACCCTAGGATAAAGCAGCAGATCCCTAGGAAAAGCAGGCCACAGGGACCAGGCTGGAGCGTCCCCTTCTACCAGGTGACTCCCTAGCAGGTAGGTCTTCCCCAAACACCAGGGGCTGAACTTGGCAGAACTTTGGGTTTCTCTTTCCTCTTTCCCCTTTCTTCTCCTTCCCCCTTTCTTTCTTTTTTTCCTTCAGAGGTTCATTAGGAAGTATTTTACAGACTGAAAACCACCCAAGGTCTGGTATAATTCAATGAGTCTTGATATGTTTGCAAAGTTGTACAGTCATCACCCCAATCCTGTTTTAAAGGGTCTCCACTACTAACTTCCTTATTGCCAGCTTGCAGTTAATTCCCTGTTCCACCTCCCACCCCAGGCCACCACTAATCTACTTTCAGTCTCTCCAGATTTGCTTTGTCTGCAAATCCCATGTAAGTGGAATCAGAAAACCCTGCTGTGTCTAAGATACTTTTGCATCGAACATATGTGAGTCTCAGAACCCAGAAAGTCACTCAGTTCAAGAATGACTTTTGCAGTTTGTCAGGAGGCCTATGCAAGAATGGTTTCAGCACTGTGTTTATGATGTCCACAGTGAAATAAAGAATAAATCTCTTTGAAAGCAGTCTAAGAAATAACCTACAGTACAGTGAAAATGTAAGGACATATTCTACCTGTCACCTACTTGGCTGAATCTTTCTCTGAAAGAAGAGATACAAAGAAATATTCAAAGGATGCCATCATATTATAAAAAGAATAAAAATTAAGAAATAGGACACTGGGGATTTATGCTAGGAATAAAAATAAAATTGAGCAGGTACCTTGTCTGCTATCTGGCCCCAGGGTGATTTAGTTTGGAGCAAGGGGCTGGAGTGTGGTGAGGGGGGATACTGGTGTGGTGTGAGAGTAAGATGGGGAGGTGGTTGGCTTGTGTGTGGATTGGGTGCTCCTGTGTAAACGGCATAGAGAGCGTGTTACTATGCCAAGTAGAAAGAAGAAACAGAGCTGGGTGCCATGGCGCTCACTTGTAATCCCAGCAGCTCAGGAGGCGGAGGCAGGAGGATCATGAGTTCAAGCCAGCCTCAGCAATTTAAAGAAACCCTGACTCAAAAGTAAAAAAAGGGCTAGGGGTATAGCTCAGTGGTACACCACCTCTGGATTCAATCTCCAGTGCCACCAAAGCCAAAACAAAGCAAAACAAAACCAGAAACAAAAATCTAAAATCAAAAAAACCAAAACCAAAAAACCAAAAAAAAACCCTTCCATTCTTGGGGGTGGAGTATCTGATTAGAGAATTTTTATTTACAGAATGTGGGTTTCATTTATTCATATATGCAAATAATGCACTTTGATCACAGAGCTGGATGTAGTGGCACACTCCTGTAATCCCCAAGACTGCAGAGGCTGAGGCAGGAGAACTGCAATTTTGAGGTCAGCCTCAGCAATCTAGTGAGACTGTCCCAAAATAAAATAAAATTTAAAAAGGTCTGGGGATGTAGCTCAGTGGCAGAGCAGCCTTGGATTCAGTCCCCAGTACCTGCCCCCACCACCGCACACACAACTGAAGGAGGAACACAGTAGAAGCAAATGGAATCTGCTATGGTCTGAATGTGTCCCCCAAAGCTCGGTGTGGAGACTGAATCCCCAGTGCCACAGTGTTGAGGGGAAGGGCCTTTACCAGGTGATTAGGCGAGAGCCTTCTGCCTTCACGACTGGATTAATGCAGTCATCTTGGGGGTGGAGTCATCTATGAGTGCATTTTTTAATTTACAGAATATAGGTTTCATTGAGGTATATTCATATACGCAAATAACACACTTTGATCATATCTCCCAGCTTGTGGTGCTGTTGGGAGGTGGAGGAGCCTTTGGGAGGGGCTTAATTTTCACTGGAGAGTTCTGGAAAGATGTCCCCCTCCAGGTTAACTCGATGAGCTTCCTTCCAGTATGTTCTCCTTTCGTGTTCAGGACAGTGAGACCCTCGATGAAGGGGACCCCACTCTCCTTCCATCCACAGGAAGCCTCTCATCTGTGAGTCTTCAGATGCCTCTGGAGTCCTGAAGACTTAGCAAAGGCTTTCCCACATTCCTCACATGCATGGGGTCTCTCAGTAGTGTGTGTCCTGATATGCGCAGTAAGTTTTGAGGACTTTGGGAAGGCTTTCCCGCATTCCTGACATGCATAGTTCTTGCTCACGATGTGCTTTGTCATGTGCTTATTGAGGTGCAGGGAGTACCTGAAGGCTTTCCCACACTGCCCGCATTCATAGGGCTGCTCGCCCGTGTGAATGTCCATGTGTCTCCTGAGAAAGGACTGATAGACAAAGGCTCGGCCACACTCGCGGCACCTGTGGCTTTTCACTCCGGTGTTAGTTCTCTTGCGTGGACTGGAAGGGTGAGCGTGGGCAGAGGTTTTCCCACCTGGATTCTTAGCCTCTGCCTCCATGCGGCAGGACCCTACCTGCAAGGCACAGACTGGGTTGTGACCAAAGGTGCTTCCACGCCGATCAGAAGCAAACATTTTCCCTGTGCTGGGAGTCCTGGGTACCTTGGGGGATGCGTCTCCACTAAAGGCTTTTTCAGGTGGATTCCATGGCTGAATATCCACTCCTGTGTCAATTTTACCATGTACACGATGCACGTAGTTCTGATCACCGATCCTTGGGTGCGATTTCTGCTCCATGCACGTTCTCATTTGTGGGACCAGCTGCACATTCTGCCAGCAGACTCCGTCACAGCCATTGTTTTCAGGTATTTCTTGACTGTTCAAGATGGGATAATATGTCACGATATTCCAGGAGCATGGCAGGTTGTATTTTCTCGTGGACTGTCTCTGTGAAGGCACAAGCTTCAAGCCATCCCTCACTTCATAACACCCACAGGATACAACTGGAGATATGCCTTTCTCATGGGCAACTGCAGTTTTGCTCACATTTAGTTCCCCTGGCTTCTGTGGCTCCTCTGGGCTGTGGCATTTCTGGTCTTCTAATGGGGAAGGCCACCATGTGTTGCCGGTGAGACATCCGGTGGCTTCCTGAAATGTGCCTGTAGCAAGAACATCCTGCCGAGAGGTCCAGTCTTTGGTTTTACATTGAGTCACCCAATCTGAAATAAAATGGCGCAAGGGTTAGATTCTTACTTCCAAGCGAAGGGGGGTGAGAGAGGAAAAATGGCAGCACCTGTGTGGATTTCTTTACAAATGACCACCCAATGTAGGTGACGAAAATGGAAAGGGAAGAACCCAAGGCTAAGTGAGCTTAGTGCTTTAGAATGACCCCTTTCCTGCACTCCATTTATACCCACTTACAGATTCCACGAAGGTTTGTCCATCATGAAAGGCATAAAAATGTCATGCAACTGACAGGCTTCCAGGTTCTTTCCAGGGGACACTCAATGTCTGCTGCTTGATGGGGGGGGCAGTGGCTGTGTCTGTCATTTAACAACCCAGTTCCCATATCTTACATACCTCTCAGAACATAGGAGGTGCCAAACCAGCACTGGTTCCACTGTTGACTAAATACAGGTGGGGCATCCCCAGCTGTGGATACTGTGTTCTCCCGCATCATGTCCTCGAAGAAAATCCTCTGAGAAGGGTCCATTCGTCCTTGGTGAAATTCACAGCCACATCCACAAAGGTGGTCACCATGTCCTAAAACAACATTCCCATTTTGGCTTGGTGGGGTCCTGTTATAGTTGAATTGTGCCTCCCCACCCAAATACATGTTGACGTCCTGACCCTTAGGACCTTTAAAGGTGACCTGATTTGGAAGTTAGGTCTTTATAGATGTCAGGAGTTAGGATGAGGTCATAATGGAGCAGGGTTGGTCCTATCCAATGGCTGGTGTCCTCATAAGAAGTGAAAATCTGGCCACAGATGCAGAAGGCAGAACACCATGTGACAATGATGACAGAGATTGGAGGGATGGGTCTGTGGTCAAGAGTGCCAAGGACGGCTGGTAGCCACCAAAAGCTAGGCGAGAGAATGACCACCAGAGCCTCAGAAGGAACCACCTGCTGCCATTTTGATTTTGAACTTCCAACCTCCAGAACCGTAAGAGAATACATTTTTGTCATTTCAAGATACATTTCAAGTGTGAGGCACTTTGCTGCAGCCCTAGGATGTCTCTGAAGGACTCTCATACCAGCACTCCCATAGGGAGAGTGGCTTATGGCAAAGAGCATCTCCATTCACGGGAGGTTCATTCAAGGTCTGGTTCAGTAATGGATCACTGAAGGCTCTGCCATCAGACTCTTTTCCCCTCTGTCCACATTCACTCCCAAGATGACCACAAGATGGCTTGTGGCTTCCACTACACTGGGGCTGTGCTTCGGCCTCTCTGTCTATCCTCATTCCCTAAATCCTGTCATCTTGAGTCACAGCTTCAGGGATGTCCCAGTCTCCACTGCTAGACTGTGTGCTCTGTATTAGTCTACCAGGGCCCATGGCAAGACACCAGAGAGGGAGGTTTCCATGACAGACAAGGATTGTCTCACAGTTCTGGAGGCCAGAAGTCAGGTTCAAGGAGCTGGCAGGGTTGATTTCTCCCAGGGTCACTCTCCTCGACTTTCAGAGGGCCGTCTTCTCTCTGTGTCCTCACAAGGCCTTTCCCCCGTGCTCACACTTCCCTGGTGGGGACCAGGGCCCTACCCTTATGACTTCATCTGACTTTATTACTTCTTTAAAGGACTTGTGTCCCAATACAGTCACACTGGGGACTGGGGCTTCACTGTGGGTTTTAGGGACACACAATTCAGTTTATAGCTCCTGTGGATTCCCTGTTACTCCCAGATCCACCTCAGTCTTGGGGGCTACCTTTGCTGGAAAGCCAAACTTGATTCAGAACTGACTAACACCCATAGCAAGACCCTGGGTTCTGAAGGCAAAGCTCTGTGACCTCATTTGACCCACAGGCCCCGGGTGAGTGGAAAGGATCTGTCGCTGTGGAAAGGGGTCCCAGCAGAATTCCTGTGAACCGTCTCTCTTCAACTTGAGGTGCAGGGCCCCAGGAGGGCACATATGGGGAGTGGGCCCTGCCTGGCCCCATGTGCTCTGGCCACTCCCAGCCTTAGGCAGAGACCCTCAGTCACTGGGAACTACTGTGCCCTTTGGTGGGGGGTCCATTGCAGGCACAGTGTCACTAACACGGCAGCCACCCTTAGCCTTTCTGTGTCCCTTGAAGGAGGTGGGCAAGGAGAGTTTGGGAGAAGAAAGGAGCCATGAAGATTCAGGCTCCCCACACTTCCTAAACATTAATCTGAACAAGCAAGCACATTCATGTGGGAATGTGCACACACACATGCACACACACACGCATACACATGCACACATACACACATATGCACATGCACACATGCACACATATATGCACACACACACACATGCACACACACACATTAATTCTGTTTTAACTTTTTTTTTTGGTACTGGGGATTGAACCCAGGGTTGCTTAACCACTGAATTACATTGCCAGCCTTTTTTTTTTTTTTGTATTTTATTTAGAGCCAGGGTCTCCCTGAGTTGCTTAGGGCCTCACTAAGTTGCTGAGGCTTGGCTTTGAACTTCCGATGCTCCTGCCTCTGCCTCTTGAGCTGCTGGGATTACAAGTGTACACCACCGTGCCCAGCCACTTTTTTCTTTTTTTGTTACTGGAATTGAACCAAGGAACACTTTGCCACTGAGCTATTTCTTTTTTTTTTCTTAATTTTGAGACAGGACCTCACTAAGTTGTCAAGTCTGGCCTTGAACTTGCCATCCTCCTGCCTTAGCTTCCTGAGTCGCTGGGATTACAGGCATGTGCCACCACACCTGGCTTATACTTAACTTTTTGAGGAATTATCAAACTATATACTGTGGTCTGAATGCTTACTTCTGCTATAGTTTGGATCCGGAATGTCCCTCTAAAGGCTTGGTCCCCAGGTGGAGCTATTGGGAGGCGGTGGAAACCCTTAAGAGCTGGGGTTTAGTTGGAAGTCTTCTGGTCACTGGAGACATACCTTTTAGGAGGATGTTGGGACCCCAGTCTTTTCCTCTTTCCCCTCCATTCCCAGCCACGAAGTGAATGGCTTTGCTCTGCCCATGCTCCTGACATGATTTTCTGCCAAGGCCCAAAGCAACAGGGACAGAGATCTCCAAGACTGTGAGCCAAATAAACCTTTTCTTTTGTAAGTTGACGTATCTCAGGTATTTGTTAGAGTGAAGAACTGACCACCACGGCATGGGTGTCTGCCCCTCCTAAGATTCATGTTGATGAATCCCAGGTGATGGAATTAGGAGGTGGGGCCTCTGGGTGGATATTGGGTCCTGAGGGTGGAGCCCTTATGCATGATTAACAGCCCCTTAAAAGAGGCCTGAGAGAGGCCAGCCCTTCTCCACCTGTGGAGACAGGGTGAGAAAGCAACTGTCTGGAGGCTGGAGGCCCAGGTGCTGTGTGATAGTGTGGAAAGGAAAGGGGATCCTCCCACACAACACCTGGGCTTCTGTCCTTTAGAACTGTGAGGAGTAAATCTGTTATAAGCCACTCAGTCTATGCTATTTCCTCACAGCAGCCCAGAGCAGCCCAGTTTCTTTCTTCCTAAACCATAAAAGAAGGCTGTGAGTTTTGTTGCTATGGAGAACATGATGAAAAGTCTCATTTTACAGAAAAGGAGTCTGACATCCAGAGAGGAGGTGCTGAATGGACCGTGCTGACCCAGGCTCCCTCCTTTCTGAGTCCCCTGACTCTAACTTGCACATGGGCACAGGTGGGGCCCTGGACCCATGGGTGCCTGATGGGCCTGTTAGGTCTGTGCTCTGAGCAGAAACACCCACCTGAATGCCTACCCCATGCAGGGGCTGATCTGACGCTGCCTGCCATTCAGTCACAGGTGAAATTGGCAGTTGTGGTGTCAGGATGGTCCTCCAGACCATCTGCCAATGGCTGTTGGTCCTCAATCCCCTGCATTCAGTAGAAACAGGCACACTGTATTCCATGAATCATCAAGAACACCCATCACAGAAAAGCACAAGTCCTTGGCTGTCAACCGGCAGAGGATGAGTTTCCACATGGCAAGCAGTTCAGAGCTGTAATGAGCTGTTACCTTGCACAATAAAGGGTTAGCCCAGTGAGTCTGCCTTGTTTGCACTCTGCTTATTTATTTGAAGGAAAAATTGGCACAATACCAAAATTATATATGCATCTCTCCCTTGCTTGATCCTGTATTTGTCCTTTGTGGGGTGATATTCCAAAAATCCCTGGCTAAAATACCAAATGATATATGGATATTATTGGAAATTATTATCACTGCAAATAATTGAAAAGCACCTCTAAATATCCCATAATGTGGGGCTGAGGTTGTGGCTCAGTGGTAGAGCACTTGCCTAGCATGTGTGAGGCACTGGGTTCGATTCTCAGCACCACATAAAATAAATAAAGGCATCGTCTCCATTTAAAAAAAAAATCGCCAGGCATGGTGGCGCACGCCTGTAATCCAAGCGACTTGGGAGACTGAGTCAGGAGGATCTCGAGTTCAAAGCCAGCCTCAGCAACTTAGCAAGGCCCTTAGCAACTCAGTGAGACCCTGTCTCTAAATAAAATACAAAATAGGGCTGGGGATGTGGCTCAGTGGCCGTCCGTCACTAATTTCCTTCCTTGAAAAAAAAAAAAAAAAAAAAATCCCATAATGTGAGGTGCTTAAAAATGATCGAACCACATTATGAAGAACTATAAGTCATAGACGAGAATGAACAAAATCTTTCTCATATTGATATAAAGTGGTTTCCAGGTTTTATTTCATATTTTAAGTAAAAAGAAAAAAAAAGAGATGTGTACAGTGGTGCATGCCTGTCATCCCAGGAACTTGGGAGGCTGAGGCAGAAGGATTGCAAGTTCAAAGCTAGTCTCAGTACTTAGTGAGGCCCTAAGTAACTTAGTGAGACCCTATCTCAAAAATTAAAAAAAAAAAGTGGGGGGTGGGCTGGGGACATGGCCCAGTGGTTAAGCATCTCTGGGTTCAATTTCTAGTGCAAAAAAAAAAAAATGCAGATAGCATGTATTATAAACGAGGAACTGGGTGGAGCAGAAGCCCAGAGACGACCTCTAAATATCACCTCATTCTATAGGTTTTAGTTGGGAACCATGTGAAGTTCCACAGTCAATAATAAAGTCATACTAAAATAAACTGAAATGATAGAGGGTCTATCATAGGTTGGCAGGTTAACCACTTGGAATAAAAAGTTAGTATGAATGACTCTACAACCTTAGTGTGTAATTTCTACTTTAAAAAGACACACTTCATAGTGGCCTTATTGCTAGTAGTAATATTAGGCATTTTTAAACAATATTTTATACATATTGCAGGATCAAACAAAGACACTGTAAAAATTTAGGAAGCACCATTTTTAGCGTGCGGAGAAAAAAGATTCAAGTGTAAAATGAAAAGAGCTAAGAAAACTCAGCTTAAGAATTCCAGCATGAATGAAAACATACCGAGGACAGAGATGGCCATTTCAGATGTGCGTCTGGGTTATCCTGCTGTGCTGGATGGCAGGGAAGTCACTAGACTGCCTGGAGGCTACCCAAGCCAGGTGAAGGGTTTCCTGACTGCCCAGGCACAAAGTGAATCCCTGCAATTGATGGAAATGCACTGAATATGAACTCACGGTACCTAAGGAGAGAGAGAGAAAGAGCGAGCCCAATGGGGACCAGCAAGTGGTTACTCAGAGCAAGAATTAAACTTTTATTTTGCCTTTTCAATAGGAAATGGAATAACCCTCATCAGTGACAGCCCCACAGGGCCGGGGTTGTAGCTCAGCGGAAGAGCGCCCCTGGTATCAGTCCCCCGTACCTGCGGAGAGGAGGGGGAAGTAGCAGGTGGGATCAGGTCCTCCTTCCCGCAGAAACCCAGCAGAAATCGCTGAGCAACATCAGCTGCACCGGCACAGGATCAAGCAGCCTCTTAGCTGTCAAGGGATGCGACATTACAGGTATTTGCAGATCGCTGCAGATGTTCACCTCATCCCATTGCATCCTGAGGTCTACCCTGCACCGATACCAGGGAGCGATCTCACAAATCCGAGGGCTGGCGTGCGCTGCTGTGCAGAGACGCAACGCTCCAGGCAGTTGGTGCTGGTACCAAAGGGAGGCGGGCTCAAGATGAGGAGACCATGACACTTTAAGAGAACTCCAGGAGAAACGCCCTGAAATGTGTTTGCTCCTGCTGAAAGAAGTCTCACTCTGAAAGATATGTTTGGTAGAAAGTTTTGATATTTGGACTGTGATCATGCATTAGAAGTGTTATAAGATTTATTTTCGGAGACTTTGATTTCTAGAGATGTGTTATTTTTGGTATGTAGAAAATTCTATATTGTGGGATTTATTTCCACATTTTGTATTTGTACTGTACTCTTGTTACAGTCTCCAAGAAATAAAATTCTCAAATGCCATGTCCCAGAAATGGAACAAACAGTTCCCGGAAACCGAGGGGTGAACTTCAAATTAAGGAAGTTGGAAAGTTCCTAAAGGCCTAAATGTACCATCAGGAGGGAGAGATAGCTAACCCCTACTTGCTAACATCTTCTGTAGCGTGGCTTGCTTGCATTGGCTAGAAACAGTGACTATACCACCCACCCCACTCACACCGGTCATTTTCCCTATAAATGCTGAGAAGAAGGAACTAGGGTGAATTCCCCTCCACACCCCTTTTAAGTGTATGGGTGGTTGTTGCTGGCCAGCTATAATAAAGGCTTCTTTTGGCTTTATGTGAATGGCTTGGATGATCTTGTTCTCCTCGGGTATAACACTCTATTTTGTATTTTCAAATATACATACAATCATATAATGTCTACAGAGAAAGTTGGATGATAACTGTTGTACCCAAAGAAAATAAAGTCATCCAAGCCAATCACGTAAAGCCAAAAGAAGCCTTTATTTTATCTGGCCAGCGACAATTGCCCTTACTCCTAAAAGTGGGGTGCCAGGAAATTGCACATTACTCATGTCATTGCCAACTTTTATAGGGCGCCGGAGGGATTAGGGCTGGGCTATAGGGAGAGGGGATTAGGGTGGGGCTCTCTCCTGATGATGGCACTGGAGAATCTTTTTGGGAAGTATAACAATAACAAGGATTGGTATATATTAAATATATCTTCATTAACAATTAAGTTTATAGGATGTATGTTATATATAATTTTTTTTTGGTACTGGGGATTGAACCCAGGGGCACTCAACCACTGAGCCACATCCCCAGCCCTATTTTGTATTTTATTTAGAGACAGGATCTCACTGAGTTGCTTAGGGCCTCACTAAGTTGCTGAGGCTGGCTTTAAACTCGCAATCCTCCTGCCTCAACCTCCCAAGTGCTGGGATTACAGGTGTGTGCCACAGCACCTGACTATTAATTTTATATGTAAAACTTATTTGGATGTAAATTGGTACAATCACTTTTTTTTTTTTTTGGTGCTGGGATTGGATCTGGCACTTGCTAGGCAAATGCTCTAACACCAAGCTACATCCCCAGTCCATGTTTTTTCATATATAGAAAATTTGAATATTCCCAGACCTATTAACCTGCAATTCTACTCTGAGGTCTATATTGTGGATCTGCGCTATATAAATTTAGCCAGCATAGGGATCCCCTGGCATCTTGTCAAATGCAGCCTGATTTCCTAGGTCTGGAAGGAACTTCTCAGCTGTGACTCTGACAAGTTCTGGGCTAATGCCCACTTGCTGGACTGCAGAATGTCCTGATGCAATTTTTTTGTGGTTTCCACAGAACTTATTTAATCAGAAATTCAAAAGGCTCTAAAACCCCACATTTCTTAAATGGAACTTTGATTAAAAGTGTGCTTTGGAGAAGCAATGTTAAACTTCGTTTTGTGTCAGATTACATAATATAATAAAATTAGAAGTCATAATTAAAAGATTTTTCATACAAAGTATTAATAGATGCTTAAATACAATCTGTTTTGGGAAAGTGAAATAAATCAAAATTATCTTGTACTGAAAGCTTGGTCCTTGTCCCCAGTGCCAATTCAATAATGAGGACAAGATTTTGAGAAAAAGGAAAAAGAGGTTTTACTGCCTTGCTAGCAGAGGGGAAACACAGGGGACTCCTGTTCCAGAGGCTGTGATTCTCTCATTCACAGGAGCAGGGGGCTTTTAAAGAGGTGATTCAAAGGCTCATTCCATGTGTCCTCTGTTGGAGCTGTGATTCACTTGTTAATTAGGGAGATAGTCATTTCTGAGATCTTCTGGTACCATCCCTAAAGTCTGGATTACTTTGTTCTTGTGGTAGGTGTGTGCTCAAGGACAGATAAATCTGCCTAGGATGGGGAAGAAAGGTAATCCTGTTTCCCCTGATATTAGGGGGTGGGGGAAGATTAGAGATGAACAGGGAGAGAAGAAAAGAAAAAATTGTCCATTTTAAAGATAAGCTGCAAGGACGGTAGAATGAGACAGACATTATTACCCTGTATACGTGTAAGATCACACTAGTGGTGTGACTCTGCACCATGTGTTGTACCCAAAGAAAATACAATCATCCAAGCTGATCATGTAAAGCCAAAAGAAGCCTTTATTTTAGCTGGCCAGTGACGACCTCCCTTACTCCTAAAAGCGGGGTTCCGGGGGATCGAGCGTTAATTGTGTCATTGCCAACTTTTATAGGGCTTGGGACAGGATTAGTGCAGGGCTATAGGATGTGGGAGGGTTTAGGGTTGGGCTGTAGGGAGGGGGGATTAGGGTGGGGCTGACTTTCTCCTGGTGGCACTGGAGAATCTTTCTGGGAAGTATAACACATATACAGCCAGAAGAATAAGAAGTTGTGCTCCATTTGTGTACAATGTGTAAGAAATGCATTCTGTCACATATAACCGATTAGAACAAATTAAAAAAAAATAAGTTGCAGTGGCAAGAGCAGCAAGGAAATTACAAAATAGGAATTTAAAGAGTATGGAGTCCAATAGAAGACAGACTGATAAGTCTGCAGGTAATTACTACCTAGAGATGTTAAAGTATTTTTCTTGATTTTGTGATGGTTTTGGTGTTTTTTAGCTACTTAAAAGAAGTTGTAGGCTGAGGTTGTGACTCAGTGGTAGAGCACTTGCCTAGCATGTGTGAGGCACTGGGTTCGATTCTCAGCACCACATACAAATGAGTGAATAAAATAATGGTCTACCAACATCTAAAAACTTTTTTAAAAAGTTGTAATTATTTGACTTCTTAACTCAATCTAAATATTCACTTTCACAAGGTTTGGAGCACACACCTATAATCCCAGTGACTCAGGAGGCTGAGGCAGGAGGACTGCAAGTTCAAGGTCAGTCTCAGCAACTTAGTGAGAACTTGGCTCAAAATAAAAATAAAAATGGACTGGGGATGTAGCTCACAGTAGAGCACCCTAGATCCAATTCCCAGTACAACACACACACACACACACACATATTAACTTTCATACAAAAATTATTAATCTATATTTTAAGATTTTAAAAACAAAAGCCAGTGTTTGTCGCTGTCCCACCGCCGGCAGTGAGACTTGACACTCAGAAAGTTGGTTCAAACTGTTTATTTGCTTGCATAAACTCTGTTAGCTAAATGGCGTTTTTCTTCTTCTCCTCTCACTTCCCCCTTTGTCCCCTTATATCCCCTCTAACCGCAAAGCTCAGGTGATCTGAAAAGACCAATCATACAAAACCATAGGTGGCTTATACATCTATTTACAGCTGCCATCTTTGACACGCAGCAATTTATATTGCATAGAAAGACGAATAGCACAGGGGCCTCCGGAGCACCCCAACATTTTGCAAATGGCTTATTCACAGCCACGAAGCTGACTGGATAAATTTTTCTCTGCATCAACATGATGGACAAGATGAAGGCTCTTCTAATGCCCAGACCTCTTTTGCATCCTGTGAAAGTTCCATTTGATGACTATGAATTATGCATTTGATGGGTTGTCAAGTTCCACTGGTACTATTTTAGTGCCTTAGTCTCCCGCAGGTCCTGTGTGGGTGAGGAAAAGGGTTCCTGTTTGGAAGGATGGACTGGTTGTGAAATAATCGCTAAGAAATTTATTTATCATAAAGACAGGAGACAATCATCTTTTGAATCAGGGGCAGGATCAATTGAGCCGTCCATAAGGAACTGTCTGTAAGGAAATGGAGGAGCCCATGTTTTCTTTATTTATAGTGGTACAGATCAAAGCGGGGCTGGTAGGATCTTCTTCCATGAGAAACAGGATGGGGTGGAGTTAAAAATGAGCCATTTTGCTCTAGCTGGTCATCCCAACTGACCATCCTAGGCCTGGAAATTTCCTTGGTGAACTACAGCACGAAATCACATACTCCAGGCAATCTGGAACAATTTCTCACAACTGTCAGTTCCTGAGAGCCAAATTTCTGTGTCTAATAGCTCAACCAGGCCTGGTTTTATTTGCAGGCCATGGATGGTGCCCACACCTTAGCTTCCACACTTGAAAGTGGGCTTGCCCTTTGGTGGTATTTGTAGTCTGTGCCATGTGTGGAAGTGATGAACACTCAGTTCTATTCATTTTGTTTTAGGTGGTGCTGGGGGTGGAACCTAGGGCCTTGCACCTGCCAGGCCAGTGGTCTGAGCCATGCCCCCAGCCCATTCACACCCCCTGTATAATGTGGCTTCCCTCCTACTGCCTCCCTCCCCCCATGCTGTGGCATGTGCTTAGTAGAATTGAGACTATTTCATCTTTACAGGAGAGGTAGACACAGTACGAGCTGGTGCTTTTCTTGCTTGGGAAGTTCTTTCATAATTTTATTTATTTGTTTATGTATGTATTTATTTTTGGCACCAGGGATTAAACCCAGAGATGCTTAATCACTGAGCCACATCCCCAGTCCTTTTTTATTATTATTTTAAAAAAATTTTAAGACAGGGGGGTTGGGGATATAGCTCAGTTGGTAGAGTGCTTGCCTTGTAAGCACAAGGCCCTGAGTTCAATCCCCAGCACCACAAAAAAAAAAAAAGAAAAAAATTTTAAGACAGGGTCTCACTAAGTTACTTAGGGCCTCCTAAGTTGCTGAGGCTGGCTTTGAACTTCTGATCCTCCTATCTCAGCCTCCTGAGATACAGGAGGATTACCTTCTGGGATTACAGGTGTGTGCCACCATGTCCAGTCATAATTTTATTTTTAAAAAGAGTTGTAAAGCTTTTAAAATGTATATGTGCATATCTACAAAATTATATCCATCACAGCATCCAAAAGGCACTTTCTAGGAGATGATTAAATATTTTAAGCTATGTCCACGCAATACTACATGGGGGGGGGCAACAAAGCAAAAGCAATGGGGGTGGCTGACCATTTTTAAGTAGTTACTATGGGGAAAATAGCACCCATGATTCAAGGGGAAGTCATAATAGCAAGCTGCAAAGTGTCTAATGACATCGTTTAAATGAAATAGAGGGGAAATAGAAGCCTCGGGAAGATCTGCAAGAATTTATAAAAATACTTACCTCGGGTAAGAACAGAACAGAGTAAACTAAAGCGGGAATGGAGGAAGGGTTTAAGATTTGTCTTAATTGTTTCAAAGTTGTTTTTGTGACGCTGACAGATTTGGCTCCATAGAAATGTCACAGGCCAGGCTATGTGGGCAATGACTAAACAGACTCCATTTTGCTCTGAGACTCCATGTTATGAAGGAAATGAGCTTCTCCCATGGGAACCCCCCACCTCTGTACCCACCAACAATTGCTTAGCCTCTCCCATGGGAACACAATGCCTTTGTACCCATCATCAGTTACTGAGCATGACATGTTTAGTAATACAAAATGACAATTCTTATGTGATGAAAAATTGTTCTTTTTTGATTCCTATTTCTCCTAAACAATGCACCACGTGAACGGTGATGTCAGCAATGATAGTGTGTGTCAGGTCGGACTTAAGCGGCTACAGGGGAGAAAGCGGAAAAACACCTAAAAACTTACTGTGAGCACAAAGGGCCAGGCAGTGCTCCAGAGGTGACCAATCAGAAGCAGACCTGCTGACCCTGATGTCCACCTTGGTCCACCTTTTCTGGGTAGGACCCCTAGCCCCTTCCTCCGTATAAAGACCCTGAACAGCCTAAAGCCACGTGCGATTTTTTCCGGCTCTCCCACCCTGACTTTCAGCCCAGAGGCCTGGGATCTCGCCTGGGAGCGCAGTCTCTAATAAAGCCGACCACTTCCATCTGGCTCTGGTTTGGCCATTCGCTGGCATATTTATATTTCCATGGCGGCGAGCTAATAATTTGGTTCGAAATCCACCCCCGCGAACTTACATCTGGTGCTGAAACCCAGGAGAGACACCTTTCTCCCACTCTGGTTCACCCCAGGGGATGTTCTGAAAGGCCATGGGAAATGGGACTACCTTAGACCCTAAAACCACCCTGGGCTGTATTTGCCATAATTTCACTGAATTAGGACTTGCCCAAGACCTACACCACAAACTGGCTGGTATTTTACTCTACAACAGTCTGGCCTCAGTATGCTCTAGACAATACTTCAAAATGACCGCCAGAGGGCACACTCGACTTCCAAATTCTCATTGACCTGGAGAACTATTGCTGCCAGGCAGATAGATGGCAAGAAGTCTTGTACCTCAGAGCTTTCTGGATTTTACACTCTTGGCCTACTTTCTTTTCTACCTGTTCTACCACCCAAGTCCTTCTGGCTTGGGATAATCCCAAACCCCTGCATTTTTCTGTCCCTTCTTCTTCATTTTCAGACCTATCAGAAATGCTCTCTGCTCTTGCCTCTCGTCTTCTGCCTCCTTACTTCCGTCCAACTTCTTCTGCCTCTTCCGGTAACTACAAGCCCAACCCTTCGGCCTCTCCCGCCAGCAGCCAAGACCGCGTGTCCATTTCTCCTGCAGGCAACAGTGATTGCATGTGCATCTCTCCCACTAGCAGGGTCCACCGCGTGTCTGGCCCTCCTGCCTGCAAGGGAGACTGAAGGCCCACCCCTTCTTGCAACAAGCCTGCCCCTTCCCTTTGCCACTACTGCTCCTCCTCCTCTGTCTCCTCCCCCAAGCCCACCCCTTCTTCCTGCTGCTGCGGCTCCTGCTGCACACTCCCCTGTGAGCCTGTGAGTGCACGTACCCAGTCTCACAAGAACCTCTCACTACCTAACCCGGAGCTCCTTTGCCCACTCTGGGAAGTAGCCGGTGCAGAGGGCATTGTGCAAGTCCACGTTCCATTTTCACTCCACGATCTTTCTCAAATTGAGACAAGTTTAGGATCTTTCTCTGCTGACTCCTCTACTTATAGTAAGCAATTTAAATATCTTTCCCAGACTTACAGTCTCATCTGGCATGATGTTCATGTTATTTTTTCTTCCATACTCACCCCAGATGAGCGAGCCCGCATCCAGCAGGCAGCACAGGATGATGTTGACCAAGCCCATCTGATGGATATAAGTCTGCCCACAGGTAGAATAGCAGTTCCATTAATTGATCCCAACTGGAACTATCAAGATGGTCAGCAGGGTCACAGTTTCTGTGCCCGCATGCTCCAACATCTCATAGCTGGCATGTAGGCAGTCTCCAAATAAGGTAGTAAACTTTGATAAACTGAGGGAAATTACCCAAATCCAGATGAAAATCCAGCTTTATTTCTTAACTGCCTTACAGAGGCCCTTACTAAATATACAAAGCTGGATCCTGAATCTCCCTCTGGGACCACAGTGCTAGCTACCCATTTCATTTCCCAATCAGCCCCTGATGTAAGAAAAAAGCTCAAATGAGCTGAAGAGGGCCCTCAAACCCCTGTCCAAGATCTGGTAAAAATGGCCTTTAAAGTCTATAATGCCTGAGAGGAACTGACTGAATTAACCAAGCAAGCTCATTTGTAGATAAAGGTGACCCTCCAAACCCAAGCCATCGTGGCTGCTCTACGGCCTGTGGCTCTAGCAAGAACTTCAAAGGGGAATCAGCTGTCCTTTCTGCCTGGGACCTGCTTCAAGTGCGGATGCAAAGGTCACTGGGCTTGTTGGTGCCCAAACCCATGGCCGCTTACCAGGCTGTGTCCCACCTGCAAACAAGCAGGACACTGGAAGAGTGACTGCCCTATGGCTGGCCATTCTCTAGCGCCTCTATGGTGGGGTGTGACCAGCCAGGTGGTCCCTTCCCCTGAACTGTTGGAATTTGCAGAAGACTGGGGAACCCTGGCCTCGAGGACCCCAATCACCCTTGATGAGCCTAGGGTCATGCTACAGGTAGTGGGTAAATTCATAACTTTCCTTGTGGACATGGGGGCTATGTATTCTGTTTTGCCTGCCCACTCTGGGCTTTATTTCCTTCCCAGGTTTCGGTTATGGGGATTGATGGAAAACCCTTCTTCCCAAACAGAACAGCTAAGTTAGCCTGTACCCTGGAGGGACATCCTTAAACACACTCTTTCCTGGTTATTCCCTCCTGTCCAGCCCCTCTCCTAGGCAGAGATGTTCTTCAACTTCTGGGAGCCACCCTACAACTTCTTCCCAGGCATACTACTAGTACTAACCTTCTTCTACCTCTGTTTCTTACATTCTCTAGCTCTCCCACACCACCTACTCTACCATTATCTCCAGACCTGGTCGACCTCCAAGTCTGGGACACCTCCAAGCCAGTCATAGCCTCCCACCACAAGCCAGTCCTTATCCAACTGAAACCTCACACTAAGTTTCCTTCAATTCCTCAGTTCCCTATTTCCTGTACCCACCAAGAAGGACTTAAACCCATCAAAGATTAGTTACTTACTCAGGGACTCATCCCCACTGACTTCCCCTGTAACATCCCCATATGGCCAGTACATAAACCCTCAGGAGCTTATCGTTTAGTCCAGGACCTCCACCTAATTAATGAGGCAGTTATTCCCATCCACCCAGTGGTTCCAAACCCTTACACTCTTTTCTCTCACATCCCCCCTTCAACCACTCACTTCACAGTCCTGGATCTCAAAGATGTGTTCTTTACAGTTCTTCTTCACCCTGACTCCTATGACCTCTTTGCCTTCACATGGGAGGATCCTACATCCTTTAGGTCTCAGCAGCTGACATGGACAGTATTACCCCAAGGCTTCCGGGACAGCCCCCACCTCTTTGGGCAAGCCCTAGCCCAAGATTTAACTACTTGTGACTTAGGAGACAGCACCCGCCTAACATATGTGGATGACCTCCTCCTATGTAGCCCATCCCTCAAGGCCTCCCAGGCTCACACTGCCCAGCTCCTTAATTTCCTTGGGTCTTGAAGCTATTGGGTGTCCCCAGCTAAGGCCCAACTCACTACCTCTTCAGTCACATGTTTGGGCATACACCTCACTTCTACCTCTAAAAGTCTCATGACAGACAGAATTCAAGCCCTCCATGACTTACAACCACCAGAAATGGCAGACTACATTCTCTCCTTCCTGGGTTTGGCTGGCTTATTCAGGCATTGGGTCCCTAACTTTGTGCTTCTTGCCAGACCCCTATATCAGGCAGCAAAGGAGACTCCTCAGGGGCCCCTTACCTCCCCCAAGATGATAGCTAAATCTTTTTACAAACTCAGGGATGCTCTCACATCATCCCTCACACTTTCTCTCCCTAACCCTAACCTTCCTCTAACCTTCCTTTCCACCTCTTCATGGATGAAAAACAGGGTATTGCCACTGGCCTCCTTGCTCAACCAACTGGACCTTCCTATAGACTGGTGGCATATCTCTCCAAGCAGCTTGATTTTACAGTTCGTGGGTGGCTACCATGCCTCTGGGCACTGGCAGCAGCAGCTGAGCTAACTAAAGAAGCCCTAAAACTCACCCTATGTCAACCAGTAACTGTGTTCTCCACTCATCGACTGCAGGACCTTCTAAGCCATAAATCCCTTCCACTCCTGAGCCCATCACAGATCTAAGAATTTCATCTCCTCTTTATAGAAAACCCCACCATTACTCTGTGTTCTTCTTCTTCTCTCAACCCTGCTACACTTCTCCCACTGTCCCCACCCCCTTCAACCATCACCCATTCATGTCCACAGGGGCTGGAAGCCCTGTGCTCACCTTGTGAAGACCTGTTCAATTACCCACTCCCCTCACCTGACTTAACCATTTTTGTAGATGGCAGTTCTGGGCTGAGTCCTGATGGACACCGCAAAGCTGCTTATGCAGTGGTCATCACTGCCTCAATTCTGGAAGCCAGCTGCCTTCCAGAAGGGACCACTTCCCAAAAAGCTGAACTCTTTGCTCTGACTAGGGCCCTAATTCTGTCTAAAGGTAAACGAGTCAACATCTACACTGATTCCAAATATACCTTCTTAATTGCTCACTCACATTCAGCTATTTGGAAGGAGCGTGGATTCCTTACCACGAAGGGGTCACCAGTGGTCAAGGGCCTCCCTAATATCTAAACTCTTGGAGGCACTTCAGCTGCCACGCCAAGTTGCCATTATACACTGCCGAGGACACCAAAACTCCTCAGACCCTGTAACCATGGGTAATAACAAGGCAGATTCTATAGCGAGGGAACTAACAACAAAGTCCTCAGCGGCCCCCATTTTATTCTTATCTACAACAATCAAACCTAAATATTCTCCACAGGAACAGGAGGACCTAATAGCCCCAAATGGCCATTTTGGAGATGATGGCTGGATCTTCCTTGGGGACCAGATTGCTCTTCCCAAGCAGCGAGCTTACAGCTTATTGATGGACCTTCATAACTCCCTTCATATTGGCCCCAAGCCTCTCTTACAGTTTCTCCAACCCCTCTTTTACCTTCCAGGAATGAGAACCATCTCCAGCAGATCCACTCCAAATGCCCAGTCTGCTCCTGTGTCCTCACAAGGGGGCATCAAACCCAAGCTCCCCACGCATCAGATGAGAGGCCATCAGCCAGGCGAAGACTGGCAGATCGACTTCACCCACATGTCCGGACACAAAAACCTCCGTTACTTACCTTGGTTGATACTTTTTCAGGCTGGATAGAAGCCTTCCTCACCCCCAGGGAAACTGCTGACATCATCACCTCCATCTTCATTGAGCAGATTATTCCCAGATTTGGACTTCCTGCATCCATCCAGTCAGACAACGGTCCAGCCTTCACCTCTCAGGTTATTCAGCTAGTCTCCAAAAGCCTCAACATCACCTGGAGACTCCATATTCCCTATGGACCCCAATCCTCGGGTAAGGTAGAAAGGGCTAACAGCATTCTCAAAGATCATCTCACTAAACTTGCCATTGAACTTAGACATTCTTGGCCCAATCTCCTTCCACTGGCCCTCACCAGAATCCGGGTAGTCCCTAGAGCCCCCTCAGGCCTCAGCCCTCTCAAGTTACTCTATGGGAGCCCTTTCCTGATCAACCAAAACTTCCCAATCATCCCTCCTCCCCTAGCATCTTGTCTACCCTACCTCACACTTTTGCACAAACACTAAGGGAACATGCAGACTGCTACCTTCCAGCACCATCCACAGCCTCATCTCTAGCTGGACTGCAAACTGAATCGGCCATCATTCCTCTTCAACCAGGCAACACAGTTTTACTTCGAGAATTACATCCTCAGTCACTACAACCTCGCTGGACTGGACCCCACACCATTATACTCACCACCCCAACAGCAGCCAAGCTTCTGGGTCATTCCCCTTGGTACCATGTTTCCCACCTTAAGAGAGCGCCCTTCCGGGATGCCCAGTCCTGGACATTCACCACGCTGGGGCCCACCAAACTCAAAATTTCTCGCCAACCCCTTATTACTGCTACTACTCATAAATCTCTCTCAAGCCTCTATCCCAACCTACAGGTGGCGTTTCTATGCCGAGGAAGCATACCAGCTGGGTGGAGCCTCCTTCTCTAATGTCATAGCAGAAAAGGACTGTTCCCCTACAGTGTGTGACCAGGAACTCACCCTCGATCTCAAGGATTTTAAAACTATATCTGTCTCTTCTTGTTATGCCTGTATGGTTTGCTTCCTATATGACCAATACCTGTCATACTGCACAAAGAACCCCACCATATATGGAGGGTGCCCCACAATAGCTGTAGAAGACATTTCCCTGATCCCAGCTGGAGATATGCAATAAGAATCAACATCAAAGACTCCTGGGCCCCAAAATGAGCCTTGGGGGTTGACGGTAAAGTTTACACAGGAATAACAGTCAGCCATCCCAAGGCCTTGCTTAGAATCTGGAGAGTTTATATTCAGGTGGTTCCTCAGCTTCACCTAACCATCCAGGAGCAGGAAAAGGAGATCCAATGCCAGATCAACGCAGCTACTCAGCCTAATGCTAATCCTTTCTCAGGTCTTACTCTGATACGTCAAGGTCTTTGACTTCTCAATCTCTCCAGAGTTAATAACATCTCAGATTGCTTTCTTCCTGCAGGTTTGGACTGGACCCCACTAACAGTTGTTCCCATGAGTACCTCTCTTAATACTTCCTCAAAGCTTCAAAGGACCCCCTCCTCACCTTTGGGGGGAGTTCCCCTTTACTACAACTCCTCAGAGAACTTTGCGTACTGTTACACTTCCTCTAACCCAGTACCTTGCAACCAAACCATACAGGTCTCTTCTCCTATGTCTGCTCCTCCAGGATTCTTTTCCTGGTGTAACGGTACTCTGACAAAAAAGTTACATCCCATTATGCCCTTTGCTTTCTGTGTCCCTCCACTTTAGTTCCTCAATTAACACTATGTAGTGAAGCTGAATTAATCTAGCTTGTTCAAAATCCCATTCTTAGTGTGAAACAGGCTGTTTTCCTACCGGTGGTGGTTGGGCTCTCCCTGGCCTCCTCACTGTGGCCTCTGGGTTGGGGGCAGGAGGACTCGGTTAAGCAGTCACTGCCACCCAAAAGCTAGAACAACAACTCCAAGAGACAATAGAGGCATCGGCTGCCTCCCTGGCATCCCTACAGAGACAAATAATATCTGTTGCCCAAGTTTCCTTACAGAACCGCCCAATGCTAGATCTTCTGACAGCAGACGAAGGAGAAACATGTCTAATCCTAAAGGAAGAATGCTGTTACTACATCAATGAAACTGGACTCATTGAGAAAAACATTGAAACTCTCCCTTGGTACAGAAGGCAGAAAAGCCATTGGCTCATCTCTTCTGGGAGATGAATCCAAGTGCTTCCACACCTGGAGTAGGCAGTACAGAGCAATCAGGGGTTCTCTCTTTAAGAGGGAAGGAACACAAAGGGAATTTTGGGTCCTGTGCTGGTAAGGAGCAGCTAAATCCAACATACGAATCCCAGCCAGGCCTCCATACATGGTGGCCAATGTTTTGAGGATCACAGGAGACAAAGGCAGCCAGAATGAGGGGATTTTAAGGGACCTGTGGGTAAAGTGTGACTAACCCGACCAATTTGAAAGTCCTAGTCAGGCTTCAAGGGGTTGTCACCAATGACTTTGAGGCCCACGGGATCAAGGGACACCTGGACCTGGTTCAGACATTGGAGGGATGCTGAGGGATGTCTCCTTTCTCTATGCCTTTCAAATGGATCACATGCCATCTGGCACAGCACTCAGACACCGGATTCCTTTGACCTTCAAACCCTGGGAAAGAGGCCTACTGTTTTCTGTACTCAAGCTTGACCCAAATACTAGTTGGGGGACAGGGAAAGATACCTTTTAAGGGAAGAATAAACTGTAGCTCTACCTTACAGCGAGACTTGCATGGGCAATTGCCCAAAGCAGTTCAAGACCAGAGAAAAAAGTCTTACTTTATTTTATTTTATTTTTTTTGCGGTGCTGGGGATTGAACCCAGGGCCTTGTGCTTGCGAGGCAGGCACTCTACCAACTGAGCTATATCCCCGGCCTAAAAGTCTCACTTTAAATCCAAACTGCAGTGGCACTTTTTCTTTCTCTGGGGTTCTACTCTCATTAAGTTACAGAAAGGGATCTACAAAGGCCAACTTCTCAAGTCCAAAACCTTTTGAGGACACTAAAGAGGTGACTTTGAAGACACTGCAGCAAGGACTCGACTTTAGGAAGGCCACACAACAGGTCCAGGAATATCAGGGGACACCCTAATTCTCATGGAATTTTCTTTTCTCTCCAGATAGGAGAAAAAAGGGGAAAAAAACCAAAACAGAAAAATCCTATATGAGTAAGTTTTGATTGTTATAAAATCTTTTCTTGAGAATTTCACAGGTTCCCACACTCTTTCAATATCTGGACCAGTGTTGATGTGATTCAAAACTGCACTCTGATCTGATACAGGTGTTCTGCATGCTCCTTTGTTAAAGTAATTACAACTGTTTCATTTTTTTGCAGGGGGAAGTAAGTGTTTTTTTGAGCTCGATTTTACTGGTAAATTTACCTGCAGTTTTGTGCATCCAAATTAATATATATATATATTTTTTCCCTATTGGTCTTTTCTCCAACTAGAGTTTTTTAATCCAGGTTTTTCTTCCTGCTGTCTTTTATTCAGAGGCCAAGTTTTCAAGGGTTAGTTCTCAAATACACTGGAAAAAATGTCCTTTACAGAGTTCTAAGGAGGGCGTGAACATGGTGATGATGGGAGTCAGTCTGATGGCCATCAAGGACAAGTGTCCACCTGAACTTTTGATTTCAATGTCCACCATGGCTGCCAGATTTTACACCTACCATTTCCAAATATACAGTCCTGCCCTATGTTTAAATCATAATGTAAAAATCTGATGGGCCCTATTTTAATTTCTACCAGGTCAAATCTAATGGAGGCTTTAATAAACATCTATAACATTGTCTCCTACCTTGGAGATCTAGTACCTGCTAAAAAGTTGCAAGATAGTTGTTTTGTGTATGTGTGTACACCCGTGTATTGTATTGTTGTGAGTACATATGTGCTTGTGTCCATGTATCATGCACATGTACATGCCTGATAGGGCTGGAGATATAGCTCAGTTGGTAGAGTGCCTGCCTTGCAAGCACAAGACCCTGGGTTCAATTCCAAGCACTGCAAAAAAAAAGTGACTGATACATGAGTACTCATAAATTTAATTCATGGATCCAAACATCATTTAGTTTGCGTGACTTAAACTCTAACAAAAAAGGGTCAATTTACATTGGTAAGAATAAAAGATGTCTTTGAAATTAACCCACATATTTTTCTAGGTGATCAGTCAATCGAAACATTAATCTCATAAAATGTTTAAAATGTAATGTCCATTGCTTCTAAGATTTTTCTTCAGCAGGGAAAAGATGGCTTATACTGTTAACTACACTTGTCTTGATGTCTTGGTTTTTATGGGTAACCTAAAGTTAACAGTTAAAAATAAGTAAATTAGATCTAATGTAAATGGGATTAATTTTCATAAATGGTTTTGTTAAAAGAGACATCTAATTAATTTGCAACTGCTAAATACAGTCTCTGACACTCTTTTTTTTTTTTTTTTCTGGTGTTGGGGATTGAACTGAGGGCCTTGTGCATGTGAGGCAAGCACTCTACCAACTGAGCTATATTCCAAGCCCTCTTCTGAATTCTGTAGGGTAACATATTTGAGTTTATCAACTGTTTTTATAAATCAATGAATGGGATAACAGTGTAAAGATTGCTTTGTTTTGGATCTTCAATGAAAACAAGGTCTAAGATTTAAACAGGTATAGTTCTATATCAAAGAGTAAAAAGGTTTCAATTGCATTTCAACTAAAGTACTATAAAGAGTATTTTCATCTTGTCAAAAGGAAGTAATTTATTTCGATTAAAACATCTCATGTTTCAAAATGTAATTATAAGGAAGTCGTAAGTATAACAATATATTTTGGTTATCTTGTTGGGTAGACAAGTTGTAAAATGTCTAAGTTGGCAGAAGGTTTATGAAAGGTGAATCTCAAAATGTTCATATATGATTTAGTTAACTCTAATTAACACAGTTTTACAAATTTTAATATATTGATATAGAGCAAAGTATAATTCTCTAGGTTTAACATAGCATTTCTTAAAACATTGATATGCTTATCTATTGAGCTAATTTCTTGTGTCTGTTAGTTTTAAAACTGAATATCATAAAATTTGTACCTATTTTAAAGTTTCTTAAATAATCACCCCATAACTGGTTAAATAAACAACTGTTATTATTTCAGGTTGACACCCTAGATATGTGTGACTAGAGATACATACTAAATTTTCAAGCTTTGTGTTATATAAATGTTTGTCAAATTCAGGCAAGGTAACCAGTAAGTTCTGTTTTTATACACTGCCCATTTTATTTTTTATTCTTTAAAAGGCATTTGTTTACATTTTTAAAGGGAATTAATTTCAGAAACATATAAATATACAACAGAACATTTCCTAGACCATTTCATAACCATAAAGTAGGAGGTAATAACATGCATATTTTTGCAAGCATAAGCACTCAGGTGTACTGACAGTCACACTGGTATAGCAGTCATGAACAGATGAGTTGTATTCAAAAAGAAATAAAAAGCAGAATATAAAAATACACCTCACTATGGTAATTATGTGTATCACTTTATAATTGTGGTCATCTGAAATATCATGATGGAAAATCTAAGTATTCGGAAGAAATTGATCAAAAACCACAATGGGACACCACTGTATTTCCAGTTGTCAGAAAAGCTGAGATCTGGAGAAATTTTACCTTTCACAAATGTAGATGTACTAAAAGGGCATACCTTCACTTACTGAGGAAGTTTCAACGTTTTTACCTAGATGCAAAATGGTAATCCACACGAAAATGTTGTGATGCACTTTCATGGAGCTCAATGTGCAAAAAGCGCACAAAATGAAGAATTGGACCCTTGAAAAGTCTTTACAGAACTTATAACTCCAGGATTGGAGATAATGCAAAGATAGAATGCATATCATTGTAAACAATAATGCTGTACCTTGTCCATTTTAAACCTGGCTTACATCTGCTTGAGTGCATAAAAGACTTTGTCATATTAATGAGAAGCATTTCTACTTCAAATAAGTCTTTCTGATTACCAGTACTGTTCTCTTGGTAATTTCACTTTCCGTATTTTCCTTGTAAAACTTTATAACTGTTGCCTGTTGCTTCTAACCTTACCTGAGTTAATCAGATAATAAACCATCAGCCTACAGGACAGATAGGATATAATGCTAATTTCAGTAAACAAAAGGGGTTACTATAAGACTGTAGGCATTAAAGTACAATCCATTAGTCCCAATTTAAGACTGGTGAAACTGGTCTGCTAGATGTTTAAAACTAGGGGACTAAAGTTAAGGAATTAAAAGAGCCAAGAAAGAAAAAGAAAATAGGCAATATTTGGTTCTTGCTCTCTGAGTCAGCTTGAACTCTGGGAACAAAGGGACTTCTCTTAAGGCTTTGCAACTCTGGACCACATGACCTCTCCATCAGGAAGATCAACGGGACCCTAGAGAACAGGAAGCAGACCTGGGCACATGCTGTAAAGAGGAGGGTCATTGGAGAGGGAAATGCCTAATGCTTCCAAGGGAGGCCACATGTGGTCAGAAAGACCTTGATCTATTCTGGCACATGGCACTAGAGAAGCTAAGAGGTTTCTCACATGTTCTCAAGAGTGACCCCCTGAGGAATCTCAGCTGAGTCTTAGCAGTAGATAGGAAGAAGGTCAATTTTTGACTAACTTGGTCTTAAATACCTTGCAGGAGTGTTTAACCAAAGCATAGTCATACATGGACATTTAAAAGGAAAGACTGTGGTTCTTTTAATGTAAGTTAATGTAAAGTATACTTGTCAGTTTTCTCAAGTAAATAAAGCTGAGAGGTTACACAACTAAAGGAAATCTCTCTACCAGACTTAATAAAAAAGCCTGTTTTATAAAAATCAGCTGGCACTATAGCTCAAGAGGATGCCTAACCCATTATGAAAGCTAAACATAATGTAGATGTTTCTAGCAACTTTGCTAATATTTCCATTAAGCAGCTCTCATTCACAAGTCAGTGACGTGTTAGTCCACACCCTAAGATTTATTAAGTCACTGTCTTCATAGTTTTTAGGGACTAGTTAATAATGCTGGTTACTTTTGTGCTCATTATTTTACTGAAAATAATGCTTTGTTGCATTATTTGAAATAATGCTTTGTTGTTTCTTGTCTTCACATGACCCCTGCTCTGTGAATGCCTTGTGAGTTACCTGCCAACTACCACCATGGACCTCATGTGCAAGATGCCCAAGCTCCAAACAGCCTTACACATGCAATCCAAGACCAAGCTCCCCTTCTACTGGGGCTCCTTAGACAGGCCTCTGTGGAAAGACATGGCTGCTGTCCCTTTCAGTGCCCCTTTTCAGCCTGAAGCAGGCAGAGTGGTCATTGCCCCACTGTCCCTTATTCCTTTAGAGCAGTTATAGTGACTTCTTTAGAGGGTGGATGAATCGGGGAAAACTAGGATATCCCCAGCCCCAATCATGTGGTTCTTGACTTTAAGTCTCTTGATGTGGTGAATTACATTTATTGATTTCCAGATGTTGAACCAACCTTGCATCCCTGGGATGAAACCCACTTGGTCATGGTGCACTATCTTTTTAATATGCTTTTGTGTGTGATTTGCTAAAATTTTGTTAAGAATTTTTGCATCTATGTTCATTAGAGATATGGGTCTGAAATTTTCTTTCCTTGATGTGTCCTTCTCTGGTTTTGGTATCAGGGTGATATCAGCTTCATAGAATGAGTTTGGAAGGGTTCCCTCCTCTATTTCATGAAATACGTTGAGGAGTATTTGAATGAGCTCTTCTTTGAAGGTCTTGTAGAACTCGGCTGTGAATCCATCTGGTCCTGGACTTTTCTTTGTTGGTAGGCTTTTGATGACTTCTTCTATTTCATTGCTTGAAATTGATCTATTTAAGTTGTGTATGTCCTCCAGATTCAGTTTGGGTGGCTCATCTGCCTCTAGGAAACTGTTGATGTCTTCCAGGTTTTCTATTTTGTTGGAGTATAAATTTTCAAAGTAGCTTCTTATTATGTTTTGTGTTTCAATTGTGTCTGTTGTAATATTTCCATTTCCATCATGAATTTTAATAATTTGGAGTTTCTCTCTCCTTCTCTTCATTAACCTGGCTAAGGGTTTATCAATTTTGTTTATTTTTTCAAAGAACCAACTTTTTGTTTTGTCAATTTTTCGAATTGTTTCTTTTGTTTCAATTTCATTGATTTCAGCTCTGATTTTGATTATTTCCTGTCTTCTACTACTTTTGGTGATGATCTGTTCCTCTTTTTCTAGGACTTTGAGCTGTAATGTGAGGTCATTGATTTGTTGACTTTTCATTCTTTTATTAAATGCACTCCATGCAATGAATTTTCCTCTTAGCACTGCTTTCATAGTATCCCAGAGATTTTGATATGTTGTATCTTTATTCTCAAAGAATCTTAATTTCCCCCCTAATGTCTTCTGTTATTCATGTATCATTCAATAGCATATTATTTAATCTCCAGGTCTTGAAGTAGTTTCTGTTTTTAACTTTATCGTTGATATCTAATTTCATTCCATTATGTTCTGATAGTATACAAGGTAGAATCTCTATGTTTTTGTATTTGCTAAAAGTAGCTTTGTGGCATAACATATGGTCTATTTTAGAGAAGGAACCATGAGCTGCTGAGAAGAAAGTGTATTCGCTTTTTGATGGATGGAATATTCTATATATGTCTGTTAAGTCTAAATTAGCGATTGTGTCATTGAGTCCTGTGGTTTCTTTGTTCAATTTCTGCTTGGAAGATCTGTCCAACAGTGAGAGAGGAGTGTTAAAGTCCCCCAGTATTATTGTGTTTTGGTCTATTTGGCTCCTGAAGTTGAGAAGGATCTGATCGACGTACATGGATGCACCACTGTTTGGTGCATAAATATTTATGATTGTTATGTCTTGCTGATTTATGTTTCCTTTAAGCAGTATGAAATGTCCTTCTTTATCCCTTCTGATTAACTTTGGCTTGAAGTCTGCTTTATCTGAAATGAGGATGGAAACCCCTGCTTTTTTACTCAGTCCATGTGCATGGTATGTTTTTTCCCAACCTTTCACCTTTAGTCTGTGGGCATGTTTTTCTATGAGATGAGTCTCTTGAAGGCAGCATATTGTTGGGTCTTTCTTTTTAATTCAATCTGTCAGTCTATGTCTTTTGATTGATGAGTTTAGGCCATTTACATTTGGGGTTATTATCGAGATAAGACTTGTATTTCCTGTCATTTTAGCTTTTTTGGGGTTTTTAGCTTAACTTTGTTTCTCCTTTGATTGACTCTTTCTTTAGGGTAGTTCCTCCCCATGGTGACCGAGATTGTTATTTTTCATTTCATCCTCTTCGAATATTTTGTTGAGAATGTTCTGTAGGGCAGGCTTTCTCTTTGTGAATTCTTTAAGCTTTTGTTTATCATGGAAGGATTTTATTTCGTCATCAAATCTGAAGGTAAGTTTTGCTGGGTATAAGATTCTTGGTTGGCATCCATTTTCTTTCAGAGCTTGAAATATGTTGTTCCAGGCCCTTCTTGCTTTTAGGGTCTGGGCTGAGAAATCTGCTGATACCTGTATTGGTTTCCCCCTGTAGGTAATCTGCTGCTTTTCTCTCGCAGTCTTTAAAATTCTATCTTTGTTTTGTATCTTAGGTATTTTCATTATAATGTGCCTTGGTGTGGATCTGTTGAAATTCTGTGCGTTTGGTGTCCTGTAAGCCTCTTGTAATTGATTTTCCATCTCATTCATCATATTTGGGAAATTTTCTGATATTATTTCATTGAACAGATTGTTCATACCCTTGGTTTGTATCTCTGTGCCTTCCTCAATCCCAATAACTCTTAAATTTGGTCTTTTCATGATGTCCCATATTTCTTGGAGGTTTTGTTCATGATTCCTAACCATCTTCTCTGTTTGTTTGACTTTGTTTTCAAGATTAAATATTTTGTCTTCGTTGTCTGAGGTTCTGTCTTCCAAGTGATCTATTCTGTTAATTATGCTTTCTATTGAGTTTTTAACTTGGTTTATTGTTTCCTTCATTTCCTTGTTTCCTTCAAGGATTTCTGTTTTTTTTTTTTTTTTCAGAACTCCTATCTCTTTATTGAAATGATTTTTTGCTTCCTGCAATTGCTCTATTAGCTGATTCTTCATAGCCTGAATTTGCTCTCTCGTCACATCATTCTCTTGTCGGATCATTTTAATTATGAACATTCTGAACTCCCTTTCTGTCATTCCTTCTACCACACTGTCTTTGGGTTCTCCTGATATATCATGTAGGTTTGTTTGGGACACTTTCTTCCCGTGTTTTCTCATGTTGCTCGTGTATCTTCCCCTCTAGTAGTGCGAGTCCGAGGGATTGCAATTTCCCTGTGAAGACTTAAAGTGTCCCTGCAGATTTCCAGTAACTCACCTGATGTTTGAGTGATGCTTGATCAGGCGGTGACCCAAGAAAGGTGCTGTTCCACTACCTCCAGGTTGGGAATGATCAATGCTTCTGGGCAGAGGCAGCCTGGTGTTGATAGACAATCAGATACAGCAAGGTGCTAGACCCTGGGCTAGGGTGTGGACCTGGGCAGTAGACCAAGTTGGGGTGGGGGCACAGAACTGTGCTCAGTGATAGAGACACTGGGCTTGAGAGCCCAGGCAGACCTGAACTCCTCGCTGGGGGTTCAGGCGGTGGCAGATGGTTGCTCTCACCCAGGGACACTGTAAAATGGCGCCAAAGGCCCTATGCTCCCTAAGGTCGAAAGACCTCAGCTCCGAGGACCCAGGCAGCTGCAGATGGTCACTCTCTGCCAGGGAAGCTGCAAAATGGCACCGAGGGGTCCAATCTCCCTGCCGGAGCCAGTGACTCCAGCCACTCCCGGCCAGACCTCCCCAGGAACCGCCATGCAGTGGCTCAGAAGACCAGACCTCAGCTCCGAGGACTCAGGCAGTCGCGAATGGTCTCTCTCTGCCAGGGAATCTCAGCTCCGAGGACTCAGGCAGTCGCGGATGGTCGCTCTTCCCCATTCTTTATTTTGAGACATGTTCTGGCAAAGTTGCTGAAGCTGACCTTGAATTTTCAATCCTCCTGCCTCAGCCTCCCCAGTTGCTGGGACTGCAGTGTGTACCATCACCTCACAGTGACAGTGCTGGGGCCTTCTGGGAAACTGGGGTAGCATAAAGAGTCCCCTTCAAAGGCTGATTCTTGGGATCGAGTCAGAAAAATTTCAGACATGTCGCCAGAGTAAAAGGCATGAGTTTATTAGAAGGGACAGGAAAGGGGAAAGGGGGACATGCTCAAGGGAGAGAGTGGGTCCTCTTAGGAGAGGGATGGTACACTTCTCCTGCCCTCCAGTTTTAGTGGGGATCCCAGGGAAGTTTCCAGAGAGTACCACCCAGGTCCACCTCTTCTTGACCCTTGACTAGCTGCAGAGGACATCAGACTTTTAAGTACCACTGCCATGACAACTTAGGTCACTTTGGCCCACACTGCAGATTTTATGGCTGGGGGATTATACATATCTCCCTGAGTTCTGGGATCTGGTCTGTGTTAGGGTTTATAGAAGTTCCCACCTTCAGAATAACTTGTGTTCTTATCTACATTTCAGGCCTGCATTTCTCCTGCAGAAAACAGGGAGTTTGCTGAGGAATGTTAACATATCCCATTGACCTAAGCCAGGAAGGGCTACAGGAAAATTGCTTTACAAAAGTGAAAGCATGTGGGGATCAGCACAGGGGACTCTTTATAGAATAATTCCCTTAACCTCATGTTCCCACGGCTTATTCTTTCAGCACCACATGGATCTTGACCTTGGAGTTTCCAAGGTTGGGAGGGATAATAACCTCATTCTACACATTTCAGCTGTGAGCCTATTTAATCTGAGAAGACAGAGGAACCTATGTTTGCATCCCTTCCCCCTGAATTCCACTTTTCCCTCACTTCTCCAAAACTCCACTTCTGCCTTCAGCAGGTTCCTCCTCATAACTAACTAGTTTAACTGGGGCTGCATTTTGTTCCCTGGTGATTCCAGGCATATTAGCATGGAAAAATAGGAGAAAAAAAAAAGCATCATTCTGGGTGGACTCAGGTGAGTTAGTGGAGGTGGGGGCTGGCTTTCACCTGACAGTCCTGGGGGAAACTGGAAACCATACACACCTGGCCAATGAGAGACAGTCACTTGTGCCCTGAGTTTCTGGTGAACTGGATCTCACCTGAGTCCATTAAAGACAAAAACTGCAGCTTGTCAAACCTTGCCAGGTTTGATCCTAACTCCTCTTATGACTTGTCCTTTATATTAACTTCCTTTACTGAGGTCTCAGTTTACATGAAGGAAGCATCCAATACTCAGCAGACCCAACTCAAACCCCCAAGTCCTTTCTCTAGAAGGAAACCTGTACCAGGTTTTTCAGTTTGCCCTAATCTCACTAGGCTCTGACACTTTTATGCAGATAACACAATCCCAGCCGAATGTCCACTGCCCAAGCCGGCAGGAGCGTCTTCAGGGATGCAGGGTGCCTGTAGTCCGGCAGGCGTCTGGCGCATTTCGGGTTGAGCGTCTAGGTCACTCGCTGTCTTCCCCCTTTTACCCGAGTGAAGGGTGAGTATCCGGCTTTCACAGGCCCCAACCGGGTCCCGCTGTCAGCATGGACACGTGCGACACCCTGGCACAGTTACTGTGTTACCTGCACCTACTTCTAGACATCTCCAAGGGCGCGCGCAGCCCAGGAGGGCTGCGGGGCTTCACGCAGACAGGAGGGATGGCGTGTAATGCTACTAGACCAAAGCCAGCCTGAGGAGTTCCCCAGGAAGGACCCACGCTAGAGACGCTTCCCGACCCCCTCTTCCAAAAGGACCGTTTAGATCTGGAAGGAGGCGGGGAGGGTGGAGCCAAGCCAGCCGGGACTGGAGCGGGTCCAGGGTCTGACCCAGACTCCAGCAGATCCACATTTCGCTCAGAACTTTCTCTCCATGCAACCCTGATGCTTGAAAGCTCCAGCAAACGCCCGCGTGGGGCTGCACCCTAGCCCAGGCCTGCGCGATCCCCTCCGCTCCCCCTGGCGGCTGAGCTCTGCGTAGCTGGTTCTGAAGCTGCTAACCACCTGGTGGTGGTCTGATCCTGTCCCACCGAAAAGTAGGGTTGCATTTTATTTAGAAACAGGGTCTCAATTGAGTTGCTTAGGGCCGAAGTTGCTGAGGCTGGCTTTGAACTCGAGATCCTCCTGCCTCAGTCCCCAGAGCTGCTGGGATTACAGGTGTGCACCACTGCACCCGGCCAAAATGCATTCTTCAAACATCTAATGTGAAGTTGCAGCTTAGTACGGGAAAGATAATGTATTGACTTTAGAACTCAAATGCATTACTTTCTCCCGACTTATGACCTAGTGATGTGTGTTTTGATACACATTGTGAATCCTATGAGATGCCACCATTGCTGTTTTGTGGCCAGTATTCATTGAGATTTACCCAGATACTCTTTCCATTGTGCTTTATGTCTCCTTTTTGCATTTCTGCTTTTACCTGCTATTAACTTTCTTCTCTTCAGTGTAGGAGTGCTGGTGGGAACTTCTCTTGAATTTTGTTTTCCTGGAAATGATTTATTTCACCTTGATTTTTTTTTCACCTTGATTTTTAAAGTGCATTTTCCTGGGTTTAGAATTCTGGATTGGCATTTGCTCCCAATACTTTGTAGACATCATCCCATTTCTTTTCTGTATTTAAAAAATTCCATTCTTTTTCATATTCCATTCTTTTTTAATCCATGATCTATTTTGAATTTTTCTCTACCTACCTTCTAATTATTATTTACTTCAGCCGCGTGAAGTCTGAGGTTATTAATAAAATTGGTTAAAATTATTAATAAAATGCTTTAATTTCATGACTTACCCCAGGCTTTCTCTGTTTCTGTACAAGGGACACCTGCGGCAACCCGTGTGGCCATTCATTTTGATGTGCAGGATCCTCCTCCTTATCAAGAACTCTAGGGATGCTGGAGCAACTTGGCTAGTACTGAACCCTGCAGACACCGTTTTTCTTCTTTATAAATGATAAAGTTTCTATATAAATGATAAAGTTTCTTTATCTTCTATGATAAAGTTTAATTCATCAATTAGGCACAGTGAGAGGTTCACAATAATGACTAATAATGAAACAGAAGTTATAACAATATGCTGTAATGAATGTTATGTGAATGTGTTCTCTCTCTAGATGTCTTATTGTACTGTAGTTACCCTTCCCATGACAGCAGTGTGAGGTGACACAATGCCTACATGATGAGATGAAGTGAAGTGAATGAAATGGCACTTGACACAGTGTCAGGACAATGCTTATTGGAACGCGAGCATTGTGATGCCCAGTTGGCTCCTAAGTGACTGAAGGGTGGGTAGTGTATACAGTGTGGATACTCTGCACAAAGGCATGGTTCACGTTTGAGCTAGAATGGAGTGTGATGGCGTGAGATTTCATCATGCTACTCAAAATGGCACACAAATTAAAACTTACAACTGTTTATTTCTGGAATTTTCTATTTAATATTTTTGAATTGTGCTGGGTGATGGGTAACTGAAACCACAGAAAGTAAAACCTCAGAAAAGGGGGACTACCGTGTCTGTGTGTGCAAACTTGAGAATGGGAGGGAATTAAACCCTAGGCAGTCCTTCACTGAACGGGAGCATGGGGGCCAGTGAGTAAATGCCCCTGCTGCCCCCTCTGAGGACAGCTCCCAGTGGATTCGCCCTGGGTTCCTCAAAAAGCCCCAGATTGAGCCAGATGCAGTGGCACATGCCTGTAATCCCAGCGACTCCGGAAGCTGAGGCAGGAGGATTGCAAGTTCAAAGCCAGCCTCAGCACTTTAGCGAGGCCCTAAGCAACTCAGTGAGACCCTGTCTCTAAATAAAATACAAAATAGGGCTGAGGATGTGGCTCAGTGGTCAAGTACCCCTGAGTTCAATCCCTGGTTCAAAAAAAAAAAGTCCCAGATTGACTTTAGCCCAGGTTCTTAAAGCGGCAACCAGTTCAACCCTGCAGTTACAGACTGGCTTTCTCTCTTTCCCCGTTTTATTCGTCCCACTCCCACCCCCGCTTCCTGTCCCATCTGACCTCCTCCCTACACAAACTACTGCACATAAGCCCTTACCTCAGTCTCTCCTTTTTGGGAGATCTCAGGTTAAGATCCAACAAGCCCAGATTTAGGAGAAGCCAGTCAGGCTTCAGGGTATCAAAGCATATTCCTCTCCTGCCCTCTAGTGACCGGAGGCGTCTGAGTCCCTTCTGCGGCTCTGGGTCGACCCTCCCTCCTGCCCCAACCTCTTTTCCTGCTTCTTCATCCTGCCTTTCTAAAAACCTGCTTCTCTCCCAGTGCCCTGTTTCACCCTCACACTCACTTCTAGGTGTATATTTTGAAGAAAACAGAACAGTGGATCAACTCACCTCTAAATATCTCACCATATGTGATTAAGCAATGAAGACTTTAGACATTCTTCACTCTTTCATGCTTAAAAATGACCACCAAGTCGGGCGCGGTGGTGCACGCCTGTAAGCCCAGCACTTGGGAGACTGAGACAGGAGGATCGCTAGTTCAAAGCAAGCCTCAGCAACTTAGCGAGACCCTAAGCAACTCAGTGAGACCCTGTCTCTAAATAAAATACAAAATAGGGCTGGGATGTGGCTCAGTGGTCAAGTGCCCCTGAGTTCAATCCCTGGTACCAAAAAAAAAAAAAAAAAAAAAAAAAAAAAAGTGACCACCATTCCTGAATTCATACAATATCCAAGCAAGGTTGTTGGCCTGGTTATCTGATCTAGTTTTAGTTCGTTCGTTCTTGGCGTAGGGATGGGAATCATTCACAGAGTAAGTTTTTGTGTCTCCTGGCTCCTTGTTAATGTGAATTTCTACTTACTGCAGCCTGCCCCCTGCCGCAATGGGGTCATTGCTATTGCTGCAGAAACTAGGACATTTGTTCCATCACCTTTTCTTAGTTTCAGTTTTGCCAATTCCATCCTTTTGTTGTCATGTTACTCGCCCTTCTGGCCCTTGAATTTCTTTAAAGTTGTTGTTAGATGTAGAGCCTTGACTGGACCCAAGTTCAATGTTTAAGAGTCCAGTTTACATACATTATTTATTTTTAGAAACAGCAACATTGATTGAGGCCCTATGATGTGCCAGGTCCTCTGTGGGCCTCTAGGGTACACTCCTAGCCTTGAGGAACCCACAGCTGACCAGGGAGCAGGACTTGACACAGGGAATGGAATGCAGTGGTCTCCCAGGCAGGGCTGTTGCCTAGGCAGCAGCTAGTGCAGTTGAGCCACTGCTCATGTTGGCAAGGTTACAACTTCAGAGGGTAACAATGCTGCTAGAAATTCAGGAAACTGAGCAAAAAATAAAATGCAACTAGCAAAAAATAAACTGAAGTTTCTGATTCAGTTGGGCCAGGAACCCATTCCAAAGGTGGAACCCAGAGTATGCTCAGTAGGCAGTGAGTTCCTGATGCCTCCTTCCAGCCCCAGGTGACTTGACTGGGTGGGCACATTGTCCAAAGATGGCCTGTGAGTCTGTCCTGCAAACCTGGAGCCATGAGACTGGGACATGATGGCCTTGCTCATCACCACATTTGAGAGGTAAGCGACTATCCTGGGCGGGGCCTTGAAAAAAACAAGCGAACACAGGAAACTCATAAAGGAAAGGGAAAGGGGAGGCAGAGGAGTAAGTAGAGGCAAGAGACCCCATCGCCCCTGGGGACTAGAAAGAGCACCTTAACATTCCCTACAAGGAGTTTTAGTGAGGTCTGATTATACTTTTTTTTTCCCCTTGAATTTCCCTATCTTATTTTACAAAATTAAAAACTGTGTTTGGTGGGGTGTGGTGATGCTCACCTGTAATCCCAGCTGTTTGGGAGGCTGAGGTAAGAGGATCAAGTTCAAAGTCAGCCTCAGCAAAAGTGAGGCCCTAAGAAACTCATTGAGACCCTGTCTCTAATTAAAATACAAAATAGGGCTGGGGATGTGGCTCAGTGATCAAGTGTCCCTGAGTTCAATCCCTGGTACTCGCCCTCTGCCCCCCAAAAAACACCAAAAATCCCAAAACCCAAACCAAAACAAACCCAACCCCCAAACAAAAACAAAAACAAAAACAAAAAACAACGAAAAACAAACATCAAAAAACTAAGTGTGCACTTGAGTTTCCAATTCTTCCTAGCAAAGGATCTTTGACTAGAATAACTTCAAGCCCTCAGTCGAGGCATAAATTTATCTTTTCAACCACTATTTCATCTCAAGAACCAGACCCAACCAGAGACACTCATAATCCTGCAAATGCATCAGCCCAATGCTGCCTTGGTGGTTAGAGATTCTCTCTGAAGAACGAATCTAGTTTATATGTTAAGTGGGATGCTCCCCTGGGGATGTTCACAATGTCTTTATTACTTTTTGGATTTTAGTAGCTGTTGGTGACCATTCCTTCCATCATTCAGTTCGCTGGGGTTAGAACATGATTATGTTCCAACTCCATTATTCCTTCTTCACGCACTAGTTAGAATTCCTTCCCTCCCTCCTTCCTTCATTCTCCCCCCACCCCATCCTCACTGATGGGAATCAAACCCAGGAACTTGTCTGTGCCACGCGAGAGTTCTTCCATTGAGCTACACCCAGAGTCTTAGAAGTATTCTAAAAGGAGAAATTTCCTTCATTTTAGATTTGGTTACCCTAAAGAGTAGTTCATTTGGGTAAGACAAAACAGTACTTTAGTTTCTCCCTGTTCATTTGCCAATTTTTAATTAACGAAGTGGTTCTCTTCAAAGCTGACTTTTTTTTCTAAGCATCACTATGAACAGATGGACTTTAATACACTAAGTTCAAGTTATTGTCTTTATTGATGCTCAGATTGCTGGATCTTTGTTGAGAGGGAGTTTAGTTGGGTTATCCCAGAGAACACCTTTGAAACAAAGGCAGATTTCTCTTGGTGCAGTTGAATCTGGTGATGCGTCAGGTTCATGATGGCTGTGAATGTTTGTATCTTTGACATGCAGAAATCATTGGACTGACTTGACATGGGGAAGAATGAATAGGAGAGGAAAGAGTAGCTGCAGAGCAAGAAGGCGACGTCAGTGAGGGCAGTTCTCTGCCCAAGCTACAGTGGTTGTTCCTTTGCAAATCAATGGCCAGAAGATAACCAGAAATGGCTCTTTCCCTTCCTTTCCCTTCCCTTCCCTTCCCTTCTCTTCCTGATGTGCTGTAGAACCCTCGAACTTCTTTACTCCCCCTCTCCAAATCAAGGTTTAAAATTTGTTGTCCTGATAAGTTGAGAGCTAACATCTCAAAAACACTGTTATTTTGTAGGATATAGAAAGTCTCAGCAGTGTGGGAGATACGTTAGAGAAACTGTTGGTTTGCATCTATTTCATCTGGATAGGTGCTGAGTGATAAAGCAGCCACAAGGCACACATGGCTATTTAAGCTAAGTTAATTAAAGTGAAATGAAATACATTTAAATAAAATTAAACTCAAATGCTTCAGTGGTGCTAGACACATTTCAAATGTCCCAGAGTCACACATGGCTAGTGGATTCCAAATTGGATGGTGCAGATGTCAAACCTTTAAATCACTGTAGAAAAATTCAACTGGACGTACTATTTGAGGTTTATTTTTATTTTACATTAACTTTTATTATTATTTTTTAAGAAAGGTCTCACTGTGTTGCCCAGGCTGGTCTCAAACTCCTTCCTGTCTCAGCTTCTTGAGCAGCTGTGAAGAAAGGGGTGAGATACCACGTCTGGCTGACTATCTGAAATTTGAGCCCTGGTTCCCATTTTTATTATTTTAAAAATTTTACTTTTTCGAATTCAGGATATTTACTCCTCTAATTTTTATCTGAAACATCTGGAAAGTGTGAGATCTGCTTAGTGTGTTGTCTTTGTAGTAAGAAGAGGGAAGTCATAGGAAAAAAAAGAAAAGCTGGGTGAGAAAGTGCTCCCTGGCCTGGGCTGGAGCAGCCCCATCTGCCACCCTGGGTGCTGGCTGAGACATCAGAGCCTCTGATGTCAAATGGGAGGGACAGAGGGCCACTGGGTGCCCTAGCCAGGAGCTGGCAGAGCACTGAGGATGGCGGGGGTGGCAGTGAGAACAGCGGCGAGTGTTGCCTTTGGTGCCCTGGTCCCCCCAGACCTCAGAATTTCAGTGTTCTCAGGGCAGCCGAGGCAGGGCCAGTGCCCCATTGGGGTGTCCCAGGGTGGGAAACCCCCCAGCTCCCATTTAAAAAGTTAGGTATGGTGTTAAAGTCTCTTCAATTCACAGACTTCTCCCATCCTTCCCTTTGCCACTGTAGAATTTTTTTTAAAACAAAAGTGTAAAACAGGCTCTAAGACAACACCTCATTCCTGCTCTTGGAGGCAAAGAGCAGGGATGGCAGGGAATCCGATGTTCAAACAGGAATGGAAGCAAGAGTCCCCCTTGCACCAGGCAAGGGAAGGCTTCCTCTTTTGCTGGCTTTCTTTCTTTTTTTTTTTTTTGTGGTGCTGGGATTGAACCCAGGGCCTTGTGTATGCAAGGCAAGCACTCTACCAACTGAGCTATATCCCCAGCCCTATTGAGTTTCTTAATTGTAGCTGTTGGCTAGGCGCCCCTCCTTAAAGCCTTTGCCTTGAACACCTCAAATTTTTTCTTTCCCCCTTTGGTATCAGTATTGAACCCAGGAGAGCCTAACTACTGAGCCACATACCAGCCCTTTTAATATTTTACTTAGAGACAGGGTCTCACTGAGTTGCTTAGGGCCTTGCTAATCTACAGAGGCTGACTTTGAACCTCGATCTTCCTTGGTCTCCGGAGTCACTGGGATTACATGTGTGTGCCACCATGACCTCAAATTTTTTCTGCTACACTTTGAGTCCTGCTTGGAAGCCTTGTGTCCCTTGTCCATCTCCTTGGCCAGCTTCTTGGGCTTCTTCTTGCCACCTTCATCTATCTCTTATTTATCTATCATCTATCTATCTATCATCATCATCATCATCATCATCATCATCATCATCATCATCTATTATCTATCTATCTATCTATCTATCTATCTATCTATCTATCTAATCAATCATCTATCATCTAACTCCCCAGCGATTTACTCATCTCTATCTGCATATATACCCTCTGGAACAAGCAGTGATACTAGGTCCTCAAAAAATGAAATAAAAATGGGAATTATCTGTCTGCAATTTCCTTCACGAACTTCTGTCCCAAAGCCATGGACAAATGAAAGACAGGCACCAGTCTCAGCTGAACTCTGAATATTTGTGCTGTCTTCATTCATGTCAACCCCCCTCTGACATACTTTGATAAATTCAGACAATTTCAACTCTCTCCTAAGTTCTTATTAAAAGTACGATTCTCAGAGGTTCACCCATCAACCCATCTACTGCACTATTAGCACATCGCTAAAGAACACGGCTTTAGGAACAGAAACTTGGAGGTCAAAATAAACTCAAGAATCAGAGGAATTCTGTGGATGGTGAGCATTCAGTTTTCAGGTGAAGGGCAAATAACAACCTTTGGAAGGGACAGTGTGGTAGCACTGAAGGTCCAAGAATCCACAGATTGACCCTTGATTGCCAGACATCTCTACCTACAAACAAAATCCAGGAACAGGCTGTGTGAAATCGATATCCACTTACCTAACTGCTGTCTCGGGGACAAGTGTCTGCAAAAAGAGAGGATCAGATGAATGCTTTTCTACCACTGAAGAACTTAATGAAATATGGGAAATATACTACCTGAAGTAGGGTCAATTTATATTTCAACATTATATTTTCTTTTTTCATGAGCAATACCCTGAAAGGAAGATGGTGACTTACCCGTATCACTGATTTTGATGATATTTTTGAGTGGGACTTTCATTTCCCTTATGTTGTCCTCAAACTGCTTATAGTCTTCAGGGATCAGATCCTGCTCTGGGACTGGGGCTTGGATTAAAGCACAGAATTCCAAATGGTTATTTATTGGAGATGAAATGCAAAGTGGGTTCCAGAGAAAAGCAGTTCCAAGGCCAGTTACAATAGAGAGATCCAGGCATTTCTGAGCCGCTCAGAGGTGGTCTGTCCTCCTCTGTGATGGAAGGAAGCCTTCTCCCTTTTCCTTTCCAGAAACTCATCAAGTTCTTTTCTTAAGGGGCTCTGAACTCCAGCTGTGTGTTCAGAGGAAGGAAAAAGGCACCATAACTCACGGGCATAGAGGTCAGAACGCCAAAATGGGCATCATTTCCTCTCCCTCTCTCCTGCAGTCAAACCCCAGGTGACTTATCCCTGGCTCTTCGCTCTCTGCTGGAAAGGAAGAAGGGGACATTTAACAGGGTCCCTGGAAGCCCCAGGAGGAAATAACTCATGGATGAGACACCCAAGATGCCAATTCTCCCCATTTTTCCAAAATCTGATCCTTACTACTAGAATCACTACAGAGAATCTCCCACATGTTCTCTGAGTCATTTTGAGATTTGAAAGTCATTCACAGACCCAGTTAACCCCGCCACCAGGTATACATCCAAAGGAAAGGAAATTGGGAAGTCAAAAAGTCATCTGCACTCCCATGCTTATGGCAGCAGAATCCATACCAGTGTCCAACAGTGCATGAATGGATAAAGAAAATGTGGTCCATATGCAGGTGGAATATTATTCAGCCATAAAAGGATGAAATCTTGTATGTCTGGCAACATAAGTGAACCTCGAGGACAGTCTGCTAGTGAAATGAGCCAGGCACAGAGACACAAACACAACTTGTTTTCACTTATATGTGGAAGCTGAAAAAGCTGGTCTCATAGAAGTTGAGAGTAGAATGATGGTTACCAGAGCCTGGGAAGGGGTAGATAAGGGGAGATGACAGAATGGTCAGTGTGTACCAGGGTAGAGCTGGATAAGAGAAATGATATGTAATGTTTCATAGCACAGCAAGATAAAAACTGGTTGACAATGAATTAATTGCATATTTCACAGTAGCCAATGGGAGAGGATCTTGAATGTTCTTGGAAAAGAACTGATAATTGTTTGAGACATCACCTCAAAATTATCCTGATTAATTAATAATAATTAATGCTAAACATCCTGATCTGGTCATTACACATTGTGTATATTTCTTCTCTTTCTTTCTTTTTTTTTTTTTTTGTGGTGCTGGGGATTGAACCTAGGGCCTTGTGTTTGCAAGGCAGGCACTCTGCCAACTGAGCTATGTCCCCAGTCCTGTGTATATTTCTTGAACAATCACATTTATTGAATATGTGTACCCTGAAAATTATATGCCAATTAAAAATTATAAAAATGAAAATCATTCACAGTCTTGGGATCTTATTGCCTCTGCCTTCATTCCCATCTGCTTTTTCCCAGATGTGGATCCCACCATACTGAACACTGATGGACATCTCTCAGGTGCCCTGTGGGAGACTTTGGAGATCTGCTCTATGGAGTGATTGCTGAACACCAGGGGTTTGTGTTATGGTCTGCTCAGGATGCTGCCTAGAGCTGAGTTCTCCAAACTTGTCTTCTCCCTAGGAAAATTCCTAAGCCTTGGTTATGATCTCTGGGGGTGAGACATAGGTACCAGATTTCCTTTGTGAGTTGCACATGAAGTCACCACAGGACCCAGCAATTCCACTCCTAGGCACATACCCCAAAGATCAAGCAGCAATGTGTGCATGTGTGCTTGCTGCAACCACTTCAAAACAGCCCAAAGATGGGAGCGACTTAGGTGTCCATCAGTGGGCAGATGGATGGATAAACAGGGTGTGGTTATGGGCCAGTGGAGTATTCAGTGGTAAGGAGGAATGGACTGTGGATATGGGTACAACATGGATCCGACATCTTGCCAAGGGAGAGAAGCCAGAAACAGAAGACCACACAGCCTATGATTCTGAATGTATGAAAGACAGAAAGCAGATTAGCCATTGCCAGGGACTGGGGTTGGGGGTGGGCAACGGGGAGTGACTGCTTCAGGAGCGTGGGGCTTCCTTTGGGGTGATGGAAACATCTTGGAAGTCGTGGCTCTACAACATAGTGTACGGAAAGCCACTGAATTGGGCACTTTCAAATGGTCAAAATGATACATTTTATGTTATGTGTATTTTACCACAATTAAAAAAAAAACCCTGCCCAGGTGATTCATTGTGGGGACAAGTTTGGGAACCACCAATTTAGAGAATTATGTTGCCCAGTTCTTTACTCTGCAGGGGAAACTCCAAAGAAATGGGAAATTCAGGTTTGAGGCAATCATGTGATGTCAGGAGCCATGGGTCTGCTGTGCCTCGTCATTTCCGGTGGTTCTAAACTTCCTTAACATTTATTTTTGAATTTGCATACAGTGAAATCCAGCCTTTTGAGGATGCATTTCTACAAGTTTCAGTAGGTGTCGGGTCTCTGAATCACTAGCACGCCAAGACACAGAAGGTGCTCATGAGACCCCAGCCCTCCCAGAGCTCATCAGCTGCCCCAGGGCCCCACACTCCACTGGCCCTAAGCTTTGGCATCTTCTGATTGTTCTCCGTCCCTAGAATTTTGCCTTTCCCAGAAGGTCACCTGAACGGGAACCTCAAGATGTGCAGCCTTTTGCATCTGCCTTCTTTCTCTAGGTGTGATGCATTTGAGATTTGTTCATATGGACGGGCATTTCAGCCATTTGTTTCTGGGTAATATTCCATTTATGGATGTAGGAGGGTGTGTTTATCCATCTGATCGCTGAAGGATGTCTGAGTAGTGTCCAGTTCTTGTGGCATATGAATAGAGCTGCTATAGACATGCCCATGAGGGGGTTTCATTTCTTTCTTTTTTTGCGGGGGGGTGGAGAACCGGGGACTGAACTCAGGGGCACTCGGCCCCCGAGCCACATCCCCAGCCCTATTTTGTATTTTATTTAGAGACAGGGTCTCACTGAGTTGCTTAGGGCCTTGCTAAGTTGCTGAGGCTGGTTTTGAACTCGCGATCCTCCTGCCTCAGTCTCCCAAGTTGCTGGGATTACAGGCGTGCGCCACCATGCCTGGCGGTTTCATTTCTTTATGATGAATTCCAAGGAGTGGAATTACTGGGTCATCTGGACCTCTTTATCTCCTTTCCAGCACACATTTCCCTAAATTAAGTGGCTTTGTTAGGGGAGGGTGATGCAGGTGGGGAAGATGGAGGGATTTATCTCCTCAGATACCACAACCTCAAGAACAGAGGACGGCACCTTTCCTCCTATATCCTTTCAGAGGATTTCCAAATACCCCACCCAGATCTCCTGACAAGGCCAATAGGAGAGCAGCCTCCTCATTATCACACATGGGGCTTGGTGACAGCAGATGGGAGAAGTGCCCTTACTGCCACCACCTCCTTACTCCCAAGAGGCAGGGATGTCACACCTACCGAAGGCAGACATCATGGAAGTCACTTGGCCATCCTTGCTTATATTGACAAGAAAAATCGCATACGCTCTCTTGAGATTTTCTATGAAATAGAAGTAGCTTATCCCGGAGTCTGCAAGTGAGAGAGAGATAGACAGTCTTGCCTTAATGATGGAGGAAATTCATTTGTAGCATTGAAGAAATCGTCATGACTCATCTTTAGCCTGTAACTACAGGCAGGACATCCCAGGATGGCAAGGTCATCTGCTTCCCAGCAGTGCATCAGGGACCTTTGGAATCCACTTCAAGGGAATCTGATGCAAGAAAATATTTATCCTACTTCCCTGTTTTTTTTTTTAAATGTTGATCAACTTTTCTGAGGGCTAATGCTAACTAAATATTCCTGGGAAAACATTTGTTCACAAGGTCATTGCTCCTTTAAGAGGTTTATGATCTTGAGTTTTTGTTTTTCAGATTGAAAATTAGACTGGAAATTTCCTTGTACTCATCCTGTATTATCAGGGGTGAGATATCATCATGGCCTAAAAGCAAATCATATTTGAGAATTTCCCTTTGGTTCCAATATGAGAGGCACTCAAGACTAACATGGGTTGACTTCGTATTCTTCATTAATTTACCCTTTTATTCACTTATTCCTTAATAATTATGAAGCCAGACATGTTTGAGTCAAAGAGAATATTGCACAGAATCAAACAGATAACATGTGCTCCCTTTGTGTTGAGAGAAGAAAACAAAGAAAGAAGAAATAGGACTTGTAAGTTGGTCATATCTACTGGTTATGTGCTTTATTTAAAGATAGAGCAAGAAGTAGAGTTCAACCGGGGTCTGAGAGGGGGCTGGGGAGTTGTGGCAGAACTTACTGAAGAGGATGTAATGCAGAGTTGCTTAGGAAAGAAGGGAGGAAATGTTCTAGAAAGATAGAAAAGTATATGCACAATCCCCAAGAAATGAATATGGTCAGTGCTTTGAGGACAGTCAGAGGGCTGTGTGTCTGAAGTGAAGTAAACATAAGGTATAGCTGTGGAAAAAGCCCAGAGGCATCCAAGACCAGGAGTGAGCCTGGGGTCACAGGGAACCCATGAGCCTGGCATTACCCTTAGAGCTCTGTGGGCATTAGCATAAATCTACCCACGACCCTGGAAGTTTAGTTCTGTTCTGATTTTACAGCTGAAAAAAAGATGTGTAAGGCTCCTTTGCTAATGAGTGATAAATTCTAGAATTGCTGGTATCCCATATGGTAATCCTGTACAGGATTTCAGGACTGAGGATATCTCATGAGCACTTTAATTGCATTGACTGTATGTTACATTGGATCTACTAAGTACAATATATGATTAAAATTAATTTCTATTGTAGCCACTAGAGCATTTAAAATTATATTTGTGGCTTGTAACATATTTCTTTTTGACAGGACTGTCTTAGAATACGGACTCAGATATGCCTGGCAAAAAAATCATGATTTTTCACTGTACTATGCTTGATTTCAGGGAGTTAGGATGATGACTTTTTAAAATTCTCAAATTCATACTCTAGCATGAGTGACTCCTTTTTGAGCCCCCAAAGCATTCATATCCTTGAATGCCTAATGTAGCTTGCTTGTCTTTGAAACACTAACAATTAAAATAGTACCATTTTCCCCAGCAAATTAGAACAACTTCTGATTTTCATACTGATATCTAAGTATCAGTTATTTTTCAAACAAGCATTCTGTAGAACTCCGAATCTTGAGTGTTTGTAGACTCTTATTTTATAACTCAACATTAGTTTTTATTGGTGCTGGGGATGGAATCCAGGGCCTCTGGCATGCAAAGCAAGTGCTCTACCACTGAGCTACATCTTCAGTCCCTAACTTTAACATTTTTTATAAACAATTTTTCTTTTTCTTTCATTTCTTTCTTTTTTTTTGTTGTACCAGGGCATTCAACCACTGAGCCACATCTGCAGATCTTTTTATTTTTTAATTTGAGACAGGGTCTCACTAAGTTGCTTAGGGCCTTGCTAAGTTGTGTAGGCTGACTTTGAACTTGTGATCTTCCTGCCTCAGCTTCCCAAGCCACTGGGATTACAGATATTTTCCTTAATTTATAAATTTATACATGTATTGGCATATACATTATATTTTATAATTTAAAATTCAAATTATAAATTAATTTGAGTTTAATTAGCAATTTAGAAGTGAGGTTGTACACCTTTGTATTGTATTCGTACTGAGTATCCTAGCAACTGACAAATTATTCAGACAAATTTTCCAGATGATGTTTCTGACTATAGATCAGTGAAACCATCCTTCTCTGGCTTCCTAATTTAGTGAGCGGTATCAGGCTGTTTACAGATCTTACAGTCACAGTTCTTTAATCTCTCTCTCCTCTTTAAAAGAAGAACTGAAGCTGGGTGCTGTGGCTCATGCCTGTAATCAGCTACTTGCTGGGCAGAGGCGAGATGCACAATTTAGAGAGATCCTGCTTTAAAAAACTAAAAGCAGCCGGGTGTGGTGGCGCACACCTGCAATCCCAGCGACTTGGGAGGCTGAGTCAGGAGGATCTCGAGTTCAAAGCCAGCCTCAGCAACTTAGCGAGGCCCTAAGCAACTCAGTGAGACCCTGTCTCTAAATAAAATACAAAATAGGGCTGGGGATGTGGCTCAGTGGCCAGTGTCCCTGAGCTCAATCCCTGGTTCCAAAACAAAACAAAACAAAACAAAACAAAACAAAACAAAACAACACTAAAAGCAACTTGTGGGTGTGCTGGGGTGTAGCTCAGTGGTAGAGTGCTTGCCAAGCCGGCATGGTGAGGCCTTGGGTTTAGTCTCCAGTGCTACAGGAAAAAAAAAAAAAAATCAAACAACTTGAATCTTTAAGAAGGGTCACAAGTGGCTGAGAGCCTGAGAGCCATTTGCTGATGGCATGGTCACAGCTCCTCGGTGTTCTTGGAAGAACCACGAATGGAGCTTGGTGGCCATCTCTGAGGCTGGCTCGTGTTTCAGCAGCTTTGATAAACATACCCCATTAAAGTTTTGCAGCCCAGGCCTGACCAATGAACTGCCTGTTATGTAAATGTCAACCAATCAGGAATAGGCATGTTTTCACCCTCCCCGTATTTGCATAAAACAGATCAATCAAGACTGAGGGCTTTGCATCCCTCATTTGCATAAACAGATGGAGCGGGAAGAGGGGGGCTTCCTTGTGTAAGCTGGCCCCTCTCTGTTCCTTCACTTTCCTTATGTGTTGAATGCTGCCTCCTCCGTGTTTGCAAACTGTTTTCTTCTTGTCTTGCAATAAAGCCTTTTTGTTTTCCTTGAATTCTTTTCAGTGAATTTTGTAGACAGTTTTTAGAGATCTTGCCTGAAAATCCATTTCCCCACATGATTGACAGCTGTACTAGAGATATGAGAGAAGGATAGAAAAGGGAGGAAATGATGGTAGGGGGAAAAAAAAAGAAACGATTAAAAAAATTGACAAAACAAAAAGTTGGTTCTTTGAAAAATAAACAAAATTGATAAACCCTTAGCCACACTAATGAAGAGAAGAAGAGAGAAAATCCAAATTACTAAAATTCGTGATGGACATGGAAATATTACAACAGACACTATTGAAATACAAAACACAATTGGAAGCTATTTTGAAAATTTATACTCCAACAAAATAGAAAACCTGGAAGACATCAACAGGTTCCTAGAGGCATATGAGCCACCCAAACTGAATAAGAAGTCATCAAAAGCCTACCAACAAAGAAAAGTCCAGGACCAGATGGATTCATGGTCGAGTTCTATAAGACCTTCAAAGAAGAGCTCATTCCAATACTCCTCAACGTATTTCATGAAATAGAGGAGGAGGGAACCCTTCCAAACTCATTCCATGAAACTAATATCACCCTGATACCAAAACCAGAGAAGGACACATCGAGGAAAGAAAATTTCAGACCAATATCCCTAATGAACATAGATGCAAAAATTCTTAACATTTTAGCAAATCGCATACAAAAGCATATTAAAAAGATAGTGCACCATGATCAAGTGGGTTTCATCCCGGGGGTGCAAGGTTGGTTCAACATCTGGAAATCAATAAATGGTAATTCACCACATCAACAGACTTAAAGTCAAGAACCACATGATTATTTCAATAGATGCAGAGAAAGCATTTGATAAAATACAGCACCCCTTCATGCTCAAAACACTAGAAAAAATAGAGATGGTAGGAACGTTCCTTAACATTGTAAAGGCTAGCTATGCTAAGCCCACAGTTAGCATCATTCTAAATGGAGAAAAATTGAAAGTATTCCCCCCGAGAACTGGAACAAGGCAGGGATGCCCCCTTTTGCCACTTCTGTTCAACATTGTCCTTGAAACTCTAGCCAGAGCAATTAGACGGACCAAAGAAATTGAGGAATATGAATAGGAAAAGAAGACCTCAAACTATCCCTATTTGCTGATGACATGATTCTCTATTTAGAAGACCCTAAGAATTCCACCAGAAAACTTCTGGAACTCATAAATGAATTCAGTAAAGTAGCAGGATATAAAATTAATGCTCATAAATCGAATACATTTTTATTCATAAGTGATGCATCCTCTGAGAGAGAAATTGGAAAACTATACCATTCACAATAGCCTCAAGAAAAATAAAATACTTGGGAATCAATCTAACAAAAGAAGTGAAAGACCTCTACAATGAGAACTACAGAACACTAAGGAAAGAAGTTAAAGAGCATCTGAGAAGATGGAAAGATCTCCCATGTTCTTGGATAGGCAGCATTAATACTGTCAAAATGGCCATACTACCAAAAGTGCTATACAAATTCAATGCAATTCCAACTAAAATCCCAATGATGGACCTCATAGAAATAGAGCAAGCAATCATGAAATTCATTTGGAGGAATAAAAGACCCAGAATAGCTAAAGCAATTCTTAGCAAGAAGAGTGAAGCAGGGGGTTTCACAATACCAGACCTTCAACTATACTACAGAGCAATAGTAACAAAAACAGCATGGTATTGGCACCAAAATAGGCAGGTAGATCAATGGTACAGAATAGAGGACATAGAGACAAACCCACATAAATACAGGTATCTCATACTTGACAAAGGAGCCAAAAACATGCAATGGAGAAAAGACAGCCTCTTCAACAAATGGTGCTGGGAAAACTGGAAATCCATATGCAGCAAAATGAAACTAAACCCATCTCTCTCACCCTGTACAAAACTCAACTCAAAGTGGATCAAGGACCTAGAAATTAGACCAGAGACTCGCACCTAATAGAAGAGAAAATAGGTCCAAATCTTCATCATGTTGGCCTAGGACCAGATTTCCTTAACATGACTCCCAAAGCACAAGAAATAAAAGCAGGAATCAATGATTGGGATAGAGTCAAACTAAAAAACTTTTTTTTTCAGCAAAGGAAACAATCAGCAATGTGAAGAGAGAGCCATCAGAGTGGGAGAAAATCTTTGCCACACACACTTCAGATAGAGCACTAATCTCCAGAATCTACAAAGTACTCAAAAATCTTTACACCAAGAACACTAATAACCCAATCAACAAATGGGCCAAGGAAATGAACAGACACTTTACAGAGGAAGAGCTACAAGCAATCAACAGATATATGAAAAAGTGTTCAACATCCCTAGTTATAAGAGAAATGCAAATCAAAACCACCTTAACCACCTTAAATTCTCAGCCCAATTAGAATGTCTTTTATTAAGAACACAGGCAACAACAGGTGTTGGCAAGGATGTGGGGAAAAGGGTACTCCCATTGCTGGTGGGATTGGAAGTTGGTGCAACCACTCTGGAAAGCAGTGTGGAAATTCCTTAGAAAACTTGGAATGGATCTACCATTTGAACCAGCTATCTCACTCCTTGTCCTATACCCAAAGGACTTAAAATCAGATTGCTACAGTGATGCAACCACATCAATGTTCATAGCTGCTCAATTCCCAATAGCTAGATTGTGGAACCAACCTAGATGCTCTTCAATAGATGAATGGATAAAGAAACTGTGGTATATATACACAATGGAATATTATTCAGCCATAAAGAAGACTAAAATTATGGCATTTGTAGGTAAATGGATGATGTTGGAGACTGTTATGCTAAGTGAGATTAGCCAATCCCCCAAATCGGAAGGCTGAATGATCTCTCCAATACATAAATGATGAGGCATAATGCGGGGTGGAAGGGATGCAAGAATGGAGGAAGGATAAATAGCATAGAGGGAAGGGAGGGGAAGGGTGGAGTGGGGGGGGTAAGAATAATAACAGAATGAGACAGACACCATTGCCCTGTGTACATGTATGAATGCACAGATGGTGTGACTCTACTTTGTGTACAACCCGAGAAACAATAGCTGTACTTCATTTGTGTTCAATGTATCAAAATTAAATGAATAAAAAAACCCCAAAAACAAAAAACAAAAACAGAGGGTCAAGGCAATAAGAAAAGTAAATTTGGAAGGGAAAACATAAATATAGAGGAAACAAAACGAGGATATTATTGAAATAGGAAAACAAATGGGAAGTAAATTAAGATCTAGAGACCAGGATTCTCAATGGTGACTGCAAGGCTCAAAATCAAATGCACATTTAATTTATTTCAACTCTATCACTTCTGGTTGCTGTAGAAATGGCTGGCAATTCACTGGGTTGTACGTGGAATTATACACAACACAGATGAAACTCAACTGCAAACCAGTATTTTTATTTTTTTCAGTGCTGGGGATTGAACCCAGGGTCTTGTGCTTGCAAGGCAGGTGCTCTACCAACTGAGCTATATCCCCAGCTCAGCAAACTAGTATTTTTATCTAATGAAAAGCACACCCCAGTTATGAACTTGAGAATCTTTATGCTGAAAGGGTCAAGAACAGCATCTTTCAGAGCTCTTTCCAATCACTGGTTCCATAGGTCAGTTCCATAGGTCATAGGTTTTAAAAAAAGTCTGTGTAATACAAATATTTTGGCCTTTCTTCTCTACAATGATGATAAATATGCTGTTTTATTTTTACTTTTAGAATTTCAATATAAATATAGATCTTAAGCATGATTATCTAAGGAGAAAGAAAGATGATCTAAGGTAAACATAAATTGCTTTTTGCATTGCTTGTGATCCTATTTGAAAACCATTCAAGGATTTTACTATTACACAGATTAATTTTTTTCTTTTTGGGGACTAGGGATTGAACTCAAGGGTGCTTACCCACTGAGCCACATCTCCAGTCCTCTTTTGTATTTTATTTAGAGACAGGGTCTCACTGAGTTGCTTAGGGGTTCTCTAAGTTGCTGAGGCTGGCTTTCAACTTGCAATCTCCCTGCCTCAAACTCTTAAGCCACTGGAATTACAATGTGCATCACCACACCCGGCAGTATTTATTTTTTATATCAGTGTAACCCAATAAGTAAATATACTTTGTATAATAATTAAAAAAACACACAGACCCAAGCTGGATGCAGTGGTGCACCCTTGTAATCCCAGAGACTTGGAAAGCTGAGGCAGGAGGATTGCAAGTTTGAAGCCAGCCTCAGCAATTTAGTGAGATCCTGTCTCAAACAAACAAACAAACAAACACCAAAAGTCCCTTCCAAAACAAAAAGCATCCAGAACCACAGACCCAATGATGAGGCTACTATCATTAACATTAATTCTTTTTTTTTCCTTTGAAGAAATGAGGACCTGAGTGGTCATGAGCCTCATTTGTTGCACAGGGCAGAAAACACATGCTCAATCCCTGGCTACCAATAAACAGTCTGGATATTAAGGAAAACAACTTCGGAGCCATATATTTGGGGTGGAAATCCTGCTCTGCTACTTTGTATGTCTTTGGGAAGGTTTCTGAATCTTTGTGTATGTGCCTGTTTCTTAGTTCTCTAAACCGGGACTTGTGAGAAGCAAATAGAGTTAAGTCATGCAAACATGGCCACAGCACTGGGTGCCTGAGAGCCTGGTAGAAATCCCAGCCTCTCTTTAGTGGTCACTGTCCTCATATTAACAAAGCAGTACAATATTTTTCCATACTTCTGCAATTACACCTCCCTTAAGGACACTTGTCCTCAGGTGATTTCACTGTTGTCTGATAATCATAGCATGTGCTTCACACACTGACAGTTACAACATCGCTAGGCAATGAAATCTCGTGGGATCGGTCATGTTTGGTCAGTTGTGGACCGAAATGCTGCTGTGCAAGGCATGGCCATATTTTAAAAGAAAGTGCTGCAGATGACCGATCATACTCACAGGACATGCTGTACCATATATCTTCAGTTTTTGATGCATGGAGGCTGAATTTTTGGCATGTGCAATTAACCCTTGAAAGCAAAGCAATTTTGAATTAGTGAAATGGTCACTAAACTCATCAATTAAAAGAAATACTTAATATCTTCGAATGGCATTCTGCCAGGACAAATGATCTGTTTATTTTGTTACACTCCCTTAGAGTTCTTTGGTCTATGAAAAACGTATCTGAAGAAACTGCCACTCACCGTGTAGAAGTGACTGGCCCAGGTTATGTCATGAGTACACCTGTGCTGTAGCACAGGGTGCTTTTATTGCCTTCTTTTGATCGAGACATGAGAAACATGCATTAAAGCATGCATATGTGAATAGAAAGATTAGTTTTTACATATGTGTACATCCATGTGTGCTTGGATTAAGAATAGAGCATTTCCAGAAATTTAGGAGACACTTCTGTGTCCTCCCAGTTTCAAGTACACCCAAACTAGCCTGCATTCTGATTCTATCCCCACACATTGCTTTGTCTGCTTTTGATTTACTCAAATGGAGCACAATGTATGAGCTCTTCTCTGTCTAGCTTTCTTTTATTTTCCCCTTCCTCCTTCTCCTCCTCCTCCTCCTCCACTGGAAATTAAACCCAGAAACACTCTACCACTGAACTATATCTCAGTCCTTTATTTTTTATTTTGGGACAGGCCCTCACTAAGTTGCTGAGCCTGACCTCGAATTTGCAATTCTCCTGACTCAGCCTCCTGAGTTGCTGGGGATTACAGGCATGCCCCACTGCACCTGGCCTCTGTCTAGCTTTTTTCACTCAATATCATGGTTGTGAGCTTAATCCATGTTCATGTATGTAGCATTCATTTGCTCCTTTTCATTGCTATGTCTATAAAAACACATATAAAATATGCTAGCTTATGAGAACACCACCATTTCTTCATATATTTTAAAGCTGATGCACATTTGGTTGTTTCCAGTTTTTGTACTGTGGAGCATGCTATGAATTTTCTTTTATGTAAATCTATATGTTAAGATTATTGAATCCACTGGTCATTAAGGGAACTAGGCAAATGATACAAATGACTCAGAACAGAAGCCTAAAAAAGCACAATTCTGAAGGGAGTGAAGGAACATTGGTTGAAACAAAGGAAGTCCATGAAGCTCTAGGGACAGGACAGAACTTACTTGTCTTTGGACACGATTTATTTTTTGCATTGCTATCAGTTATCTACAATTTGCAGAGATGCGAAATAGATCAGAGACTAGAATTAGATAATCTGGATGAATATGATTTCCATTGTACACATTTTGTTTTTTCTCCTAACTGATCTTCTAAGTGCTTTTCACAGTTGTTTTTGTCTCTCCTATCACTGCTACCGTCAAAATCCAGGATCTTGGTATCTCATGCTGAGAGCCACCATACTTGCAAATTCTTGCCTGACCAATACTCTGTCTTCAGGCAATTCAGAGGAACTCTGGAATAATCTAATTCTCATTGTGGAGAGACTGAAATACAAATGGACAAGGGCCTGATGAATACAGATGTAAAACAAAACTCTGATCTAGAATCTGCAGCCCAGGAAGCTGACAAGCATCTCTAATTTTGGCATCTGCTTCTAATTTAGGGCCAATTGGGAAAATCCAGGTTTGCATCCCAGCCAATCCCACTGGATGCTGCTTCTGGTTGGTCCACCTGCAGCTTCCTCATGTCAACAGCCTCCAATCAGGTCACATCTGGAGGTTTCCCTTTTTCTCACTATAAACCTTTCCCATCCTCTGCCTGCCTTTGAGGCTCCGCTCAATGCAAGTTACAGTGACCAACTTCCTGGCTACGGTGAGCTCTGAAATGCTCAAGCCTCTGCCGTTCTCATCAGGGTGGCCTCTGGGTGTGTCCCTCCTGTGTTCAGTAATTCATGAGGCTTTCCTACATATTAGTGAAGGCCTACCTGGTTATTCACAAACTGTTCTGTCTCTCTCCACTCACAGTTCCTGCCCTGTTCACACAGGCTAGTCACTCACAGCTAACCAGGTAACTCTGACGCAATTGCACCCCATTATTTCTCTTTCTGGTGTTTGGCACAGACTCATCCCCCATCCTGTGCTGATTCTTCCTCTGAAGCATCAACTCGAGTGTTTTCATTTTCCACATGAACATTCCCAGGCCCACATGGTCTCACATTTCTCTCCCTCCGGGTTTTTGAGACGTTAATCTTCTGCTGTCGATGACTGAGCACCCACCTGAGATAAAAGGTGATGTTGAGGTCTCTGTTGAACAGCTTTTCAGTGCTACGGAGGTAAATTCTTAGTGGTCCATTTTCACTTATCATTTTTGGTTTGTTGGCAACCAAGTACACAGTATTCCATCTTTTTAAAGGCTGAAAAGAACATTCACAGGAGACACATTATGATGCCTTTTGCTCTGTGTATGACTTAAAAAAATGAAAAAATAAAGCAAATCCAATTGTTGGATTAATAAAAGCTTCTGATGAGCTGGTGTGGTGGCACACGCCTGTAATCCCAGCAGCTGGGGAGGCTGAGGCAGGAGGATCCTAAGTTCAAACCCAGCCTCAGCAATTTAGCAAGGCTCTAAGCAACTCAGCCAGACCCTGTCTCTAAATAAAACATAAAAAGGGTTGGGGATGTGGCTCCCTTTGGTTAAGCACCCCTGGGTTCAATCCCAAGTACTAAAGAACAAAAACAAAAACAAAAACAAAAAACTGGAAACAAAACAAAACAAAACAAAACAAAACAAAAATCCTTCTGATGTTGCTGCATTACTCAGAGGCAAAACTGAAAATACAGCGAGACTCATGAAACTAGGCTCTAGTCTGTGCTTGTGAACAGCATGGAGAATTGTGGGTTATGGGCTTGTAGTTTGAAGGTGGCCATTGATTATTGTGACAATTACTGTCATAATTTTAGTGATTTTTGTCATTGAGGTAAAGCCAAGGTAAAATTCTGAATTCTGTACCCAACATCACACACATGCACACACACACACATGCACACACACGCATGCACATACTTCTGCATACAAACACACATGTACACGCACATACTCAGGGACCAGACAGCTCTGAATCAGGCCTTCCCATTGGTACCTTTGTCTGCTGACCTGATGCTGTTTCTCCATTTAAATCCTGGGCAATATAGGCCAGGCCTAGAGCAAGAGTCAGAACCAGCACCTTCATTCCGAGGTAAGTCCTCACTCTTCTGTAGCTCCTGTGAATTTATTGCTGGTTGGTAGGAGAGCTTGGCTGCTTTTATAGAGGCCCTGTGTTGATGTGGCACTTACAGATCACAAGCTCTAATCTGCTGACAAGTCATCGAACAGTCATTAGAATGGCACTGGGAACACAGGGGTGAACTTTAAAGTGGCATTTTAGAAAGGAATCAGGTTTTGACATGTGATCCTTAAGCAAGCAGTGATTTCTGATTGATCAGTGAGATTTAAGGACGGTGGTGTTTCCAGTTCCCTCCAGAACATGCAGGGTGGACAAAGAACCCGAGGGACGTGGCTCGCCACGCCTGTGCTCCTCCTGTAGTCTGGGCAGGGGCGTGTTTCACTTTCCTGTCGGCTGTTGGGTCCTCCTACCTCTGCCTCAACCATCCAAGCCTGGGTCCACTGAAGTGTGCCTTTGGGTTGCATCCAACAAAATAAGTCATCTTGATGTAGCTTTGGCCAAGTTTACATGTTAAGCTTTGAAAACACTTCAGTGAAGTCAATATATAATAAATAAGAAAATAAGAGGTCTGGAGGCAAAGTCTTACTATAGCTCTCTGGATTTTTATCACGGTCGTGGTTGTTATTTGACACATTTTGTGTTTTTCAGAGCCTGATACGACATTGTTCCTCTCCACTGCAAACACAATCCTAGTCTAAATTTTTGCAAATGTATTCCAAGGGTCATGCATAGAACATGATACTGTAATTGATGTTTAAGGGGGTCTTCTTCTTGTATTTTAAAATTGGTTCTTTTTAGTTATACATAAGTATTCATTTTTAACATGATTATAAAAGCATGAGATACAATTTGCTCTAATTCAGTCCCCAGGACTTCCTCTTCCCCTCCTCTTTCCTCCCCCTGTTTCCTCTCCTTTACTCTATTTACCTTTCTGCTGTTTACTTGGAGTTTTGTTTTTTAAAATCAGTGTCTTCAGGATATATGTAAAAGTGAGAGTCACTGTGGTATATTCTTGCATGTCCATAGAAAAGTTAGGTCAGATTCATTCCATGCTCTTCCTTTATCCCACCCCAACCCCTTCCTCTCCTCCACTGACCCTTCTTCTATTTTGATGGAACCCCTACTCCATTAAGGGAGTCTTTTAACTCTAACCCTCTGCCACCACCAGACCTCCTGGGGTCCAGTTCCTGGTATTCAATGAGTAACTCTTAACAGTGCATTCAGTAGAGTTGTAATTGAAGAATTCAGGAAAATGAAGTTGGATATCTTAGATTAACAAATGTAATTATAAATCAACATATGAGTGACTATTTCGAACAGCAGATTTTTTTTTGTTTCAAAATTGGAATTCTTTTTGGTTCATTTGGGCCAAAGACCTTAAGCACACACAGTGACTTCCAGCACTTAAATATTTATACCTCCATTTTAAGGTCCATTTAATGAGAGCTCTTCTGTCTGGCAAATAGAAAATTAAGGAGATTGCAATGAATTTTATTCCATGTTGTAAATCAGTGTGTGAAAGATTAAGACTATTCCTAATTAGTTGTCCAAGAAACAATTTATGACACCTGAGGCTACCTCTCCCCCAATGTTGACTGGGTCTTTATATACGTCTTGTCTATATAAAAGCTTACAATTCACAGTATGTATGTGAACAAATAACAATAGCAGTGGAAGTGTGACCAGTGGTGCTAGACAGAGAGAAGCACACACACACGTTGATTTGATGCACAACAGTTGCACATATGTATGGGGCATCACCGTGTTTCAGTACTGCACGCCCTGTGTAAAACCCCAATCAGGTAAGCATGCTGCCCCAACATTTGTCATTGCCTGATGGTGAAGCCATTGCAGACCCTTCTTTCTATATTTTTGAAGTATATAACACGTCATCTATAGTCACTCTATTGTGCTGTAGAATGCCTGAATTTATTTCTCCTATCGAACCATTGCTTAGCAACCACTGACCATTTCCCCATCCCTTCTGGCTCCCACTCTTTCCAGCCTCTGAGAACCACTAACTTGCTCTCAACGTCTGTGATGATACAGGAGGAACACTGATCAGTTATTTCTAGGAGGAAAGGATGTGGCTCAGTGGCAGAATACATGTCTAGTATGTGTGAGGCACTGGGTTCGATCCTCAGCATCACACAAAAATGTAAATAAAATGAAATTTTTAGTTGTCTATCTACAACTAAAAATTTTAAAAAAAAGAAATGACATGTCAAAGGTTCTTATATGAGGAGAGGGTACCATTCAAGGTGAGGCCTTGTCATATTGGAGAACTCACCAGAATAGGGAATTTATTATATGGAATGGAATGAAGGTGGTTCAGTTATGGGAATTGCAGGGAAATGCATCTAAATTTGTTTTAGGGATCATCTCCTGGTATTGTTTTATACTATGGTTTGGGGTTAAAATCCAGTACCTGGAAAAAACTCAGATTCAACAACAACAACAACAAATGTTCATGTGACTCAGGAAAAAAAAATCCACCCACAACGAAATTGGGAATGGAGAGCTCTGGTGTGGTGGTGGATGGAGGATGTTAAATATTTGAGAATAAGCTGTACCTTGGAAAGCTCCAGTCATTCTGTGGTCAAACAGAACCTACACTGCATTTAGCTTTAAGTTCTGCAATGCAGCTAGCAGTGGGATGCAGGCTCATGGCCTTGAAGGGCTGAATCTCTGTCATGTGAAGCACTAGCCTTTCTGCTCTGGGCCGTGAACTCGCACTTGCAGAGGTACGCCATGTGTGTGCCCTCTTTGGTAATGCTTTTGAGTTACTCTACCTTCATCATGGCCACTGAGGCAATACGAAAATTTCTATGAACTATCATTGTTGTCAGATTCTGTGACACAGGCAAATCAAATGGCGAGTAATTCTTGTCCATGGCACTTCAGCTATTACTGTGAAGACAGACTGGATCATCAATCATCTCAGGAAAACAAAGATTCTGCCTGTTGGTTGTTCACTTCACATCCACCTTCTCTTTTTGCCTTGATATATGAAAGCTGAAATTTTGGAGGTGTTTAATTTTTTAAGCTACATGCCAGGCTAAGAAAATGGACTCTTCTACGTCCTCCTTAGGAGGAAATGTTTGTGTAATCAGACTATGGCATGCGACAGATACTATGTAAACCAACACTATTGTGTTTCTTGAAAAAAGAACTGACTTAGTGGGTATGTGGCTTCCTTCTTGGCTTTTTCTCCCTGCTAATTGAAATGTAGACATCTTAGTTGGAGCTCCAACAATAACGTGCCTCTCATTTATTCTGGATATAGCAATAATAGGCTACCCCATTGAATCTTCTGGCTCCCAAACAGTACACCACTCTTGCTCCCACTGGGAATAGCAAGTCCATCTCCTCTTGGTGATCAGACTCAAGTCCCTTCACCAGTCAAGTAACCTCCCTCTCTGTTACTTTAGTGGTAGACAGAGCACAAAATAGCTAGTGAGGGGCAGCTTTATGCAACCTTTCCTTATCTACTTGACCAGACCCACCCAAAGAGGAGCGCAATTGCATTGAACTTTTCCAACTAAATTCCTTAGCCAGAGAAATCAGGCTCGAATGGTGGGAGGGAAGATTGGAGTAGGTCAACACACCAGGACCAAGTTTTGTCCATACACCATTGTCTTTTATTTCTGTCCCATCCAGCACACCAAAGAGAACCATTTATAAACCCATTTATTTTATTTTATTTTATTGTATTGTATTTTATTCATTTAATTTTGATCCATTGAACACAAATGGAGTACAGCTATTGTTTCTCTGGTTGTACACAAAGTAGAGTCACACCATCTGTGCATTCATACATGTACACAGGGCAATGATGTCTCATTCTGTTATTATTCTTACCCCCCACCCCAACCCCACCCCTCCCTTCCCTCTATGCTAGCTATCCTTCCTCCATTCTTGCCTCCTTTCACCTCACATTATGCATCATCATTCACTTATCAGAGAGACCATTTGGCCTTTGGATTTTTGGGATTGGCTAATCTCACTTAGCATGACATTCTCCAATATCATCCATTTACCTGCAAATGCCATAATTTTAGTCTTCTTTATGGCTGAATAATATTCCATTGTGGATATATACCACAGTTTCTTTATCCATTCATCTACTGAAGGGCATCTAGGTTGGTTCCACAATCTAGCTATTGTGAATTGAGCAGCTATGAACATTGATGTGGTTGCATCACTGTAGCAATCTGATTTTAAGTCCTTTGGGTATAGGCCAAGGAGTGGGATAGCGAGGTCAAATGGTGGGTCCATTCCAAGTTTTCTAAGGAATCTCCACACTGCTTTCCAGAGTGGCTGCACCAACTTGCAATCCCACCAGCAATGGGAGTACCCTTTTCCCCACATCCTCGCCAACACCTGTTGTTGCTTGCATTCTTAATAAAAGACATTCTAATTGGGGTGGGATGAAATCTTAAGGTGGTTTTGATTTGCATTTCTCTTATAACGAGGGATGTTGAACATTTTTTCATGTATCTGTTGATTGCTTGTAGATCTTCTTCTGTAAACTGTCTGTTCATTTCCTTGGCCCATTTATTGGTGTAAAGATTTTTGAGCTCTTTGTATATTCTGGAGATTAGTGCTCTATCTGAAGTATGTGTGGCAAAGATTTTCTCCCACTCTGAAGGCTCTCTCTTCACATTGCTGATTGTTTCCTTTGCTGAGAAAAAGCTTTTAGTTTGACTCTATCCCAATCATTGATTCCTGCTTTTATTTCTTGTGCTTTGGGAGTCATGTTGAGGGATTCTGGTCCTAGGCCAACATGATGGAGATTTGGACCTATTTTCTCTTCTATTATGTGCAGGAATAAACCCATTTATAAACCATTGTGTCTTCTGTTCTCCTCCTCCCCTATGAAGAGGGGTATGTGAGCACCTGAATTGAGCTGGACCAGTGGGTAATTGTGGTCACCTCCATACACAGGAATGAATTTGGAGGTTTTTTTCTCCATTACTCTGTCTGTAGTCAGTTCATTCCAGTGAATCATTGGAGGGCAAAGGGAGAAGTTTCCTCTTCACCCCTACACTATTTTTTTCTTACTGGTTGATGAATTTAAAAATTCACCATTTTGGAGTGGACTGACAGTCACCTCCAAGTAGATATGTGCATAAAATCCCTGGAAGCGATAAATATTAGTTAGCTTACAGAGCAAAAGATGTAATTAAAGTTAGGTAGAGGAACTCATCAAGGATTACCCATGGGTATGTAGTGGGTGACTGACCCAGGCCTGAGTATAAAGCAAACTAAGGAGGTTATCTGTAAGAATTAGTGCAGGGTGGGGGCGGGCGAGGAGGAAAGAGAGAGTTCTCCTCCCTCTTCCCACCAGCTGGGTTTCAGGGACCCTAATTAGCACCATTCACTTCTTCCTTTTGGATTGTAAAGGACTTTCCCTAGGATCTAACCACATCCCTTTGAAGTGTAAACTCACCTGTCAAGGCTCCAGGCCCAAGGCTGGAGATTTACTGAAGGCTGTGTGAGAAGAGTCAGCCTCTTTACCACACTCTGTAAACACACTTCCCGCTGGAAAACCCTTACACACAATCATGCATCATGTTTTGAAACCTTGTGCCTGATTATGTATTGTTTTAGACTAGAACATTTATGACATTAGATAGGCTATAAATGTTGTGAAAAACTGGTAAGGGGGCTCAGAATTTGGAGTGCTGATCTCTGAGTCCTCTGGCATAAAGTTTGGTTTCTCCTGTTCTTCGAGTGCTGTTTGCTGCTTCTTGTGTGATTCCCACAACAGGGGCCCTTAAGCAATCACTTGCATCCTTAAAAGAGAGAGGTAGAGTTTTGACAGACATACAAACACACAGGGAAGGGGAGATATGAAGATGGAATAGAGAGAGAGAGACGCTGCAGGGTCAGGAACACTTGTGGCCACTTGAAGAGGCAAGAAAGGACTCTCTCCTGGGGGATAACCACTCTGACGACACCTGGGCTTCAGACCTCTGGCCTCCAAATCTGTGGGAGAGTAGATACCTGTTGCTTTAAGCCTGTCATAGCAGCTAGAGGACAGGAATACACCATTTATCTAACTATAGCTGAGTCAACATTAAATATAAGGGAAGAGATCTAGAGGGGGAATAGTGGATTCCATAGTTAAATAATCGAAATTGCAATATAGAAAAAGCTGCTAGCCTTGCCTTGTCAATTGTCATGAACTCTGAAGAATGATCCTTGTTTAGCTTGCCCTTGATTGGCAGTTCAGTTACAAAATTTTCACTCAACTCCCTGAGATAATTCTTTAGAGAGACCAGGGATCTTTTCATTAAAATGCCTGAACTTATTAAGATTATATGCACGCACAGTCGATTGGTTTTATTTCCCTGACATTTACATGGAAGTGTTTGACTTATAAAGGAGTAGATCCACTGAGCCAATTGTGTCTCAAAATAATGCAATAAAAAGAGAACGACTGATAACAGTTGATAGCATCTCCAGTAATATCTCAGGAGATCAAATGACACTATTCTTCTCTTGTCTCTGTATATCCCAGGTGTGAGGAAAAAATGATCTTTGGGTTTGACTTATTTTTCTGTGGGTTATTCAGTTGCTTACCTAGTAATTAAAGGAGTGAACGCCCTGAAGATATTTTCTGTTCCTCTCTGGAAAGAAAGAACATGCATGTGGTGTACGATTTTCAGGTCAGATGACTATAATTACCCTTGGTGTGGATACAAGAGGCTCTGCTCCAGGGCTTATGCACTTTGGAACCAATTTCACCCAAAGAAGGTGCTGACCTTTCAGACTCAGTTAAGTATCTAATTCAAATTCTATTTTGAGGGTAGAACTTGCTAAGAACAGAAGGCTCTGTATATTTTAAACTGGCTGCTTCCCCTCCTCCTGATGGAAGGATGAGGGTTTTTATCAGTTCTTCAGTGTGAGAACTTGGTAGGGTGGCTGGAGGTAGCATTCCCCAAAGTTTGGCACCTCCCCCTAAGTATGGCCCCTCACCTGGAGTTTCCAACTCTGCACCTGGTCCACACGGAGCCTCTGGCCATTCATACTTAGCTTCTCCTGCCCAGGACTGGTTCCCGTGCAACTTTCTGCTCCTGGGTCTCTGCTGTCAAACTGTGGCTCTCTGTTTCTGCCTGTCTCTCTCTCCAATTTGGGGGCAGTGACCAGCCTGAGCCCTGAGTTCCCTGATGGTCCTAAGAATAATGATTGATTTTCACTCTGTTCAGCTTTTCCCTTGTGTATGGAAGGGACAGGTGACTTTCACATTCCTTATGTGTGTGACCAGAAGCTGGAAGTCCAAACTGACCCTCTAAAAAAAGGGCTGGCATGCTTTCCCTGTTAAAGCTCAAGAAAGGGTCATTTGAGGCTCTGGAGCCAAATGGCTTCTGTCACCTTTGATCAATTCTGCCACGGAATCGTGTAGTGGGTAGAAGTGTGTCCCATCCTCAAATGAAGTCCTAAGCCCTGGTAGCTGTGAGTTACTTTGTTTGGAAATAGGACCTTCGAGATAATGTGCGAAGGTCAAGGCTCATATATTTTCTCTCATGTGTGGAAGCTAGAGAGGAAAAAGGACAAGAAAGCAGTGGGGTAGGCATCTCATGAAAATTGAAGGGAAATCAGTAGAATAGGGAGAGAAATCAGGGCAAGGGAGGAGAGGAGGGAAAGGAGAAACACTGTGGAATGATATTGGCCAAACAGTTTTGACATATGGTATGTATGTATGAATATGTAACAACAAACCTCACCATTATGTGCAACTATGATGCACTGAGATAAATAGTGAAAAAAGAAATTATTCCATTATTGAATTATTTCCTTCACTGGCTCCTTTATTTCTTTCTGGAATTTTCACTCTTTTTTGGCATATGTGTGAAACCTCCTGGATGGCTCTCACCTTCTTTCTCTGCACTCGTTCCCATCATGATTTCATTTCCTTGAGAAATGAATAAATTTAAAAAATCTTCTTTTCATTGACCTTTCAAACTCAATTCAGGTTTCAGCATTAGCCCACCAGCCCTTCAGACACAACCAATGGCTCTTTCCTTGACCTTTAAAAAATACACCACAACAAATATGCAGAACTTAAAAAAAATATGCAGAACTTGACATTGCCCCATGAACATTCACAGTGGACATACTCTGGTTCCAGCACCCAGATCAGGAAACAATATAAGCAGCTTCCCTGAAATCTCCTCTCACCCCTCACTCCTAGTGCCCCCCAAAGGGGTCCACAAATGGGACTAATAACATCATCTGTGGTCATCACAGGGTATTTTTTCATCTACAAACGGTGCTTGAAAGAATATCACTGCATACTATTGTTTGCATATGGGTGTTTTGTTTTGTAGTATAGATTTCTAAAGGTGGGATGATTTTGCAAATTAATGTATATCCATTTTACTATTTTACCAGTTAAAGCAATTTACATGTGCTATGCAAACTCCAATGCCCTCCTCCTCATATAGCTTACTGAGTTTTTTCCTGCCTCAGGGCAATGATTGACTTCCATTAGATGCCGATTTCAGAGGGTGACCTTTGTGAGGGATGTGATCCAGAGACTCAAGAGCCTGTAAGCAAGTGTTCTGGGAGTTTTTAAACATCATAAAATCAAGTTTATGATCTTGAGTTTGTATGAATAGATAAAACATTTTACAGGGGTTTCTGCCAAGACTGTCAAATGGAGTGACACCTCACAATTAAGAAAGGTGGCGTATAGGAGAAACAATTAAATTGTACACAAATGGCATTAAGTAGTCTTTATGCTCCTCTGAGTCTTATAATTGGGATCTCTTATTTCTCACCTCCCAGGTCTGAGAGGTGTCCATTCTCAGCACCAATGTCCAGTTCCACTCTCTCATCATAGAGCATGTATTCCCTAGACATGAACCAAGGTCACCACCTTTCATGTTGCATATAAACTGAGCCACATCCCCAGCCCAACAATATAATTTTTTTGAGGCAGGGTCTCTCTAAGTTGCTTAGGGTCTTGATAAATTGCTGAGACAGGCTTTGAACTTATGATCCTCCTGCCTTGGCCTCCCAAGCTTCTGGGATTACAGCCACACCCAGCCACAAGGGTTAGATTCTAAGGCTCCTGGTTACTCATACCATCTGACCTCTGCAGATTAAAATCTGAGACCCGACAGAGGAGGGAGAGTTCTGCCAAAGGAATGTTATCAGGCCTCTCCAGCCTCTCTGGGAAGCCATGCATCAGCTGTGCCTCTGTGATTTTAGGTCCTTCTCTCTGCTCTTCACCCCATTGCTTCAGGGCTTTTAAGGACAGCTGCCCGAGGAATGGGTGCTAACCTTCCTGCCAGACAGAACTAAGCCTGAGGTCGACAGAGAACCATGGTTACTGGAGGCTGACTGGGTGGGGAGAGAAGGTGGAGGGAAGCTGGATAGCAGGTGCCAAAGCAGTCAGGTGGGAGGAATCAGCTCTTCTGCGGCAGGGTATGGTGACTATGGTTTACAACAATTTAGAATATATTTTCTAAAAAACTAGAAGATAGGAGTTCAAATGTTCCCAACACAAAGACATGATAAAGATTTAAGAAGATAAGAATGCCAATTACCCTGATTTGACATTCCATATTACATACATGTATTAAATGATCACACTGTAGCTGGTCAATATGTACAAGGATTATGTCAATTAAGAATATGAAAAATAAAATAGGGATATTACAATTTACTAAATATGGCCATTCAAATATTAAGATGAGCTCATGCTTATTTTCAAAATGAAACTGCTAAAAGGAACTTTTAAAAAGAAATGTTTGACTAATTCCAATCTCCAACTCCTTAGGGAAAAAGCTCCACAACTCTTGAAAAACAATAATTTAAAGAATTGTAAGAGGCGAGATTGTTGGTTCTAAATCTTTCTGAATGGAAGATGACTCTGAGGAGCGATTGCCACTCATTTTACAATCGCCATTTCTTATTTCATGATTGCAGCATTTTTGTTGAAGGGACACACTGTGTCTTATTCTCTGTGTCACCCATGGTTACAGAAGGTCCTGTCTGCAATAGCCAGGAAAGCATCTTGTCTGAAGGACAACCAAATCTCTGGGGGATGCCCCTTGCTCATTGGTTTGGAGTTGATGAAGGGAACTGGGCACTATGAGCAGAGCAAGGCTGGCACCTTATTAAATTCCTACACTCTGATATACTTAGAAAAAAAGTGCTAAATTGATATTTACAATTGGCTTTTACATCTTATTTTTGGTGTGACTTCAGAAAGATCATTTTTCCTCCTTTAACCTTAGTGTCCCCAAAAAGAGGATTAGAAATACTGGAACCTAAACTCTCTTGCTTTTCTCCATCCTTAGTCTTTCACTCTTGGTCTCCCTGGGCTCCCACATATATCTATCTAAAAGCATTTTAATATCACAATTCATCAAACTTGGTATGAAAGAACTGAAAAGTGAGATTTGTTTTCCCATTTAAAATGGAGAACAAATTTTTATACTTTGTTCTAGAGAGAGTAAAATAGGCCAGACTATCTTCTTTACTTTTGATTTTGCACAATGTGATCTGTGCAAAAACTTTGAAAATTAATTTGGAAGTACTCTAGCTGTAAATTGGTTAATACTATGAATTGGTAATTTCACTTAGGGTGCTCTAGCCCCACAGGCAAAATATAAAACCAAATACATGGAAATATTTATTCAGGACATGTGTTACAAGAAATTGCCAGGAACTCTGTGCTGGATAATAGTGGTATGGTTAAAGACGCTTTAGGATTTTAGCCACAGGGCATGTTATGTCCGATGAAGTTGCACAGAAATATACAGTAATCTCCAGTCAAAAATATGAAAAAAATATAATGTAATATTAGCTCTGCAACCACTTTAACAAATAGATATTAAATGTTTTACTGAGACAAGATGTCACTCCTAGACATCACTATGCTAGGAAAATGGAAAATTTCATTATTAAAAGGAAACTAAATCTAAGATTAAAATTTTTTTTTTAGTTGTTGATGGACCTTTATTTAATTAATTTATTTGTATATGGTGCTGAGAATCCAACCCAGGCCTCACACATGCTAGGCAAGCGCTGTGCCACTGAGCCACAACCCCAGCCCTAAATCTTTGATTTTGACCACAGACGATTACAGAAAATGCTGAACCATTACCTCAACCTGTTAGTGTCTTGGAACTATGTAAAATGTTTAATACAGGTTTTCTTTTTTAAAAGGACATATTTGTGATTGGAAAGGAAAATGTTGCAATTTTCCAAGATTCTTCCACTTGTTTCAAAAGTACTAACTATTCTGAAATCTTTTGAGTTAGATTCAAATTCTACACTGGCATTATTTCCAAGTGAGCAGAATATAACGGAACCAGATTTCAGGGGTTCCTCTGGGGACGAGTTCCGCAGAAGCACTCCACGGAACCTAGCTTTCTCCTCATGCGCTGCCTGAGGGAGAAGAGGGACAAACATTATAAAGGGAAAAGAAAGCAAGTAAGCAAAAGTAATGGGCCAGGAGCTCCCCGCAGAGTGTTAAGCAGCACGTGTGATGTGGCTCCCTTCACAGAGGGGACGTGCAGTGTCCCCAAGCACAGAGACACCGACGGAGCTGTGCCCGGCAGTCTCAGGCCGAGGGTTTCCGGTAAACCCCTCCTTGTTGTCAGTCCCAGTTCGATTTCCTTTTACAGTGTGGAAAGATTTGCTGGGTGTTTATGAAACCGGGACCCAGAGGCTTCCTTCTGGTTTCTCGGGAAGGGGCTGGTCGTGGGCAGCGCTGTCTATGAGGTAGAGACTTCTTTTCCCTGTTTTTTTTTTTTTTTTAAATTTTTATTTGTACCGGGGAGTGAACCCAGGGGCACTTGGCCACTGAGCCCCATTCCCCAGCCGTTTTTAATATTTTAGAGCAGAGTCTTGCTAAATTGCGGAGGCTGGCTTTGAACTCGGGACCCTGCTGCCTCAGCCGTCCGACCCGCTGGGATGACAGGCGAGCCACGTGGTGCCCTGCTTGCCCTGAGTTCTTGCGGTTGCTTTCTCATGGGACGCTCTGCGCCTGCGCACCAGCGAGCAGCTAGGGAAGAGTGATGTCACCTCCGAGAGATCCAGAAGCCAACCAAGCCAGCCATCTGAATTAGCTCGGCAGCCACCAAAGATCTCTTTTCATATTTTTGGCTGGAGATTACTGTATATTTCTGTGCAACTTCATCGGGCATAACATGCCCTGTGGCTAAAATCCTAAAGCGTCTTTAACCATACCACTATTATCCAGCACAGAGTTCCTGGCAATTTCTTGTAACACATGTCCTGAATAAATATTTCCATGTATATGGTTTTATATTTTGCCTGTGGGGCTAGAGCACCCTAAGTGAAATTACCAATTTATAGTATTAACCAATTTACAGCTAGAGTACTTCCAAATTAATTTTCAAAGTTTTTGCACAGATCACATTGTGCAAAATCAAAAGTAAAGAACAAGATAGTCTGGCCTGTTTTACTCTCTCTAGAACAAAGTATAAAAATTTGTTCTCCATTTTAAATGGGAAAACATCTCACTTTTCAGTTCTTTCATACCAAGGTTGATGAATTGTGAAATTAATGCTTTTGGATAGATATGTGTTTTTCCTGTGTGGGGGCCCAGGAGACCAAGAGTGAAAGACTAAGGATGTAGAAAAGCAAGGGAGCTTAAGTGCTGGTATTTCTAGTCCTTTTTGGGGACACTAAGGTTAAAGGAGGAAAGAACTCAATTACATAGTAATAACCATTGAGAATTCCCAGATGAAGCACAATAGAGACTTTATGAAATGAATGAGCAAGAATTTAAACTAAAAACATGATGATGGGGGTGGTACCTCCAGTTAGTGGACACCTTTGAGGGTGGCTAGGAGGGGAAAAGAAGGGATATGGGGGAAACTAGTGCTGGAGACATGAGTGTGTCCACTGTGAAAGTGGCAGAGGAAAAAATCAGTCACATATTTTTTGAGTTAAAAATATAAGAATAGTTGAAGGAAAAAAACGAAAGCTGAATTAGCCTGTGTAAGCACAAAAAAGGAAAACGGGAGGCAGACCTTGACGGATTCAGAGAAGCCTTTATTCCTTCACAGATTGGGACGTCATTCAGGTCCACTTTCTGGATGGGAAAATGGCCCTCAGTTACAGAGGAGATTTTGGTTTTATAGGGTGCAATGATGTCATCATTGGGAGCAGTCTTGACAGTCCGGGGCTAGTTGAATAGGTTAAAATCTTAATTTAGGAAGGCAGTTGTAAAAGGTTGAAACTCATTGTTGTATGGGGAGATAAGAGTCCAGATCCCAGGGATGAGTACTCAAATCTTGCCCATTGGTGTTAGCTGTGCTTCGGTTTAGGACTGATTAGCCATGGGGGAAGGCCATGGTTTCGGGCCCAGCATTCAGCATCTGCCCCTTTCATCCAGGGCCCATTGTTATCAGGAATGCACTGGGAGAGGTTTAATGGTTGGCCAGTTTCCTTTCCCACTTCTTGAGCCACACCGTCCCTCCATTTTCTTGGGGAGTTATCTTATAGGTATATTATTTTCTGTAACCCTTCAGCCTGAGCAAAAGGAAAAATTCACAATGTAGCTCATCAAAGAGATGAAGCCACCAGTAGAAGGTAGAGAGGGGATGTGGGGAACTCTCCAGGAGGCCTCCCTCACACACTAATAAGGAGTAACAAAAACAGAGGATGGAGTTGGTGCCTGGGGAAAGAACGAGGTCAGTTCCACCTTGATTTGTGTGTAGTGTAGCAGTGAGATCTGAGGGAAGTGATCATAGGTGATTTGGGGGTGAAGTAAGAAGAAACAGCAAGTCAAGGCTGGGAACTGAGGGGGGCTCAGGATGAATAAAAAAGTCACTTGTGAATTTATAGGGATTCTTTTTGTTTCCTGTACACTCAATGGTCATCTTTGTGAAACAGATTAAAATGTTTAATTTCTCCAAGACCACCTCCTGATCTCTACTTATCTTTTCAGGGTTTTTCTAATATGTAATTTTATCTGTCTAGTGAGGTCTCAGTGTTGTGCCATTCTTAAAAGATAGAATTGGCACAGAATTAAAAAACAGTATTTGCTAGCACTGGTAGAGAAACCTCTTCCTCCTCCTACTTTGCAAATTGCATCTCTGTGAAATTGCACCAATTCATGAGTCATCAAACTCCGTATGTTTTCCTCTGAGACTGTCTCTCTTGTGTTCCTGCCTCTTCTCTCTGAGTATCCCCCTCCATTTCTCATTGCTCCATTTACAGCATGATCAGATTATGTATGTGCTAGTGCCATGATGGTAGAGTGGATGCTCTGCAAGTGCTTGCTGAACAAGTAGCCACAATGGCTGCTGAGGCAACATAGCAGTACTCGTGCAACCTTGTGCTAAAATCCAACTGTAGCTCCAATGTCTAGATCCAGCACAACAGGATTCAGAAATAGAAAAATAGAACCGGACTGGACCTCTAGCCAAGATAAGAACACATGGGAATAACCCTTGTTTCCAAATTTCTGATGAAATGTTCTGGAAGAAAGACGAGATTTGTGCATCCATAGGAGGAGTCTGGGGACTATTAGATGGGTGTTGAATTGGGGTCTGGTAGCTAAGCCAACTGAGTGGAGTGTGGCTGCCAAAGATGCTAATGGGGTTTAATCCACTTCCACAAGTGGAAATGACAAAAGTAGTTCTTCCCATCACCCAGTGCATAGATAGAATCCAGAGGCTCTAACATGCTTTCCATCAGCAGTGGAATTTGGACCCCCAGTGCCAGAGAGTGTTCTGTTCCCATAACTTGGAGTGTATGAGCATTCATTAAGAAAAGAATGTAGAGGATGCCATGGGTTGAGGGGAACATGGAGCTGTACATTCTTGAATGTCCCTTTCTATAGTAGTATTGTGTGACCCTGGTCTTTTTTTTGTGTGTGTGTTTGGTAGTAAGGATTGAACCCAGGGGTGCTCTACCACTGAGCTACATCCCTAGACCTTTTATTTTTTATTTTGAGACAGGGTCTCACTAAGTTGCTTCAGGTGGCCTCGGACTTGTGATCCTCCTGCCTCAGCCTCCTGAGTAGCTGGGATTACAGGTGAGTGCATCTGCATCCAGCCCTAACCCTTGTAGTTTGATTCCTATGCATAGTAGTTTCTGTTCTCAGAATCTGTCACTATCAACAACCATACCTCCCAATTTTCACTGTGAACAGGGGAAATGTTCCCAGCATGTGCTGCAATTTCATGGACCACAACTATGACAGATTCCTCTTTGGGGAGGGAAGGAAGGCTGCAGGACTACTATATTTGCTTAGACCCTCTTTACCAAACCTACCATCCATGTCTCATCTTTCTCCCTGCTAATTTCTTGCGTCCACATCTTTAAATACCCAGATTCCAGTGTTTTCTTGACTTTAGTCTTAATCATTTTTATATCTTTATTTATTTTTTATGTAGTGCTGAGGAGTGAACCTAGTGCTTCACACACGCTAGTCGAGTGCTCTACCATTGAGCCACAACTCCAACCCACAGTCTGAACCATTTTTTGAAGTGTTTATTTATTTATTTTTAATTTTGTTTTAATTAGTTGTAATGACAGTAGAACGCATTTATACATTTTGATAGATCACACATAAGTAGTGTAATTTCTCATTTTTCTAATTATACATCTTGCTATTGCAGGATCACATCAGTCGTGCAGTTGTACATGTGGTAATAATGTCTGTTTCACTCTACTATCATTTCTTCCCCCATACGCCTTCCCCTCCCTTCACTCCCCTATACCTAATATAAAGTACCTCTGTTCTTCCCTATCTCCCCCTCTTATTGTGAATTAGCTCCCACATATCAGAGAAAACATTTGGTCTTTGTTTTTTGGGTTTGACTTATTTCACTTAGCATGATATTCTATAACTCCATCCATTTACCAGCAAATGCCAGAATTTCATTCTTCGTTAAAGCAGAGTAATATTCCATCATATATATATCACATTTTCTTTATCCATTCTTCTGTTGAAGGGCATCTAGGTTGGTTCCATAGTTTGGCTCTTGTGAATTGAGCTGCTATAAACAATAATGTGGCTGTGTCACTGTAGTATGCTGATTTTAAGTCCTGTGGGTATATTGAAGTAATTTTTAATGTTTAGATATACATAAAGGTGTAATTCACTTACACCTGTTGTGTTCACTATATGTACACAACAAAATTTGGTCAATTTAATTCAGTGGTTCCTCTCTTTTCCTGTCCTTTCTCTCCTGTCCCCAATCCCCTTCCTCGGCTCCACTGGTCTCCCTTCTATTTTATGACATCTTCCCCTTTTATTTCCTTATTTTGCTCTAGTTTCTGTATATGAGAGAAAAATTCTACCTATGGGTTTCTAAGTTTGGTTTATTTCACTTAGCATGATGTTCTCAGTTCCATCCATTTCCCTGTAAATTCCAAAATTTCATTCTTCTTTATGGCTGAGTAAAACTCCATTGTGTATTTTTACCACATTTTCTCTTTTCAGTCATCTGTGTATGGGCGCTTAGGTTGGTTCTGTAACTGGGCTGTTGTGAACTGCACTATTATATACGTGGGCATAATGTATCACTGTAGTATGCTGACTATAATTCATCTGGGTAAAAGCCATAAAGCAGCTCACTCATTATTTATGTGAATTTAGTATGTTTTCTTGCACAGCAGAAGGGACTTTGCAAATGTGATTAAACTAAAAATCTTGAAGTAGGGCATTGTTCTGAGTTATCTGTGTGGGCCCAGTGGTGTAACTACAAAGGTCCTTCTAAGAAGGAGGCAGGAAGTCCAAAACACAAAATAGGAAGAGACTATCGAGAAAATGTTCTGCTGTTAAAAGAAGGTACTTAATGTTTAAGTGAAGGGTAAATGGTAACTTGTCAGAGTTTAAAGTGAAACCTTGACATTTGAGGCTGAGAAGCTGTGGATCAATATACCATATTCCACTCAACAGAGATGCCACTTATTATATAAAGCATCCTACTTTCAGAGGAGTTAAACTGAAAAATGGAGAGTGTTAAAATGGATGAAATATGGTTCAGATGCTCTTATCTTGCGAGGACAGTCTTTGGATCAAGCATCACTTGGTGGTTTTCCTTTCTCTACATTTGCCCTCCCCTCTCACGCTGTGCATGGTCTAGTTCATCCGTGTACCCATGACCCACATGTCCTGCAGGAAAACAAGGGAAAAGAAATTTCCTGTTCAGGCTGTTGCAACAAAGGGCCTGACTGTGAGCCAGAGCAAATGAGGTTTGGAGAGAGTTTCTTCTGAGTATAGACTAATTGACAGGCTAATTACACATGTACACTTCAGATCAGAGTGTCTAGCAGAGAGAGGGCTGCTTGCTTTTTGTATGTTCCTCAGAATTATTTGGCTGGACTACTACTTAACATTTACTGTCCAGAGCATTTCAAAATGTGTAAAAATGTGTATATTTATATTTCAATTTATATGGAATGTCTACTGTTCAACAGGTAATTTTTGCCTTCATCTTATTGTGCACATTCTTCGATGCCTACAAACCTCACAGAGAAAAGGTTGTCATGCTTCCTATGTTAGTCAGGTTTCCATTGCTGTGACAAAATACCTGCGGAAGTCTACTTTTGAAGAAGAAAGAAAAAAAATTTTAAAAATTTGTTCTAATTGGTCATACATGACAGTATAATGCATTTGACACATTGCACACCAATAGAGCATAACTTCTCATTCCTCTGGCTGTTCATGGTGCTGAGTCACACCAGTAGTGTAATCATACATGTGTATAGGGTAATAAGTCTGTCTCATTCTACCATCCTTCCCATTCCTAATGTCCCACTTCTCCCCTCACTCCCCTCTGCATAATCCAAAGTTCCTTCATTCTTCCCCACCAACCCCAACAATGGATCAGCATCCACTTATCATAGAAAATGTTCGACCTTTGGATTTTTTGGGATTGGCTTATTTCATTTAGCATTTTCTAGTTCCATCCATTTACTGGCAAATGCCATAATTTCATTCTTCTTTAAGGTTGAGTAATATTCCATTGTGTATATATACCACATTTTATTTTTCCATTCATCTGTTGAAGGGCATCTAGGTTGGGTACACAGTTCAGTTATAGTGATTTGAACTGCTATAAACATTGTTCTGGCTGTGTCACTGTCGAATTGCTGATTTTAAGTCCTTTGTGTATAGACCAACGAGTGGGATAACTGGGTCAATTGATGGTTCCATTCCAAGTTTTCTGAGGAATCTCCATAGTGCTTTCCAGAGCGGTTTCACCAATCTGCAGTCTCACCAGCAATGTATGAGTGTGCCTTTTCCCCCACATCCTTGCAAACACTTATTATTGCTTGTATTCTTTTTTTTAATTTTAATTTTTTAAAAATTTATTTACTTATTTTTTATTTTCACAGATTGCATTTTGATTCATTGTACACAAATGGGGTAGACCTTTTTTTTACATTCTTTTTTTTATTTACTTATTGATTCATTGAACACAAATGGAGTACAGCTATTGTTTCACTGGTTGTACACAAATTAGAGTCACACCATCTGTGCGTTCATGCATGTACACAGGGCAATGGTATCTGTCACACATTCTGTTATTATTCTTACCGCCCCACCACTCTGACCCCATCCCTTCCCTCTATGCTATCTATCCTTCCTCCAT
>JAJEJO010003097.1:35523-52792 GCA_020662805.1 Glaucomys volans | reverse complement strand
TTGTTCCAGGCCCTTCTTGCTTTTAGGGTCTGGGCTGAGAAATCTGCTGATATCCGTATTGGTTTCCCCCTGTAGGTAATCTGCTGCTTTTCTCTCACAGCCTTTAAAATTCTATCTTTGTTTTGTATGTTAGGTATTTTCATTATAATGTGCCTTGGTGTGGATCTGTTGAAATTCTGTGCGTTTGGTGTCCTGTAGGCCTCTTGTAATTGATTTTCCATCTCATTCATCATATTTGGGAAATTTTCTGATATTATTTCATTGAACAGATTGTTCATACCCTTGGTTTGTATCTCTGTGCCTTCCTCAATCCCAATAACTCTTAAATTTGGTCTTTTCATGATGTCCCATATTTCTTGGAGGTTTCGTTCATGATTCCTAACCATCTTCTCTGTTTGTTCGACTTTGTTTTCAAGATTAAATATTTTGTCTTCATTGTTTGAGGTTCTGTCTTCCAAGTGCTCTATTCTGTTAATTATGCTTTCTATTGAGTTTTTAACTTGATTGATTGTTTCCTTCATTTTCTTTTTTCCTTCAAGGATTTCTGTTTGTTTTTTTCTCAGAACTTCTATCTCTTTGTTGAAATGATTTTTTGCTTCCTGCGATTGCTCTATTAGCTGCTTATTCATAGCCTGAATCTGCTCTCTTTTCACATCATTCTCGTCTCGGATCATTTTAATTATGAGCATTCTGATCTCCATTTCTGTCATTCCTTCTACCATGCTGTCTTTGGGATCTCTTGATGTATCATCTAGGTTTGTTTGGGATACTCTCTTCCTGTGTTTTCTCATGCTGCTCATGTATCTTCCCCTCTAGTAGTGCAAATCAGAGGGATTGCAATTTCCCTGTAAAGACTTAGGGTGTCCCTGCAGATTTCCAGTAACTCACCAGATGTTTGAGAGGTGCTTGATCAAGTGGTGACCCAAGATAGCTGCTGTCTCACAACCTCCAGGTTGGGAATGATCAATGCTTCTGGGCAGAGGCAACCAGGAGACGCAGCACCGTCTGCCAGGGAAGCTGCAAAATGGCTCCGAAGGGCCCAAACTCCCTGCCGGAGCTGGCACTGTCTCCGCTCCCAGCCAGATCTCACCCGGAGCCGCAGCGCCCCGTCCTCGCCGGACGGCCTGAGCTCAGTTCCGAGGGTTCTGGCAGCTGAAGATGGTCTCTCTCCGCCAGGGAAACTGCAGAATCGCTTGTATTCTTGATAATTGCCATTCTTACTGGAGTGAGATGAAATCTTAGAGTAGTTTTGATTTGCATTTTTCTCTTTGCAAGAGATGATGAACATTTTTTCATATGTTTGTTGATCGATTATATATCATCTTCTGTGAAGTGTCTGTTCAGTTCCTTAGCCCATTTATTGGTTGGGTTTTTTTTTGATGTTAAGTTTTTTGAGTTCTTTTTGTATCCTGGATTTGAGTGCTGTATCTGAGGTGCATAAAGATTTTCTCCCAATCTGTAGGCTCTCTTCTTCATGTTATTGGTTGTTTCCTTTGCTGAGAAGAAACTTTTTAGTTTGAATCCATCCCATTTATTGATTCTTTATTCTACTTCTTGCACTTTAGGAGTCTTGTTAAGACTCCTAAAGGTCAGGTCCTAAGCCAACATGATGAAGATTTGGGCCTGCTTTTTCTTTTAGTAGGCACAGGGTCTCTGTTCTAGTGCCTAAGTCTTTGATCCACTTTGAGTTGATTTTTGTGCAGGGTGAGAGATAGAGGTTTAATTTCATTTTGTTACATATGAATTTCCAGTTTTCCCAGCACCATTTGTTGAATAGGCTGTCTTTTCTCCAATGTATGTTTTTGGCACCTTTGCCTAGTATGAGATATCCATATTTATGTGGATTTGTCTCTGTGTCTTCTATTTTGTACCATTGGTCTACATGTCTCTTTTGGTGCCAGTACCATGCTGTTTTTGTTATTGTTTTTCTGTAGTGTAGTTTAAGGTCTGGTATCATGGTGCCTCCTGCTTCACTCTTTTTGCTAAGAATTCCTTGGCTCTTCTGGGCCTCTTCTTTCTCCAAATGAATTTTATGATTGTTTTTTCTAGTTCCATCAAGAATGTCATTGGGATTTTAATTGGAATTTCATTGAATCTGTATAATAGTTTTGGTACATGGCCATTTTTTTTTTTGAAACTGGGGATTGAACTCAGGGGCACTCGGCCACTGAGCCACATACCCAGCCCTATTTTGTATTTTATTTAGAGACAGGGTCTCACTGAGTTTCTTAGGGCCTCGCTAAGTTGCTGAGGCTGGCTTTGAACTCGAGATCCTCCTGCCCCAGCCTCCTGAGTCGCTGGGATTACAGGGGTGCGCCACCATGCCTGGCAGCATGGCCATTTTGACAGTAGTAATTCTGCCTATTCAAAAACAAGGATGATCTTTACATTTTCTAAGGTCTTCTTTAATTTCTTTCTTTAGTGTTCTTCAGTTTTCACTGTAGAGGTCTTTCACCTCCTTTTTTAGATTGATTCCCAAATATTTTATTTTTTTAGACTATTGTGAATGGGGTAGTTTTCTTAATTTCTCTTGCAGGGGATTCCTTGCTTATGTATGGAAATGCATTTGATTTATGGGTATTGATTTTATATCCTGCTACTTTGCTGAATTCATTTGTGAGTTCTAGAAGTTTTCTGGTGGAAGTTTTTGAATCTTTTAAATATAGACTCATGTCATTGGCAAATAATGATGGTTTGAGTTCTTCTTTTCTTATTTGTATCCCTTTATTTTCTCATCCGTCTGATTGCTCTGACTAGAGTTTCGAGGGTGATATTGAATAGAAGTGGTGAAAGAGGGCATCCCTGTATTGTTCCAGTTTTTAGAGGGAATGCTTTCAATTTTTCACCATATAGAATGATGTTGGCCTTAGGCTTAGCACATATAACTTTTACAGTGTTGAAGTATGTTCCTGCAATCCCTAGTTTTTCTAGTGTTTTGAACATGAAGAGGTGTTGTATTTTGTCAAATGCTTTTTCTGCATCATATGATTCTTGTCCTTAAGTCTGTTGATATGAAGCATTATGTTTATTGATTTCTGCATGTTGAGCCAACTTGCATCCCAGGGATGAACCCTACTTCATCGTGTTGCACTTTATTTTTAATATGTTTTTGTATTCGATTTGCCAGAATTTTATTGAGAATATTTGCATCTATGTTCATCAGGGATTTTAGTCTGAAGTTTTCTTTCCTTGATGTGTCTTTGTCTGGTTTTGGTATCAGGGCAATATTAGCCTCATAGAGTTTGGAAGAGGTCTCTCCTTTTCTATTTGATGGAATAATTTGAGGAGTATTGGTATTAGTTCTTCTTAGGTCTTGTAGAACTTGACTGTAGAACTTGACTGAGAATCCATCTGGTCCTGGGCTTTTCTTGATTGGTAGGCTTGGATGACTTCTTCTATTTCATTACTTGAAATTGATCTGTTTCAATTGTGTATGTCCTCCTGCTTCAGTTTGGGTAGATCATATGTCTCTAGAAATTTGCTGATGTCTTTGAGATTTTCTATTGTATTTGAATATAAATTTTCAAAATTTTAATTATCTTCTGTATTTCAGTAGTATCTTGTCATGATATTTCCTTTTTCATCATAAATTTTAGTAATTTGAGTTTTATCTTTCTCTTTGTTAGAGTGGCTAAGGGTTTATCAGTTTTATTTATTTGTTCAAAGAACCAACTTTTTGTTTTGTCAATATTTTCAATTGTTTCTTTTACTTCAATTTCATTGATTTCAGTTCTGATTTTAATTATTTCCTGTTTTCTGTTGCTTTTGGTATTGATTTGTTCTTTTTCTAGGGCATTGAGATGTAATGTTAGGTCATGTATTTGTTGACTTTTTATTGTCTTAATGAATGAGTGCAATGCAATGAACTTTTCTCTTAACACCGCCTTCATAGTGTTCCAGAGATTTTGATATGTTGTATTGGTGTTCTCATTTACCTCTAACTATTTTTGTATTCCCTCCCTGATTCTTTTTTTTATCCATTCATCATTCAATAGCATGCTATTAAGTCTCCAAAGGTGTTGGAGTAGCTTCTATTTATTATTTTATCATTGACTTCTAGTTTTATTCTGTTATATCTGATAGAATGCATGGTAGTATTTCTACATTTTGTATTTGCTGAGAGTTGCTTTATGACATAACTATGGTCTATTTTAGAAAAGGATCCATGTGTTGCTGAGAAGAAATTGTATTTGCTCGATAATGGATGAAATACTCTATATGTCCAGTAAGTCTAAATCACTGATTGTATTACTTAATTATAAAGTTTCTTTGTTTGGTTTTTGTTTGGAAGATCCATCCAATGGTGAGAGAGCTGTGTTAATGTCACCCAGTATCATTGTGTTGTGGTCTATTTGATTCTTGAAATTGAGAAGGTTTTTTTTTCTTGTATGCAGATGCTTCCTTGTTTGGGGCATATATATTTACATTTGTTATGTCTTGTTGATGTGTGATTTCCTTAAGCAGTATGAAACGGCCTACTTTTTTCCTTCTGACTTTGGTTTGAAGTCCACTTTGTCTGATATGAGGATGGAAACCTCTGCTTGTTTACGCAGTCCATATGAGTGATGTTTTTTCCCATCCTTTCACCTTTAGTTTGTGGATGTCTTTTCCTTGGAGTTGAAGACAGCATATTGTTGGGTCTTTTTTAAAAATCCAATCTGCCAGTCTTATGTGTTTTGATTGATGAATTTATGCTATTAACATTCAGGGTTATTATTGAGATATGCTTTGTGGTCATGGTCATTTTGGTTTATATTTGGTTTTTAACTTGACTTAGTTTCTCCTTTGACATTTCCTTTAGTGTAGTTCTTCCCTTTGCTAGTTTTCATTTTTTTGTGTTCTTTTCCTCCTCATGGAATATTTTTGCTGAGAATGTTCTGTAGTGCAGGCTTTCTAGTTGTGAATTTTTGAAAGGTTTTAGTTTCCTCTTCAAATCTGAAACTTAATTTTGCTGGATAAAAATTCTTCATTGGCATCCATTTTCTTTCACAGTTTGATATGTTATTCCAGGATCTCCTGGCATAGAAATTCTGGGTTGAGAAATCAGCTGAAATCTGAATTGGTTTCCCCCTATATGTAATTTTTTTCTCTCATAACCTTTAAAATTCTATCCTTATTCTCTGTGGTCATTCTCATTATAATGTGCCTTGGTGTAGGGCTACTGTAATTTTGTACATTTTGAGTCCTGTAAGTCTCTTGTAGTTGATTTTCCATTTTGTTCTTTAGATCTGGGAAGATTTATGATTGTGTCTTTGAAAAGATTGTGCATTCCTTTGGTTCGTATCTCCATGCCTTTATCTGGTCTGATAAATCTTAAATTTGGCCTTTTCATGTTATCCTGCATTTCTTGCAAGTTCTGTTTATGGTTTCTTACCATCTTCTCTGTTTGGTAAACTTCATTTTCAACCTTATTGTCTAAGGTTCTGTGTTCCAAGTGGTCTAGTCTTTTGGTGATCCTCTCCCATTGAATTTTCAATTTGGTTTTTTGTTTTCTTCATTTCAAGGATTCCTTTTTATAATCTCTGCCTCTTTATTGAAGTGATCTTTCACTTTCTGTATTTTTTCTCTGATACCACTCTTTATTTTGAAGATCAATCTAACTATATATTTTCTAAACTCCTTCTCTGACATTTCTTCTGTGTTGTCATGTATGGATTCTATTGTTGGAACATCTTGGTTTGTTTGAGGTGCCTTACTCCAAAGGATGACATGATATCTGGTAAAAACCAGAATATAATGGTCAAAACATTGACCAATGTCAGGTGTGTGAAATAACATCCATGGGCTTCTTCAGTTTGAGGCTGAGCTAAGAAGGTGTGCACACATGATAAGAAGAACAATGCATTACCCATGACACTGATATACACCTAAAATAGGAGGGAAAAACCCAAAAGCTTATTGCTTGGAAACATTATCTTAATGATGTTTTAATTAGGTAAGCTGAACTGCCAAAAAGTTTATTTTGTGAAATGATGATTAAAAATGTGGAGCTGATGGACAGTTCAGCTGGTGGGGAGAGGGGTGAGATGGCCAGCTCTTCTGTATTTCAGGCCCCAGGTGGACACTTACCAAAATTGGATTGAGGGATTGTTGAGAAGCTTAGGGTGCAGAGGTCGGAGTTGGTGTCCTGAAGGGGTGGAATTCCATGCGAACACACTGCATTGTAGGGTGTGGTTTTCTAAATTTTTAGATTGAAGCTTGTGTTATATAGGAAATGCCTAGCAGAACACATTTTGGAGCAATTTCCATCTTTATGTTGTGGAAAGCAATTCTGAAAGGAGAAACAGGTCCACAGCCAACCATGCATGTTCCACACCTGAGGGATCCCTGTCTGTGGCAGTTCACACTCTGCCCTGTGGAGGCCTGGGCTGTATGGAGTGTGGAGGGAGGTAAAACACACTGTGGGTGCAGGAGGCACAGTGGCCTCCCCTGGAGCAACCAGCATGTCCTCTGGTTTCCTGCTCAGGGTCAGCTTGCATTGAGGGCTCTGGTCTTTTCCATTAGTAGTATAGAACCTTTCAGTGCCTTTCTAGATCCTCAAATTTACTTTCTAAAGCAGGTCAACCAGGGAAAACAACCTCCAGAGATGACGCAGTGTTCCTAATTAATAAACCTGACAGTTGCACCCAGAGAGTCACTGTGCATCTGGGAGAGGATGTTGCTCCTCTGGTGCATCAAAATGATTCCTGATAAACAAGGTCATTGGGGCAGCAGGTGACAAGGTGATTGATGTCCCTTGGGAGGATAGGTCCTGTCATTCTGTCCCTGAAGTACAGTTCCTACTAGCCAGATGCAGCCTTTCCAAGACACATCACTGTGTGAGGGAGGCCGACTGCCTGGAGCATGGACCCTGCAGCCCTTAGCCTTGGGAGAGAGCCAGGCAGGAAGCCCTTGTCTGTATTCTCTTTACCTCATTTGAGCTTCTGCACAGAGACTTCAGTCATTTTCATATTTTTCTTTCTAATATTTCTTTTATAATGTACCTATGTGTTCCTCTCTTAGTTTCTAATTCTCTTTTCTTTATGTATGCCTGTGATATTTCCATTTTTTCATTTTTGTGTATGTATCTGTTGTAGATCTGCATATCCATCATTATGTAATCAATTGAGTTTTATTTAAACTCTCTGCCACACACTCTTGATATGCAGATCTTGAGCATTCTCTTAACATATATGTGAAATTTCCATTCAGTTCCACAATGATCTTAGGTCTCCTGTAATCTGTGATGTTTCTTGTACTTTCATCTTCATTTTCAGTGGCTCAGTTGATATTTATTTATATTTCAAATAATTTTCATGCAATTTTATTTTATGCCTCCCTTTTCTACTCTACTCTCAATCTTAATGTGTGTCCACAGCAGACTTGTATATATGTATATATATGTGTATATATATATTTACACACACACATATATTACCTTTTAAAAAATGAATGGACATCCATTTTATTAAAATGCTAGTCATTTAGATTAATTTGTCATTATTTTCCCAATTGAAATATTTGTGTCTTATTTCTGATTTTCATGTCATTTAATGCTATCTAAATGGTATTATTCTTAAATGGTATTTTAATAATAGTTTTGTGATACACCAATCCAAAAGATTTTTTTTATACTGACTTTGTTCCCAATAACCTAGAAAAATCTCTCATAGAATTCAAAGAATTTAACTAAGGATTCTGAGTTTTCCTCCATGAAATTTAGTCTGGGTGTGAAGAAAGATAATGTTGACTCCCTTCCAGTGATTATCAACTGTGCCTTCTGTATTGACAATAAAGCCCTCTATGGTCATGAGGAGCAGAAGGAGGGAGAGAAGGTACCTTTACTCATATCTGATCTGAGGGGAAGCTTTCCATGTTTAACCCCAAATATGATATTTTGACACAGTTGAAACTTTTATCATGGTAACCTAAATCTTTTCTATAGATACATAAAAAATTTTAACCTTTAAATATGTGGCATTTAATCCATGATTTTAGGTATCCATTGAGGTTGATGATGAGTTTTTTCCTTGAATCTACTACTGTGGGTGATCACACAGCTGACATTTACAATGCTAAACCAACCTTCATTTTTGGATAATTCACTTGCTTAGAATCTTTTTTGCACAGTGCAGCATTCCTTTGAGCAATGATTTTGTGCAGATTTCTGTTCATCTGGATGTGGAAGGACACCCTCTTGTCATCAGTGTACCAACTGTATTTCTTTTGGCTATGAGGGTCATGCTACTACCCTCACAATGTGATTAACAGAATGCACTTTCTTGTCCTTAGGAAGTGTTTCTACACGATTTACATCTGCTGTTTTTGGCATCCTTCACTGTTGAAGGTTTCTTTGGGATTTCTTATATTCATATGGTGCAAATTTTCCCACTATTCAATTTAATCATGGAGAGCCCTGCACTGTGACTTCCTTCAGTTTTGAAATTGATGGTAAATTGAGTCTTCTAGGAATTTTCCCGTATCTCTCAAAATTCCAGAGTTGTTGGCAACATTAGTCACAGTCTCATCTTTACTAATATTTGCACTTTCTCAGTTGGTCTTTTTTCTTTTTCTTCTTTTCATCTCCGTGTCTGATTGTTGGTACTGGGGACTGAACTTACCAGTGAGCTTCATCCCAGGCCCTTTTACATTTTATTTTGAGACAGTGTCTTGCTAACTCATGGAGTCTGCCTTGAACTTGCAATCCTCTTGCCTCAGGCTCTTAGGTCACGGGTTTACAGGAGTGCACTTCTGACCTCTCACTAACTTGTACACTTGACACTGTTGTGTCCTTGTATTGGCCAGTGGTACAGTCTCATGAGAGGGGTGTTAAATGTAGCATTCTTTACAAGGGACTGAGTTTGATTTTGTTTTTCCTTTCTATTGTGGATTGTTGACATTATTCCGCTCTCCTTCATAGTAAATCTCTTCTTTTATTATAGGACTCCTTCTGCTATTTGTGTTCTAACACCATCATTTCCATAAGGTTCTTATGTACTCTGCATATTAACTTCCAGAAGGCACATCCACAGTGCTCTTCAGAATGGAGTTTTATTCACCAGGTGGTGAGTAAAAGGTGCCCGTGTTTTGAACATATTGAGAGATCAGATTTTTCCTGTTTGTCTTTTGTGACATGTAGTTATGGTCTTGAGATGAATGGCTGTGCCACATGAGCTCTTGCACTTGGTAGCCCTCACTGCAGGGTTGGCTGCCTGGACACATTTCCTCCCTGCTTGTGAAGTGCCTCAGGAGAAATCTGGGCTCTCACAGTGACTGTGGGTGTGGTGCTTTTTATAGAAGTTAGGTGGAGAGGGTGAATTGACTTGATGGTTTTGTTATGTCCTGACACTCTTGTGCAGGTTCCCTTGATTAGAAAAAATTGGCCAAAATTTCCCTCTCTGATCTATTAATTATCTGTTTTTACTTCACATAAATTGATAATATGTGTATTTGAGCACAGAAGTTAAAAACTGTGTGTCTGGGAATTGTGGTTAGTGACTTCTCTGAGTTCATTTGCTTACCTTCCAGGGAACTGAATGGGCTTCCCACATTTTGTCTTGTTTGGATGCATAGTTCTGCATTTTGAGCAATTATAATTGTATTTATACATGTGGTGTAGAGAGTGCATTGTGATTTATAAGCACAGTGTAGAATGGTGAAATGAGGTAATTAATATGCCCATAACTTCAATTATTTGCAGATTGCCTTACCAAGAATATTTTAATTTCTTGCTCTTAGCAAAAGCTAAGAAATAAACTGAAATAACTGACAGAGGTTTCTGCTCTCCCTTCTCTGTGTGCTGGTGGGACAGACAGCATTTCAGCTGGGTGTTTAAATTCCCTTCCTGCTGTTTCCACACTGAGCACCCTGTTGCTCTGTCTGCAACCTGTTTGGGTCCTATCATGGTTTTAGGCTGACGTTCTTCCATTTTCCTGTTGATTTTCCCTCCTGAGAATTCAAGAGTGGTGTGCGTGAACCTTCTCAAATCCTAGGATGCTCTCCTTTCTGCAGTGGTCCCGTCCTCTGCTCCCCTGCAGTGGGACTGTGTTGCACTGGGTCTGCAACACTGAGGGAACCCACAGCTGATGTTAGCAACTATGGGGGATTCAGACATTGACTTAAAGAATTCATGCCAAGATTGGAGGAGGAGAGCTTTATTTGGAAGAGATGGAGCACTTGTCACAAAGAAAGTTGCTTCTGTCTTTACTGCATATAACACTGTCTTTTATATGTTTGCAGTTAAGCTAGCCTTACATCTCAAAGGTCAGGCCTTGCATAGGCAGTTACCAGCCTATTTGGCAGACTATGCAGTAAATTTCCATTGCTCTCGTTCTACTAACCACAGAGGAACATTGGTTCATTTAACACAAAGAAAGGCCATTTCACAGACCACAGAACTGTCTTAAAGACCACAGGAGAACATCCTGTTCACAGATCACAGGAGAGCGGGGTGGGGCCCCAGTTCCTGAGTGACCTGAAAGGAAAACACCATGTTAGCCTGCTCCAGGGGATAGGACAGAGTCCTAGTCCCCAAGTGGCCCATTTGGTGTGTCCATCTCCTGACAGAATGCCATGTAGGCCTCTTCCAGGAGAAGGGGCCCACAGGGCTGATCCTGCTTATCCATCCAGGCTGGGCAGACTTGGGGTGTTATGTCCAGATGAGAGCCTGGGAATGATCCCTGGCCTCCTAGCCCTGGCAGGAGGGAGTCTGGCCTCCATTGATACTGAACAAATATTGGAAACAGATCTGGATGATCAAGTTATGAAGGAATTAGGATTGCTAAGGGTAGGTGTCCTGGGAAGGAGAGAAAATGGCTGAGGAAAGGTCTCTGGCTAAATGGGACTAGGGGATAGGCCACACCTTAGTGATAGTGGAAAATTTTAGATGATCAAAACATTTGAATTTTCAAAAATGAGTGTATGTTCTTCATACTCAAAGATGTCAAGCGTCACAATTTCAAACTAAATTGCATAGTTGGTGGAAGGCACAAATGAGCCTGTGGAGGAACAGTACTCCAACATTGGGGTGCCCAATAAAAAATTTGAGTGCTGATTCCCTCACAGGATAATGAGGGTCAGGTCATTGCAGTACACATCATGCCAAAGCAGGGACTGTGGTGACAGTGCAGACTGGATGCCCTGAGAGTGTTCCCATGGACTTGCTCAGTGTGGAGGAACCACACATGGAATTGACCAGAGGTCTAGGAGGGAATTAAAGCTATGGTTCAGGTGGAGGAGCAACTGAGTCAGACAAAGAAAGTGTCCCCAAGCAAATGAAATACTGAAATAAACTCCAATCTGGGAAGTTCAGTTGAGATATTAACCACTTCAATTTCAATATTGACCTGAAATAATGTCAGATCATTTCTGCTGCAATAACATTGGTTAATCTACTCATTCTATTTCCATAAGAAAACATTCAGAAACATTCAACCAAGGGTTGAATTTTACATGTGTTGCAGTCTTCAGAATGCAGGGACTCTTTGTTAGCCTGGGTTTATCAACCATGGTAAGAGTGGTTGTGCTGCCTCCACATTCCATGTCCTGATGTTTTCTGAGCACTGTGGGACATTGAGCAGCCATCTCAGCCTCTGCATATCAGTAGTTCTGCAGAAGTTGTGAGAACCACAGATGTCTCAGATCATTGCTGTTGACCCATGGATAGGAGGGAGGTGAAAATTCCCCAGGTGGAAAATACCGTGTGGGATGAGTGTTTGGCAGTCATTGACTTGGAGGAAGGATGTGTGGCATGAGTACTCCAAGGCAGAAGTTCAAGAACACAGGGTAGTCTATCTGTTAGAAGGATCATGCTCTTCAGAGAGATGTGACTACAGAAATGTAGGTTGAAGATGAAACACAGCCTGAGGCTCAGAAGAAAGCATGCCTTATAATCTGAAATTTGTCTCTCACGCAGGCCACATGTCCCCTGCTCAGTATCCTAGAATGTAGTGAGGTGGCTTGAATCCACCTTTTTCCACCTAATTCTGTGATCTGTTTTTTCCCAGATCTCTGGAATCCAGGCCCAGGAAGTGTCTAAAGAGGCCCTCAAATGCAAGAAAAGTGGACATTTCAACACCCTTTTCTCTTCCTGCAATGTCAGTTTTCTTGTAGGAGCTACATCTTACAAATAATTTTAAGTAATTGTTCATTTTCTTTGCAGGCCTAGTTTACCTAATTTTGACTTCTAAGCCATCATCAATATAATATTTCTGCACTGTGGGTGTAGCTTAATGATATTACACCTGCCCAGGATGCATGAATACCTGGATTCCATTCCCAACACTGCAAAATAATAATAGGAAGAAAATGTTTCCAAATGACACAATCTTTGGGATTTTCCTCATCTCTCAACTGTGCATTGGTGTCCTGGGGAACTCATTGCTCTTCATGTTACATGTGTACACCTTCTTAGTTAAACCCCATCTGAAGAAGCACATTGATCCCATAGTTTGGCACCTGTTGTTGGCCAATGCTTTGATCATCATGTTCACATTGATATCAGATATTGCATAAACCATGGGAGTAAGGCATTTTTTGAATGAGGTTGGTTGTCAGATGGTTTTGTTCTCCTACAGAGTGACCCGGGGTGTTTCCATCTGCACCACCTCTCTCCTGAGTGCGTTTCAAGCTGTCACTGTCAGTCCCAGTAACTCTAAGTGGGCGTGGCTTAAATTTAAGCTCTCTAAGTGGACTTGTCCCTCCTTTGTTTTCTTCTGGGTCATCAACATGCTCATCTACATCCATGTTATTGAATCTGTCACAGCCACCAGAAATTTCACTCTAGTTGGTCCTAGGTTTGCTCATGCATACTGTCAAACCAGGCAGTTTGGAAAACATAATTCATCATCATTCCTTACTCTCATGCTGGTTCGAGATCTGGTGTTTGTGCTTCTCATGGTCTGCACCAGCCTGTACATGGTGAATCTCCTCTACAGACATCACAGGAGAGCCCAGCACATCCACAGCCCCTGCCTCTCCTCTCAGCCATCTCTTGAACACAAAGCCACCCAGACCATCCTCCTCCTACTAGGTTGCTTTGTGTTCTTTTATTTCTCAAACAACTGTTTGACTCTTTATTCCTTTCATGCAAGCCTTAAAATTCCAAGGTCGGAGGGGCTCAGCGGAGCTTTATCATCCTGCTACCCAACCATCTGTCCATTTGTGCTGATGAAAAGTAATAGAATTGTTTCCCAATTTACCTCATCCTTTTGAATGAAATTGACAGGTTCCTAAAGGGCATTTGAAGTCTGATTTTATACTCCAGGCTTTAGTCTGCAACAGGGAAGGGTCCTTAATGATTTATAGGGGAAAAGAAAGGCTATGCTGCCCTTGATGCTTCAGATGGCATAGTGTGAGTTCAGTTATTCCACAGTGTGAAATGCACTCAAGAATTAGAAGACATAGTTTGAGCAAATGTACAGAAATTACATTGATAATTTTCACTTTGATTACATGTTTAAATTGTAATTTGAATAAAATAAATACATTTATACTCTTCAAAGTATTTCATATGCTTGCTCATGATGTTTTTGTTTACAACAGCCATGAGAACATGTAAAATTCACATTGGGGTTTGCATGATACTTCTATTAAAGTGTGCTAGCCTAAGAAACTGCTTCTGTGTAATCCATGAATGCCTATTGCCCACCTTATGTTTTCCAGGCAGCACTTCAGGGCTTAGTGTATACATATTCTGATAGCATATAACATCATAACCAAAGAAATGATGTAGACTATTCATGGTGCAGAAAATTTAGAAGTTAATATTCATGATAAATCCCATGGTTTGAGGTAATCACTATAATGTTTGTTTTTTACTTTTTTAAAATTATTTTTTGATTCATTGTACAGAAATGGGGTACAACTTTAATTTCTCTGGTGATACATGAAGTAGAGTCACACCGGTTTTGTAATTCTACATGTACATAGGTTTATGATGTTTGTCTCATTATATTATCTTTTCTTCCCCCCTGATTTCCCTCTAAACAATCCATCCTTCCTCATTCTTTCCTTACCCCTCCCCCTGATTATGTGTCATCATCCACTTATCAGAGAAATCATTTGGCCTTTGGTTTTTTGGGATTGGCTTTTTTCACTTAGCATGATATTCTCCAGCTCTATCTATTTACCCACAAATGCCATAATTTTATTCTTCTTCATCTTGGAATAATATTCCACTGTTATATGTACCACAGTTTCTTTATCCATTCATCTATGGAAGGGCATCTACGTTGGTTCCACAATCTAGCTTTTACGAATCGAGCTGTTGTAAACATTGATGTGTCTATATCACTATACTATGCTGATTTTAAGTATTTTGGGTATAGGTCAAGGAGTGGGATAGCTGGGTCAAATGGTGATTCCATTCCAGATTTTCTAAGGAATCTCCATACTGCTTTCCAGAGTGGCTACACCAATTTGCAACACCAACAGCAATGTATGAGTGTACTTTTCTCCCCACATCCTTGCCAACATCTATTACTGTTGCTTGTATTCTTGATAATAGACATTCTAATTGGGGTGAGACAAGATCTTGGGGTCCTTTTGATTTGCATTTCTCTGATCACTAGAGATGTTGAACATTTTTTCATATATCTGTTGACTTCTTGTAGATCTTCTTCTGTGAAGTGTCTGTTCATTTCCTTAGCCCATTTATTGATTGGGTTATTTGTATTCTTGGTCTAAAGGTTTTTGAGTTCTTTATAAATTCTGGAGATTATTGCTCTATCTGAAATGTGTGTGGCAAAGATATTATCCCACTCTGTAGGCTACTAAAATGTTTTAATACATCTCTTCAGTATTGAAAAACTTGGTGTTTATTTGACATATAACTATGAATTAATGTAAAGAAATGATAATAGGATAATAGTTAATATATACACTAATCCAAAATATGTTCACTAAACATTGAATAGAAATGTTTTAATCTTTTCACTAAAAACAACTTCATCATTGAAAGACTGACCCAAATTTAGTTTATTTAGTTCTTTAATCAAGAAATCTACAGCTGCCAATAAGAGCTTTGAACTAGCATGATATGACCAGGTTAAACCCTTATAATATTTCAGAAGCTTTACCCTATACATTCTAGCTAAGGGGACATGATGGTACCTCGGGCTGGTCATCACAGGTCATAGATCCACAAGCCAGTCCTCATTTGCAGGTCACAAAAACAAAACGAGTAATAAATCTCACAAAGTGTGTACAGAGAATCATGTAAAAGATGTGCTCTTTATATTGAAGGGGAATAGTGCCTAATTCATAGGGCACCCAATGCAGTAAGGGCACAGAATCAGGCACGATTCTGTAACCCAGGAGGAAGAACCAAAAAGTGCAGCGGAAGAAATGAAAAATTGTGCCCTGGGAAGAAATGGGAAGGGTATTTACTGGCCCTAGTAACATTCAGGAGGCCAGACCAGGAACAGCAGTGGGTGTCCACCTTTGTGGGAGCCATCTTCAAGGCAGAGAGGAAAAGATGCATGAAGACACTGAGGCTCTGACCTTCCAACTACTCAGAAGACAGGGGAGTGTTTGGTTGGGTGAAGTGTAATTTAGTCTGGGATGCATAGAGTAGAGGAAGGGAAACCCCTCCAACAAGAGGGCAAAACACCTTCCCCAATGGAGGTGCCACCTGCTCCCTGTGGAGGTGAAGTAGCTGAGGATCACTCTGCAGGTCACCTCTGCCCTGAGGGTTTGGTTGCTGGATGCAAATCCATCAGCAGATGGATGGATGCAAATGGTTGCTTCTCCAAAAAGTAAAACAAAAACACAAGCAAAGAAAACAAAACTTAAATGAAGACACCAGAGTAAGCTTTCACCCATGGTGTCCCAGCTGCCACACTAGGTACACGGGGTCTGTTTGGTCACTCCCCCTGGTTCCTTATTGCAAGGCGTTTAGCACATCATGCTCCTGAAGCATCTCCCCTCAAAAACCAGTAAGCACCAGTCCGACTATAAATGAATCCCAAGGAAAGGAAGCACACTTTAACCTTGCACATATAAGCCCCTTTCTGACCCATTGACACAGATGCGCACTCTCTAATGCCCTGGAGCATTAGATTCCCCTTGGTGAGGCAGTTCCCAGTGTTAAAACAGCAGATGCCCCTGGTGTTCTACTCTCATGGATGGATAATTGTCATAAAAGGCCTAAAACAAAACTCCTTCTCCCCTAATTCACCTTCTAATGTGATTCCCCCTCCCCATCATAACAAACTAACAATGGAAAGCAAAGAGATAAAGTCCTACAAAATGAACAAAATTTAAAAACATTCAAAAGGTCAGGAGAGAATCTGTATGATCACACTAATGGTCTAACCTTGACTACAGATGAGAGAACTCACTTGGTTTGCCAAGCCACTGGCATTTCATAAAGAACTCAAGTAACTCACAACTCATAAAAATGGGGAGGGAGTGGTGGAATTTTAGGTGGAAATAAAAGGAACACCACCTGATTCTCAGGCAAACAGTTTGAAGTCACCAGGTCTATACTGAGGGATGTTTGGCAAAAGTGTCTGCAGGGGTCACCTCCAGGCCAGACTCTCAGGGTTGCTTCTGAGTGCAGGGACATTGGCAGTCATCTATTCCAGGTGGGCTCAGGGGCCTAGGTACTTCTGGGCTCTGTGTACCCCACGTTGATTCCTGCAGCACCTGCTGCCAGAGCCCCACTCTGACAAGGGCTCCTGCTCCAGAGTCTCTCAGCCACAGCTCACTCCTGAGTTCTGAGATGGACTCTGATGACTTACTCTGGTTTCTGGACAGAGAGCTGCACTTGTTTTCTGTAGGGGAAATCATTCTGTGTCTGGGAATATCCAGAAACTTCTGGATACACTGATGAACATCAGTTGAAACTATTCCTGATCAGTGCCCCTAACACGATCCTGATTCAGGGAAGAAGCAAAGCAGGCCTGGAAGGGTGACTCTGACTCAACCTCCACAGCCCTCAGAAGTTCTCAGCATGCTGGGTGCTGCCTGCAGACACCAGAACTCACCACCCCACGGAGACCAGAGTCTGGGATTTTAACACATCTCTTCATCTCAAAGACACATTCACAGAGGCCACTATCACAAAATGCACTTCTTCTTCTTCTTCTTCCTCCTCCTCCTCCTCCTCTTCCTCCTCCTCCTCCCCCTCCCCCTCCTCCCCCTCCCCCTCCTCCTCCTCCTCCCCCTCCTCTTCCCTTCTTCTCCCTTCTTCTTTCTTTCTTCCTTCTCCTTCTCCTTCCTTCCTTCTTTCTTTTCCTCCTCCTCCTCCCCCTCCTCCCCCTCCTCCCCTCCCTTCCCCTCCCTCCCC
>JAJEJO010003097.1:3213-35423 GCA_020662805.1 Glaucomys volans | reverse complement strand
TGAGTTGCTTAGAGCCTTGCTTTTGCTGAGGCTGGCTTTGAACATTTAACCTCCTTCCTCAGTCTCCCATGCCACTGGAATTATAGGCAAGCACCACTGTGCCCAGAAAAAATGGGGTTCTTGAAAAGAACTTTGCTTCCCCCCTCTGCTGGCTGGAGTGTGAGCTCAGGAGTCATTGTGCTGGAACTTCGGGGAGCACTGTCTCTGCCTCACTGAAGGCCACTTTCTCACTGTTGGCTTGTGTGTCCCTGGAGGGAGAGGCTGCAGCCTCTGGCTCTTCTTCTAAGAACAATCATCCCACTGGTCCAGGATCCTACCTTCACTTCACCTAACCTTCATTATTTCTGTGAAGGCCTTATTTCCAAATGCCACCACATGTGCTCTGAGGGATTTGTGCTAGGAGTGGTTTATGCTCAACAAAGGGTGGTTGACAGATTCCTGTGCCTTGCCCACAGTACTTATTGTACATTACCCAGGAGCTCATTGGCCTGTTTTACATTAGATGAATGAGATGCAGGTAACATGAATGGGGTCTCCACTGGGGGTTTGTTAGATTACTGTGGGTCATAGTTGGGTCTCTGTGCAGGCTCCTTGGCATGCTGGGTTCTATTTGCAATCCTGGACCTTGCTGTTTATTCTTTTGGGGAAGTTTGCTTCTTAGATAACAGCAAGAGGTGATGTGAGAAGGAGGGCCTTCGCCTCGCCAGGTCTCTGGGCAAGCTGGTTGTGGCCTAGAACAAGGGTTTCTAATCTTCCTCGTTTCATATTTTACATATAAATATGCATATATGTATGTCAGTACCTGTGTGTATGTGTATGTATGCCTTATCTCTCTGTAATACCTTACGTTTGTTGAACAATATGTAAAAAGTCATGGAGAACTCTTATGCCACCACTTTTTGTTAGGGTTCCTGTGCTGTTTTTTCTTTGTCTTCCATTCCATCTTTTGTCTGCCTCTTCTCAGGCAGGAAGTGATGAGGAAGCTGACTTCCATGGAGTGCCTGTAAATCTCTTCCCCTCTTCCATGAAATATAGCACTTGGGTCAAGACTAATGGTCTAAACTTGTGCTAATCAGGATTTGGAAAAGCACTACTGCTATTGGTCCAAACTTATGTCAATAAGAGTCTGAAAAAATCTGAATAATATGGTCCAAACTTGTGCTAATTAGGGGTTGGAAAACACAACATTGTTTGCCAACCCCTGAGTCTGTGCTTTCATTTATGTACGCCCCTCTTCTAGTGGAAAGCAGGAAGTTGAGGTCACTGGCCTGTGTGAAGCAGGTACCTGCAGCACATCCACACCAGGCCTCAGGCCTCCATCACAAGGTGACAGGCAGTGTGCTCCAGCCCTTCTGGTCTGAGGTTCAACAGCTCCTGGGCTCCACCACTGCTTCTTGGCAGGGACCATTGACTGGCTGCCTGGCATGGTGGCCAGGGAGCCAGGTCAATCCTGCTGTGATATGGAATAATGGAACTTACTGCTTCTGTCTCTCTGTTTTGATGACCCATATGCAGTCTCCTTTGTCCATTCCCTTTGCTGTTCCCAACCTACAGTGATCTCTTCCTTAATTGTGATCAAGGTGTTTAACAATTGCAAATAAGAGAGAAGACATGCATCTTGAGAAGGAAGGAGGAAAGACTAATGGACAGAGGGACATGGTAGGAAAGAAAGTCTAGCTTCCAAAATATGGCAAGGAAGCCAGTATCATGGTTGGTTACCTCAAAGTTGATAATGACATTGAATCTGGAGAGATCCACAAGAAGACTATTGGGACTGCATTTTTCTATAGGCAAAGATGTAGAAAAATATTGAAAGCCAAAAGAGAAAACTAACTCACTATGTATAAATGGTCCTTGAAGAAACTGCAGCTCATTCTTCAACAGAGCCCTAGCTAGCAAGAGGAGCATGGGATTAAATATGAAGAGCACACTGCATATACCTGGCACAACAGTCCTTCAAAAATAAAACGTAAGATAAAAACAACTGAAGGTGTTTCTTGCTCCTTACAAGAGGTGCTTAAGGAAGTATTTCTGAGAAAACAGCGACAAAAAATGGGTGAACAACAAAATCTCAGTGCTTAGGGGAGATGCATGGACTCTAGCAGCAGATATCATGTGCAGTGGGCATTCACAGGCCAACACCAGTATACAGATCCTGCTTGTCTTGGGAGTAGTTTTATTTTGTACCCTGCATAGTCCCATGTCATTCTGTCTTCTTTGTACCCAGTGGAGAGTGTGCATTTTCCTCCTTTGGATCAGGTCTTTTATCTGCTTGATGTCAATTCAATATCCAGAGCCTTAGTGTGTGATTCAGACCTGTCCAATGTATGCACCTCTGGGCTTGATTAGCTCCTAAGTCCTCAGTGTGCTGATGAGCACCAGCACCTGTGTGCACAGGTGGGTTGTTCAGAGGATGTCAACAAGACTTCATGAGTCATTGCCTGGGCCCTTGTGCATGTCCAGTATGTTCTAGCAGGGTGATGGCATTTGTGACCCCCTGCTATCTTAAATGGTAATAGAGCAAAAATGTAGAATGTGGTGATAAAAAGATATGATTTGGGGCTGGAGATACAGCTCAGTTGGTAGAGTGTTTGCCTTGTAAGCACAAGGCCCTGGGTTCAATCCCCAGCACCACACACACAAGAAAGATATTATTTACTGAAATTAGGAATACATCTTAATGGTGAAGGGTTAGAGAAATAAATTGCTGATGTTAAGATTCAAAAGTGAAGAGTGATTTCAAAATGTGATATTAGGTTTGTAAACTGCAGATGATAATGGAACAAATCATAAATGACTATTTAACATTCACAGAAAAGTAAGCAGTGTGAACAGAATTGGCCAAAATTAAGTTATTGCTTCACAAACTATGAATTTTGAACCTCTAGTAATCAGGACCATCATAGGAAAACCACAGTATAGTAATCAAATTGCCAAATGCTGCAGTCTCCATAACCTCATAGGTTTGGGAGAGTCAAGCATAAAAGTATTTAAATAGTGTCTGTGTCTATGTAAAGATGCTGTTGGAAGTGGACTGGAAATCACAATTAATGACACACACACCTTAACACCATCTACTCCTCACTGTTTTGTATGCTCCCCAAAGAAATGCAAGGAGCTCTGCCCAAGAATCACAGAGAGCCCTTCCTGTAAAGGTCCAGGCCAGAGAAAGTTCATTGAGATAACATTGATCAACTCAGGAATGAATGGCTTTTTCTGGCTTATTCATGGAAGGACTGCAAGGCAGCAGGAGAATAAGTACCAGCAGCTTCAAGTTTAAGATCCTGGAATTACAAAATCCTTCTACAAGACAGGATGTGTCGGTTTGAGAAGAATTCATGCACATATGTATCCTGCAAAAGCCCAAGTCCATAACAACCACAATATTGTCTTCTTAAAGTCAGATCTGCAGGGGCATTAGAACTGAGAGTGAAGGGTATGTGAGCAATGCAGGAGAGTGTGGCCCTAGGAGAAATGAAGGATGTCATTAGTCTTAGAAGCATGTATTTTAGGTATTCAGAGTTATGGCCTTTGTTCCACGAATCTGCAGGATGTAGGAGTCCGTTTTATTGACTTTTTTGAGGTTCCATCATAGGTTGTGTAGGGAACACTTTACAGCTCAATTCAGGAGCACTTTCCATGTCTACATGTGGAAGCAGTTCTGAAAGGAGAAACAGTCCATGGCCCACTATGCGTTCTCCACACCTGAGGGATCCCTGTCTGTGGCAGTTCACCCTCTGCCCTGCACCAGGTCTGTGCTGCATGGAGCGTTGAGGGGGGTGAGACCCACTGTGGGTGCAGGAGTCACAGTGGCCTCCCATGGAGCAGCAAGCATGCTCTCTGGGGTCCTGCTCAGGGTCATCTTGGTGAAGGGCTCTGGTAATTTCCATCAGCTGCCTGGAAACTTCCCTTTAATGACTTCCTAGGTCCTGAAGTTCACTTTCTGCTGTCAGCTTGGGAAAACTGCATTCTCAAGAAGTGACTGCAGTCTTACTCCACCTGTGACTTCACAAGGAGAGTCACTGTGCTTCTGGGAGAGGATCTGTTTCTCCTCTGGGGCATCGAAATGAGGCACAGTAGACAAGGTCACTGGGGCAGCAGGTGACAGGTGAGTGATGTCCCATGGGGGGAGAGGTCCTGTCATTCTGTCCCTGAAATACTGAGCTAAGCACAGCCTTTCCAGGACAGCTCACTGTGTCAGGGAGGCTGACTGCCTGGAGCAGTGACGCTGCAGCCCTGGGCCTGGGGAGAGAGGAGGAGGGAAGCCCTGGGCCATCTTCCTGTTCCCCAGGCCATGCCTCGGTATGGACTTCCTTTGATATCTGGTTTCCCTCTTGAATGTCTTTCCCCTTATGATATACCAATAGTTTCTTCTCTCTTCATTCCATTAACTCTTCTTTTCTTTTCTCCAAGCACATTTTCACCCTCTTCCTTCTTCCCTGTGTTTAAGTACTGTGTGTTTCTTACTCTACACATCTGTTCTGTCTTCAATTGAGTTTGACTTGAACATTGAGATCTCTTGGTTTTCATTGTGCTGGGTCCTCTCCTTCCTCATTAGCCACAGGTGAGAGTTGGTCCAGTCCCACCATTGACCTCAGGCTCTTGTGGTCCCTGGTCTCTGGGAGGCACTGTCTTCATCTCAATGGCTCCATCGATGCTGGTTTATGTCAGAGGTGCTTTGCCTCCAGTGTTCCTTCATCATTCCTTTTTCTGCTCTACTGTTGGTTTCTCTTCCCAGATTCCTTTAACTTTTATATTTATTGCTCTTTAAGTGGAATTAGTGGATGTTCACTTTATTAAAAACTGAGTAGTGATAATCAGCTCAATTCATACCATCATTTTCAAGTGGAAATGTGACATAATTTTATTGTGTATAAATTTGGAAGTTCATTTTATTTGATGCAACTTACTGTGTCATTCTTAAATGGAGTTTGAATAATAGTTTCATGGTGGAATATGACTTGAAATTATTTTTATGCTGACTTTGCTCCCAATAGCCTCTGTAATCTCTTAAATGATTCATATAATTCAATCAAGGTTTCCAGAGCTTTGTCCACAGAATTTTATCTGTGTGTGAAGAAAAATGATATTGTCTTCCTTCCAGTGATTGTCAACTGTACCTTCTATATTGACAGTTAAGCCCTCTACAGTCATGAGGAATAGAAGCAGGGAAAGAAGATCCCTTTACTCATATCCAATCTGAGAGGGAAGCTTCCTGTGTTTAACCGCAAAATGGTATTGTTGCCATTAGTGATATTTCCTCAGAGTAACAAAAATCCTTTCTTTCACTACATCATAACATTTTCAACTTTTATATATGTGGCCTTTAATTCCATGACTTTCTGTCTATTGAGGTTGATGATGATTATTTCTCCTGGAATCTACTACTGTGGGTGGTCACATGGCTGATGTTTACAATGCAAAAACCTCCTTGAAGTTTTGGATAACTCACTTGTTCAGTTGCTGGAATCTTTTTTTTTTTTTTTCCCCACAGTGTGGGATTCATTTCAGCAATGAGTTTGTGCAGATTGCTTTTCATCTGGATGTGGAAGTACACTCTTGTCATCAGGGTTCCAACTACATTTCTTTCTGCAAGGAAGCTATGCTGCCCTCACAGTGTGATCAACAGATACACATTTCTGCCATTAGGAAGTGCTTGCAGATGTTTCTGCCTTGCTGTTTGTCACCCTTCACTGTTGGTGCCTTCCTTGGGAATCCTTAGGAAGGCCTTTCACAGTTTTTGATGTCATCCTGGGGAGCACTGCACTGTGCTTCCTGCAGTTCTGGAATCTACAGTGAGTCGAGTCTTCTAGGGGTTTCTGATGTCTCTCCTACCTCCAAGTTCATGGGCATAGTCAATCACAACATCATCTCACACACATCTGCAGTTGCTCAATTACTCTTTCTCACATTGTTCACCTGACACTGTGGTGCCTGGGACAGTTCCACAAGGGGAGTGTTAAATGTAGTATTCTTTACAAGGCACTGAGTTTGACTTTGCGTTTCTTTTCTGTTGTGGGTTGTTCATATTATTCTGTTCGCCTTCACAGAAATTCTCTCTCTCCTTTCTCAGGATTCCATCTGCTATTCCTGTTCTAACACTATCTTTTTTCAAAGGTTTTTTTTAATCTAGTCTTCACTTTTCCTTCTGGAAGGCACATCCATAGTGCTTCTCATAATAGAGTTTTATTCACCAGGTGGTGTGTTAAAGGTGTCCATGTTTTGAACATATTGAGAGATCAGATTTTTCCTGTTTGTTTGTTGTGACATGGAGTTTTGGTCTTGTGATGGATTACACATGAGCTCTTGCACTTGTTGGCCCTCACTTCAGGGCTGGCTGCATGGGCACATTTATTTCCTCTCTGCTTCTCAAGTGCCTCAGAAGACAGTTGGCCTCTCACAATGACTGTGGGTGTGGTGCTGTTTGTAGCAGTTAGGTGGAGAGTGTGAATCGCCCTGGTGGGTTTTTTATATCCTGACACATGTGCCAGTTCTGTTGATCATAGAATTTGGTCAGAACCTCCCAGTGTGGTCATTAACTGTGCGTGTGTGTTTATATATCATTGAGATTGATGCCACTTGTGTTTGAGGACACAAATTGAAGATGTGTGTTTCAATGCAATGGCCTTCTTTGTACCCGGGACTCTGTTCTCTTGAGCGCATTTTCCTGACATTATTGAAGGTGACACCTTTTGGTAAGTTAGTCTGTAGGTTGTAGTCATCTGTTTCTCATTAAAATTTGTTTCTCCTTCACTGGGATGAGTCTTATGAAGCATGTGTGATGGTGCTGAAGGCCATTGATCTCATCTCCACATGAACATGCCAGCTCTCTGCTGAGGAGCACGTTCCCAGAACTTTCCTGCTGTTGCTGTTGACCCATGTGCTTTTGTCTGAAGCTGTGAATATTAGACAGCACAAACATGGGATGTGGTATTTTTCAGTCTTGCAATCACTACTCTCAGCTTAGTCTCTTTCCTTCATTTCTTTTTACTTCTACAAAGATTACTTAATCTTATTCTAAAGGAATTATAGTTTAACTGGATAAATGAAATATGTTTGTGAAAATATAAATAGCACTTCAGAGTAAAATATAAACAATAGTTGTGATAGTTCCAGGAATTAAAAATAGAATTGAAAGAATGTATATGAATGGAATGTGGGCCCTTCGGTGGCTAATCTAATGTTTTCCTTGTGGCACCTCCAGTGTCCAACATAGAGGGATACATTAATTTTACTGCATATTAAAAACTGATTCTTAAGTGTAAGGGGAGTCCTAAAGTGAAGCATTCTTATATAATATTCATATGCTAAAAATACTAATTCAACCTCATGAGAAAGTACTAAGGAATCTCTTTGAAAACACCAATTATGAAAAGTAGATATTAAAAATTAATAGTGTATTAACTATTTCCTATATTTACTGACCACAACCAATAATAGTTTTATGATTAGAAATGAATATGTATGGAACTTCCTTTTGGTTAACAGTGTGAAAACTTAATTTCACTGACATTGATCACACCATATTTCTAAGGACCAAATAATAATATGTGATTTTTGAGAGATGAAAATTAAGAAATTAATATCTAGATTATTGTTTTTCCTCTCTTTGTCTAAAGATAAGTTTTAAAAAAATTTTTAAAATTTTGTTTTAATTAATTATACATGTCTTTCAGTCTACCCTGATATGTCATATATAATGGAATATAATTTCTCATTCTTCTGGTTATACATGATGTAGATTCCACTGGTCGTATAGTTACATATGTCCATGGGGTGATAATGCCTGTTTCATTCTACTATCCCTCTTCCCCCCATACCCCCTCCCTTCCCTTCAGTCTTCTCTACCTAATCTAAAGTAACTCTATTCTTCCCTAGCTGCCCTCTTATTGTGAATTAGCATCTGCATATCAGGTAAAACATTCAGCTTTGTTGTTTGGGGGTTACGGTATTTTGCTTAGCATGATATTCTCCAGCTTTATCCATTTAATGGCAAATGCCATAATTTAATTCTTCTTTAAGGCTGCCTCTATCTTGGGATGCTGGCCAGTAACAGGGGTGCCAGGGTGCCAGTCAGTTTGCTGCCACCACAAATTAATTTTATTTTTACAGATTTATTTCAGATTTATTGAGGTCTAATTAACAAATATTACCAATTTTTTTTAGCGTGAAGAATGTGTTGACTTGGCGTACACTGTGAAATGATCTCCAAAATCAAATTGGTTGATTAATTCGATAAGTGTGTTTGTCCACTAATTAGTGTCCACTAATAGTGTCCAGACTATTTAGGATCACTTTTCAGCAAACCCTAGGTACAGTAAGCCTTAGTACCATCTTCTCATTGGACATTATGTTGGACATGTGGAACTTACTCCTCCAGTGAATGAAAGTTTGGACCCATTGATTCTAAGTCGTCAGTTCCCAGCAACCAGCTCCTGGTATCCACCTCTCTCTGTTTCTCTAAGTCCAACAACTTTAGGGTTCACATACAGGTGAGATCATACAGTATTTCCCTTTCTGTCTGCTTTTACTAATACAGTGTCTTCTAGGTTCATCCATGTTGTCACATATGGGAGGGTTTCTTCCTGCATGTGAAGGAATCCTATTTCACTGAATATGGGTGCGTTTTGTTTGTGTGTGTATGTGCATATGTATCTATCATCTGTCCATCCACATATCACAATCCTTTCATACTTATGTTTGTTAATGGACATGTATGTTGTTTCTATATCTTGGCTTTTATAAACAATGTTGCAGTGAATGTGGGGGTCAGACACCTTTGAAAGACTGATTTCAGTTCCTCTGTGTATGTTGAGGTGGGATTGCCAGATCATATGGTCATTTCAGTTGCAAAGTTATGGGCCAGCTCCACCCAATATTCCATAAAGGTTGTTCCTTTTAATTCCCACCAGCAGTGCCCACTAGTTTCCTTTTATTTCCATCTCAACCACTACTTGTGTCTCTTGCTTTAACATAGTGACAATTTGGTGGAGCTGCATCTCATTGTGACTTTGATTTTCATTTCTCTCATGATTAGTGAGGTAGAGCAATACTTCATTTGCGTTTGGCCATTTAAATAACTTCTTTAGAAAAAATGTCTATTCATGTCATGTCTCTATTGAAATAAGATTTTTTGCTCTTGAGTTGTATGATGTCCTTTTACATATTTTGGAATTAGCCCTCATCTAATACTGGATTTGTAAGCACCTTCTCTGACTCAGCTTCCTTTTTGATTTATTCATTTCTGGTCATGCATTAATTTTTAAATTTTTAAATTTTAAATTTTAAATTTTTTTTGCATTTTTATTGGTTCTTTTTAATTATGCATGACAGTGTAGCCCATTTTGATATAATTATACAGAAGGGAATATGTCTTTTTTTAACAACGTAGATTCACACGATTCATATAATCTTACATATACATAGGGTAATACAGCCTGTATTCCTTCCCCCACCCCCTTCCATCCCATTTTCCTCTGCACCATCCATACTTCCTCCATTCTTTTCTTATCCCCCCATAACCACCCCCCAACCCCTTTATGTATCAGCATCCACTGATCAGAGAAAACATTTGGCCTTTGGTTTTTTGGGCTTGGCTTATTTCCCTTAGCATGATATTTTCCAACTTCACCCATTTATCAGCAAATGCCATAGTTTTTTTTATTGAACATGCATCTTTATTTAAGAAATCAAATAAATAGAGAAAAAAATGACAGTACTAACTTCATACCAGGATATAAAACCAAGCTTAGAATTACTTGCTCAAAAGTTATTCAGAAGTGCTCACAATTAGCACAGAAAACCTCCAGTTCTATTACTTGCTCTTCCATGAATATTTACTATTTTACAATCAAATCACACACTTGTAGAACAGAAAGGACCACTCCTGGTTCCCCCCATAGATAGCCTAAAAGGCCAACTGCAAATGTTAATGTAATCTAAACTTTTCTTTAATAACATTGCTCAAATTGCATTATATCTTTTTACAAGAATAGAGATCAGTGGGTTCATTTAACCCTTAGTTTACTGTCTTCAGAGAGATACAAGAACATAAGGTGGTGGAGGCAATAAGTCTCACTATGGCCTACAACTGGTCCATTTTGCACACGGTTCCAGGATTCTACAACTATAGTAGGATCATATTCCTACCCTCTGACAGAGGCAGGCATGCAACATTTAACACTGTAAAAGCTTTCTGCTTCAGCTTCTTGAGTAATGCTGTATACTATAAACTTTTATAACATCTCCAAATATATAATGTATGTGCTATGGATCTCATTCGTTTCTGGAAAATCTTTTAGTTTTAAATTTGTCTACCAAATCTTGATGATGAGTTTTTTTTAATGAATTGTTACATCAAGACCAAACTATCAGAAGCAAGAAAGTAGAAAGCTTATTTTCAATTTATTAAGATTATTGATAAAGAGCTCTTTGTAAATAACATTTCACAAGTGAATATTAATGTTGATAATCCACATGAAACAGAATGTAACTACTTTTAAATATAAAGAAATCCTATTAGATTGAGATAAACTGAGACAAGTAAGTTTTTCAGACTAATCAAGTTACTTACAATGTACACATTCCTGAGTTTATCCCATTGTGGTGACATTGTTTACTTCAGAATTTTTCTGCATTCAGCTTAAAAGGTGTTTCTTCCCAAGACACTGAACTTTTCTGTCAAATGCACTTGATCGAATAGGAGAATTGGGTTCATAAAATGGATTCATTGCAAACTTTATATGTAAATCATAGACATCAGTAAAAAAGTTCTTGATTCTATCTTCTTGCCTTATATCATGAAGCATAATAAATCTCATATGTCCTGCAGTGACAAATGCGGACACAAACCACTCATTGAATTTGTCCACAGTTTTCAAATACATGTTGTTTGAAAGCCACATGTTTTTATCCACAGGTCAAGAGCAGCATGAGCTATGCATTGGTTCAGATGACGATGATCATCTTTGGATTCTCCTTTCCCAGCTGGCAAAAATTCCATCTCAAAAACTGGATTATCATGGTGGCCAACAATTACAAAGTAGAAACTTCCAGACATTGTCTTCAATATATGGCTCCTGTAGTGAAACGCTGACAATGGAAATGCCCAGTCAGTTTGCGCCATGGAGACCTGCACTCCCCAGCTTCATGCCATAGTTTTATTCTTCTTTATGGCTGAGTAATATTCCACTATGTATATATACCACAGTTTCTTTATCCATTCTTCAATTGAAGGGCATCTAGTTTGGTTCCACAATCTAGCTATTGTGAATTGAGCAGCTATGAACATAGATGTGGTTGCATCCCTATACTTTGCTGATTTTAAGATCTTTGGGTATAAACCGAGGAGTGGGATAGCTGGGTCAAATGGTGGTTCCATTCCAAGTTTTTTGAGAATTCTCCATACTGCTTTCCAGAGTGGCTGCACCAATTTGCAACTCCACCAGCAATGTATGAGTGTGCCTTTTTCCCCACATCCACGCCAACACTTATTATTGCCTGTATTCCTGATAATAGCCATTCTAATTGGAGTTAGATGAAATCTTAGGGTGGTTGTAATTTGTAGTTCTTTAATTACTAGAGATGATGAGCACTTATTCATATATTTGTTGATCACCTGTATATCATCTTCTGTGAAGTGTCTGCCCAGTTCCTTAGCCCATTTATTGATTGGGTTCTTTGCATTTTTGGTGTAAAGTTTTGTAAGTTCTTTATAAATTTTGGAGATCAGTGTTCTGTCTGAAGTGTGTGTGGAAAAGATTTTTTTTCCCACTCCGTAGGCTCTCTTTTCACATTCTTGATTGTTTCTTTTGCTTTTTAGTTTGCACCCGTTCCATTTATTGATTCTTCCTTTTATTTCTTGTGCTCTGGTGGTCATGTTGAGAAAGTCTTGTCCTAAGCCAATATGAAGAAGATTCGGGCCTACTATTTCTTCTATTTGGCAAAGAGTCTCAGGTCTAATTCCTAGATCCTTGATCCATTTTAGTTGAGTTTTGTACAGGGTGAGAGCTAGGGATTTAATTTCATTTTATTGCATATGGATTTCCAGTTTTGCCTCACCATTTGCTGAAGAGGCTGTTTTTTCTCCATTGCATGTTTTTGGCACCTTTGTCTAGTATGAGATAACTGTACTTATGTGGGTTTGTCTCTGTGTCTTCTATTCTGTATCATTGGTCTGCCTGTCTATCTTGGTGCCAATACCATGCTGTTTTTGTAACTATTGCTCTATAGTAGAGTTTAAGGTCTGGCATTGTGATACCTCCTGCATCATTCTTCCTGCCCAGGATTGTTTGGCTATTCTAGGTCTTTTGTTCTTCCATATGAATTTCACGATTGCTTTTTTTATTTATATGAGGAATTTCATTGGAATTTTTATTGGAATTGCATTAAATTTGTACAGCATCTTTGGAAGTATGGCCATTTTGATTATATTGATTCTGCCTATCCAAGAACATGGAAGATCTTTCCATCTTCTAAGGTCTTCCTCAATTTCTTTCTTTAGTATTCTGTAGTTTTCATTATAGAGGTTTTTCACCTCTTTTGTTAGATTGATTCCCAAATATTTTATTTTATTTGAGGCTATTGTGAATGGAGTTGTTTTCCTCATTTCACTTTCAGATGATTCATTGCTTATGTAGATAAATGCATTTGATTTATGTGTGTTTATTTTATATCCTGCTATTTTTCTGAATTCATTAATTAGGTCTAAAAGTTTCCTGGTGGAGTTTTATGGATCCTCTAAATATAGGATCATGTCATCAGCAAATAGTGACAACTTGAATTCTTTTTTTCCTATTCATATACCTTTAATTTCTGTGGTCTGTCTCATTGCTTTGGCTAGCATTTCCAGCACAACATTGAATAGAAGTGGTGACAGTGGGCATCCCTATCTTGTTCCAGTTTTTAAAGGGAATGCTTTCAGTTTTTCTCCATTAGGAATGATGTTGGCAGTGGGCTTAGCATAAATAGCCTTTACAATGTTCAGGTATGTTCCTACCATCCCTATTTTTTCTAGTGTTTTGAGCATGAAGGGATGTTGTATTTTGTCAAATCCTTTCTCAGCATCTATCAAAATAATCATATTCTTAACCTTAAGTCTATTGATGTGATGAATTACATTTATTGATTTCCGGATGTTGAACCAACCTTGCATCTCTGGGAGAAACTCCACTTGGTTGGGGTGCACTATCTTCTTAATATGTTTTTGTAAGCGATTTGCTAGAATTTTGTTAAGGATTTTAGCATCTATATTGATCAAGGATATTGACCTAAAGTTTTCTTTTCTAGATGTGTCTTTGTCTGGTTTTGGTATCAGAGTGATACTAGCTTCATAGAATGAATTTGGAAGGGTTCCCTTCTTTTCTATTTCATGAAATACTTTCAGGAATATTGGTATAAGTTCTTTTTTGAAGGTCTTGAACTCAGTTGAGAATCCATCTGGTCCCAGGCTTTTCTTGGTTGGTAGACTTTTGATGGCTTCTTCTATTTCATTGCTTGAAAATGATCTGCTTAAATGTCCTCCTGGTTCAGTTTGGGAGGATCATATGCCTCTTGAAATTTGGCGATGTCTTCAAGATTTTCTATTTTATTGGAGTATAGGTTTTCAAAGTAGCTTCTAATTATGTTTTGTATTTCCATGGTATCTGTTGTGATATTTCCTTTTTCATCATGAATTTCATTTATTTGAGTTTTCTCTCTACTTCTCTTTGTTAGTGTGGCTAAGGTTTATCTATTTTGTTTACTTTTTCAAAGAACCAACTTTTTGTTTTGTCAATTTTTTGAATTGTTTCTTTTGTTTCAATTTCATTGATTTCAGCTCAGATTTTAATTATTTCCTGTCTTCTACTACTTTTGGTGATGAACTGTTCCTCTTTTTCTAGGGCTTTGAGATGTAAGGTTAGGTTGTTGAGTTGTTGACTTTTTATTCTTTTCTTGAATGCACTCAATGCAATGAATTTTCCTCTTAGTACTGCTTTCATAGTGTCTCAGAGATTTCCCTTCACGAGTGATTGCAGAGATGTTGATGGTATTGTGAACAGGATCATTTTCCTAATTTGTTTCTCAGAGGGTTCTTTGTTGGAGAACAGGAAAGCTACTAATTTTTGTATGTTGATCTTGTGTCCTGCTAGTTGCTAAGTTTCTTGGTCTGTTCAAAAGTATTTTGGTGGAGGTTTTTGGGTCTTCATATTATGGGATCATGTCACCTGTAAACGGGCATAATGGGACCTCTTGTTCTTCCCGTACCCTTTAGTTTCCCTCTTCTATCTGATTGCTCCAGCTAGACTTTCAGGAAGTGTATTGAGTATGAGTAGTGACAGTGGACATCCTTGTTTTTCCTGATGTTGAAGGAAATGTTTATATTTTTCTTTATTCAATATGATGGCTTTGAGTTTGTCCTATATGGTCTTTGGAGTGTTGATGTATGTTTATTTCTCTCTAGTGTTTCCAGCATTTTAAACATGCATGTGTACTGAATATTGTTAATAATTTTACTGTATCTATTGAGATGTCCATATGGTTTTTGTCTTTCATTCTGGTTGTGTGGTGAATCACATTTATTGATTTGCATATGCTAAAACCACCTTGCATCCCAGCAGTGAAATGCATATGATCATGGTATACCATGATATGTTTTACAAATTTATGTTTGTGCATTAGATGTACATATAATTTTGGGCATTTTTTGATATAATTATAGGAGCATGGAGCATAGTTTGTTGAAATTTCATTCCCAGTACTTCCCCTTTCTCTCCTGTGCACCCCTGCACAGTCCCATTTCCCCTATTCTACTGGTCTTTCTTCTGTTCATAAATACATTTTTAAAAATCACGCATATAGATACACATATAAATGAAATTTCCTGTGGCACATTCATGTATGTACATAGGATAGTTTGGTTGATTTCATTGCACTGTTCCTCACTTTTCCTGCCCCTCCTTTCTCCCCCCCAATCCTCTTTCTTCACTTCACTAATCTTTTTTCTTTTTTTTTTTAACCAAATACCACCTTTATTCTTTTTTGTTTGTTTGTTTGTTTTTTATTTGCTTATTGATTCATTGAACACAAATGGAGTATAGCTATTGTTTCTCTGGTTGTACACAAAGTAGAGTCACACCATTTGTGCATCCATTTTCTTGGGTTTCCTCCCTCACTGCCCACCCCATACCATTTTCCTCTTATTCCTGTACATGAGTGAAAATGATTAACCTTGAGTTTCCAAGTCTGACTTATTTCACCTAGCATGATGTTCTCCATTTCCATCCATGTACTGACAAATGCCATAATTTCACTTCCTCATTGCTGAGTAAAACTCCATTGTGAATGTACAACACATTTTATTTCTCCTTTTTTTCTGTTGATGAGTACTCAAACTGGATCCATAGCTAGGCTATTTTGAATTACAGTGATATTGATAAGGTTCTATCACTCTGTTAAGCAGATGACTTGGATAAATAACAAGGGGTGGGATACCTGGGCCATATGTTGGTTTCATTCCTACTTTTTGAGGAATCTCCATTCTGCTTTCTAGAATGAGTGTCATAATTTTCAGTGCCACCCACAATGTATAAGAGTACCTTTCTCCCCACATCCTTGCCACCATTTGTTATTTGTATTCCTTTTTAATTTTTTATAAATTTTTATTTGTGAATGGAACTTTAGTTTACTCATTTTTTTGCAGTACTGAGAATCCAACCCAGTGCCTCATACACACTAGGCAAGTGCTCCATCACTGAGCCACAACCCCAGCGCTCCAATTTATATTCTTGATGATCCTCATTCTTACTGTAGTGGGATGAAATTTCAATGTATCATAATACATTTCCTTGATTACTAGAGAAGTTGAACATTTGTTTCATATATCGGTTGGACATTTATACTTCTTTCTGTTTGGTTCATTTGCCCATTTATTGATTGGTTTATTTGTTTTATTTGTGTTAGAGTTTTGAGTTTTTCATATATTCTCAGTCTTAAACCCCTGTTAGAAGAGTATCTATGAAAGAGCTTCACTCATTCTGCAGCCTGTTGATTCATGCTCTTAACCATTGCCATTGGTGTGCAGAGGAAACTTGATGAGGTTCTGTTCGTTGATTCATCATTCTATATCATGAGCTGGAGTGGTCTTGTTAGGCATGAAGGTACTTGTGTCATTAATGTTGGAGTGCTGATCCTATGTTTACTTCCAGCAGTTGCAGAACTTCTGGTCTCACTCCTAGGTGTTTGGTCACCGTTGATTTGATTTGGGGGCAGGGTGAATGACAGGGATCTAGTTTCATTCTTCTACATATGAATATCCAGATTTCCCGGCACCACTTGTCAAAATGGATATTTTTTCTCCACTATGTGTGTAGCTCCTTTGTCTAATATCCGATAAGTGTACCTATGTGGGTTTGGCTGTGTCTTCTCTTCTACTCCACTCACATTTCTGTCTGTTTTGGTGCCAACACACCATGCTTTTTTTTCTCTATAGCTCTCTAAACAGTATGAGGTCAGGTCTTGTGGTGCCTTCAGCATCACTCTTCTGTTGAGGATTGCTGTGGCTATTTTCAGTCTCTTATTTTTCCACATGAACTTTAGGACTGTTTTTCTAGTTCTGTGAAGAAAGCCATTATTATTTTGAAGGGAATGGTCTGGAACATGTAAAATGCTTTTGGTATTATGGCCATTTGACAATTTTAATCCTCTCTATCCAAATATATGGGAGGTTGTCCAATCTTCTAAGGTCTTGTTCAGTTTCTTTCTTCAGAGTTCTATTATTTTCACTGTAGAGGTCTTTCACTTCTTCGACTAGATTTACTTTTAGAGGTTATTATAAATGGGATAGTTTTCCTGATTTCTTTTTCAGCAGATAAACTTTTTGAATATAGGAAAACAATTACTACACATCATGATCTGGTATATTACATTTTGCTGAATTTCTTAGCTGAAGAAATCTACTGGTGGTGTGTATGGGTTTTGTAAATATAAGATCATACCATGAGCAAAAGGAAAGTTTGGTCCTTTTTATACATTTATTTATACTTTTCATATAGTTATTTATTCTATTTATGTCCTCTTAAATCCCTTTTCTTATCTGATTGCTCTGGCTAGGTTTCAAAGACTATGTTGTTTAGAAGTGGTGAGAGTAGGATTCCTTGTTTTATTCCTGATTTTTGAAGAATGCTTTCAGTTTTCCTGTGTTTAGTATGATGTTGGACTTGAGTACAGTTTGTACAATGTTGAGGTAACTTCTATGTCTACCTAGATTCTCTTGTGTTGGAAGAACTAATTCTGCTGAACTGTATCCAGTGCTTTTTCTGTATCTTTTGAGAAGATCATGTGCGAATTTTCTGGGCCATGAAGAAGAAGAAGATTATGTCTTTGGCAGGAAAATAGATGGAAGTGAGGAGCATAACGTTAAGTGACATAAGCCGGACTCAAATGGTGAGGGTCGTGCATGTCCTCTCATAAGTGGATGATAGAGAGAAGAAAGAAGAAAAGGGATTTCATGAAAACAGGAGGGAGAAAAGTAGATTCAAGGATGAAAATCAGTGGGGTGCAAGGCAAGGTAGTGGGCAACTAAACTGACAAAATTATGTGATGTGCATTTGCCAATATATCAAAATGAATTCCACGTTTCATTTCATACAATTATGTCACCAATGAAAATGTCATGCCTATGTGTGAATGTTTTTCAATTCATCCTGTTGGTGAGCTCAACTTGTTGAGTTGCTTGATTTATGTTCTCATCAAACTTTCAAGTTTTTAAGTATTGTGTTGTCATAATTTTTCTTACCCCCACATTTCTTTCCTTCTCCTACTCTGATGTATTGATGTGAAACTTTTGGTTTTATCCTACAGGGGTGAGACTTTCTTCATTTCTCTTCAAGCCCTTTTTCCTCTGTGTGGTTCCCACTGGGTGCTACTTACTGATCACACTGCCTGTACACTGACTTTCTCAATTGTCATTGTTTCTTTCACTGAGAACATTCACGGAATTTAAATTCTGATTCCTGGGTTTATGAACTCTATACCTTCCCTTTGGTTATTCATTATACCTTGTATTCCTTGGCTTATGTTGTTTTATTCAAATATGAGCAAGTGTCAGTAGTACTAAGTTGAAAAGTTTGTTAGCTAGTTTGAACATTTTTGTTATTCTTTCACTTTGGTGACAATTGGAACTGACTTGTTGACCCATCGTTGGGTGTGTATTGATTGTTGTTCTCCCTGCAAGGGGACATTTTTTGGCTCAAAATTTAATTCCGTGACCACAGAATTTAGTCTGTCAGGCCCTGTCTGCTGCAGGGCTCCAGTCTCACCAGAATGCAGAGTCTGGATTGGGACACAGAAACCACAGTGGCAGGCCACATCTGACCATGGAGGCCTCTGAGTGGAAGGTATATGTTCAGTCACAGTACGTTTAATACTGTGATGGTGGGTCATGTGTAAACCACCTCTAACACTAGGGTAATATTCAAACTTGTGTTCTTAGTGATGTTTGGTTTTTCTGCTGGACACATGGATGTTATATTTCAGAACTTGGGGTCTATTTATATCAATAGAGTATGCGTTTTATTTCCCTGTTTGTTGATATCTTCTGTGAACATAGGTTCCAATGTTGGTTTGCAGCCGATAGCATTGCTGTTCAGGTCCAGCTGTAGAATGTACCTATGGGATTGGGCAGAGGTTCCCTGGGCCTAGTTCTCACTCAAACCCCTCTGTAGGCTTGTTAGCACCAGATGCATGCATGCACAGGTAGTGTGGAGTGTAGGAGTTCAGAAGGACTTAATGGGACCCTAATTGGAACTGTACCCTGTCCTTGAGGGTTAGTGTGGAGCAGTGGCACTTTGTGACTTTCTATATCCCATCTTGAAGTAGAAGCAAATTTTAAATTTAAAGATAGAATGATACCATTTGTATACAATCCAGAAAAATTACTGATGAAGCATTAGACAGAAAAATTCCAGGTATTAGAATTAAAAGGTGCCCCCTGTCATTTGTATGTTTATATTATCCAAATACTGACTATACATCATTTACAACCAGAGAAATGAAAAGTCATATCCCATTTGTGTATAATAAAAAAAATTAAAAAACAAAAGCAACAACAAAAAGTGTCCACTGTCTGTGCTGCATGGAGTTTGCAGGATGTTAAAACACACTGTGGCTGCAGGAAGCACCGTAGCCTGCATGGAGCAGCCAGCACATGCTGTGAGGTCCTGCTCAGGGTCAGCTTGCATTGAGGGCTCTGGAATTTACCATCATATCTGCGAAAACTTTCAGTGTCTTTCTAGATTTTCAAGTTTACTTCCTGAAGCAGTTCACCAAGAAAGAACACAACCTCCAGGGATGACTCAGCACTCCTAAAATAATAAACCTGACAGGTACACCCAGAGAATTACTGAGCATCTGGGAAAGAATCTGTTGCTCCTCTGGGGTATCAAAATGATTGCTGGTAAACAAAGTCATTGAGGCAGCAGGTGACAAGGTGATTGAAGTCCCCTGGGAGAAAGGTCCTGTCATTCTGTTGCTGAAATTCAGGCTCTGTGTCTGGTCATACACAGCCTTTCCTAGACATACCACTGTTTCAGGTGTACAACTGCCTGGAGCAGAACTCTGCAGCCCTGGGCCTTAGGAGGTAGGAAGCCCTTGTCTTAGCTTCTCCACAGAGACTTCAGTCATTTTCAGATTTTTCTTCCTAATATTTTTGTTATAATGTATCTATGTGTTCCTCTCTTAGCTTCTAATTCTAATTCTCTTTTCTTTCACCTATGCCTGTGTCATCTCCATGCTTCATTTCCTGTGTGTTAGTATCTGTTATAGCTCTGTGCATCTGTCCTTGTATAAATCCACTGAGTTTTATTTAAAATCTCTGCCACACGTACTTGATGTGCAGATCTAGAGTTTTCTTTTACCTGTGTGAAATTTCCATTCTGCTCAATACACTATCTTAGGTCCCCTGTGATCTGATTTTTCTCATGCTCTCGTCTTCTTTCTCAAGGGAGCAATTGATATTCATTCATACTTTGAAAACTTTGATCCCATTTCACTTTCACTTTCCTTTCTACTCTAGCCTTAGTCTTAATGAGTTTCCACTGCAGTCTTGTATACACATATATGTATATTCACTTTTCAAAATTAATTAACATTCATTGTATTAAAATACTACAGTCATTTAGGTTAATTTATGTCATCATTTTTCAACTGGAACCCTAACATATTTTTCTCATATCTCATTTCTAAGTTTCATGCTATTTTATCCTATCTAAATGGTATTATTCTTAAATGGTGATGTAATAATAGCTTTGTGATATAATATAGTGATCCAACAAACTTTTTATACCGACTTTGTTCCCAATAACCTAGAAAAATCTCTCACATAGTTCAAATAATTTGGTGAATGATTATACAGTTTGCCTTAATAAAATTTAATCTGGGTATGGAGAAAGATACTATAGCCTTCTTTTCAATGATTATCAACTGTACCTTCGGTATTTACAGTAAAGCCCTCTGCAGTCATGAGGAGCAGAAGCAGGGGAGAACGTACATTTACTCTTATCTGATCTGAGTGGGAAGCTTCCCATGTTTAATCCCCAAATGATATTATTTATACAGTTGATACAATTTCATGCTAACAAGAATCTTTTCTATTATTATATCCTAAAATTTTTAATTTTATATTTGTGGCATTAAATCCCATAATTTTATGTCCCTCTTGAAGTTGATGATGAGTTTTTCTCCCTGAATCTACTTCTGTGGGTGATCACACAGCTGACCTTTACAATGCTACACCAATCTTCATTTTTGGAAATCTCGAGGGATAAATTGTTAGAATTTTTTTGCACAGAATAGGATTCCTTTCAACATTGATTTTGTGCAGATTGCTTTTCATTTGGAAGTGAAAGTATGTACTCTTTTTTCATATATATATATATTTTCTTTAGTTGTTGATGGGCATAACTTTATTTATTTTTTTTTAATGTAGTGCTGAGGATGGAATCCAGTACCTCACATGTGCTAGACAAGTGCTCTACCACTCAGACATAATCCATGGACATACACACTCTTGTCATCAGTGTTCCAATTACATTTTTTTATGAGGTTATGCTGCCCTCACCTTGTAAGAGAATACTCTCCTGCCCTTAGGAAGTGTTTGCAGATATTTCTGCATCTGCTGTGTTTGGCATCCTGCACGTTTTTTTTTTTGAACCAGAGATTAAACTCAGGGACACTTGGCCACTGAGCCACATCCCTAGCCCTATTTTGTATTTTATTTAGAGACAGGGTCTCACTGAGTTGGTTAGGGCCTCGCTAAGTTGCTGAGGCTGGCTTTGAACTTGAGATCCTCCTGACTCAGCCTCCCAAGTCGCTTGGATTACAGGTGTGCGCCACCACGCCCGACATGCGCCACCATGCCCGGCACACCCTTCACTGTTGAAGCATTGTTTTGGATTTCTTATGGAGGAGTTTTTCTCACTAATGGATGTCATATTGGGGAGCACTGCACTGTGCTTCCCTCAGGTCTGAGGTCTAGTTAAGTCGAGTTCCCTCAGAATTTTCCATACCTTCAAAATTGGAGTCATCAATTACAGTCTCATCTTCATAAATATTTGCAATTTCTCAATTGCTGTCTTTTATTTTTGTTGTTTTCTTTTCTTATATCTCTTCCTTCCCTTTCCCATCACATCCCTGACTGAACCTCCCATGAGCTTCATCCTGAGCCCTTTCTTTTTTTTTTTTTTTATGTTGAGACATGGTCTCATTAAGTTGCAGGTCTGGCCTCCAAATTGTGATTTCCTTGGTTTAGGATCCTGGGTGAGTGGATTTCAGGAGTGCAACACCATGTCTGACCTCACACTAACATTTTACACCTGACACTATTGTGCCTTTGAAATGGGCAGTGGTACACTCTAATGAGAGGGGTGTTAAATGTGGTATCATTTACAAGTCACTGAGTTTGACTTTGTTTTCCTCTTCTATTGTGTTGTTGACATTATTCTGCTCTGCTTCATATCAAATTCTCTTCTGTATTTTAGGACTTATTGTACTATTTGTTTTTGATTGCCATCATTTCTAGAAGGTTCTTATGTGTGCTGTACATTTACTTCAGGAAGGCACATCCACAGCGCCCTTCATAATGGAGTTTCATTCACAATGTGATAGTAAAAGGTGCCCCTGGATTGTACATATTGAGAGATCAGGTTTCTCCTGTTAGTCTTTTGTGTCATGGAGTTATTATCTTGAGATGAATTACTGCATCACACGAGATCTTACACTTGGTGACCTTCACTTCAGGGCTGGCTGTGTGGGCATGTTTCCTCCCTGCTTCTGAAGTGCCTTAGGAGAAAGGTGGGCTCTCAGAGTGACTGAGGGTGTGGTGCTCTCTCTTTCTTTATTAGGGTTTTATAGTTACATAGTCGTCAGATTCATCCCAACAGAATTTTACATGCATGGAATGGACTTCAGTTCATGATCCCCCTTCCCTCCCCATCTCCCTCCAGTCCTTTCCCTCTGTATTTCTGCTATCTCTGCTTTGTCTATAACTGAGATTGTGGTGCACATTCCCTTGATGAGAAAGGACTGCTTACAATCTCCCACTGTCATCTTTTAATCATCTATGCTTTTACTTGAAATATGTTGATAAGATGTATATTCAAACATAAATATAAAAATCGTGCTCCTGCCGGGCGTGGTGGTGCACACCTGTAATCCAAGTGACTTGGGAGGCTGAGTCAGGAGGATCGCGAGTTCAAAGCCAGCCTCAGCAACTTAGTGAGGCCCTTAGCAACTCAGTGAGACCCTGTCTCTAAATAAAATACAAAATAGGGCTGGGGATGTGGCTCAGTGGCCGAGTGCCCCTGAGTTCAATCCCTGGTCCCCCCCCCCAAAAAAAAATCGTGTGCTCCTGGGAATTGTGGTTAGTAACTTTTCTGTTTGAATTCAGTTTCTAGCCCTCCAAGGAACTGAAAGGGCTTCCCACATTTTGTCTCATTTGGATGCATAGTCCTGCATTTTGAGCAATTATAAATGCATTTATACACGTGGTGCAGAGAGTGCCTTGGGATTTATAAACACAGTGTAGAATGGTGAAATGTGGTAATCAATACACCCAGAATTTCAATTATTTACAGATTGTTCATCCAAGAGTATTTTAATTTCATGCTCTTAGCAAAAGTGAAATATGTGACAGCAGTCCTGCTCTCCCCTCTTAGTGGGCTGGTGGGGCAGAAGGCTTCTCAGCCTGGGTGTTTAAATTCCCTTCCTGCTGTTTCCAGGCTGAGCACCCATTGCTGTGCTTTGCAACCTGTCTGGGTCCTATCATGGTTTTAGGCTGACATTCATCCATTTCCCTCTTTATTTTCCCTCCTGTGTGGTCAAGAGTGAAGTGTGTGAACCTCCTCAGGCCCTAGGATGCTCTCCTCACTGCCATGGTCCCCTTTCCTCTACTTGCCTGCAGTGGGGCTGATCCTGCTCATCCACCCAGGCGGTGCAGACTTGTGGGTGTTATGTTCAGATAAGCACCTGGGAATCATGCCTGGCCTCCTACACTGGCAGCAGAGACTCTGGCCTCCATTGATATTGAAGGGAATAATTGAGAATAGATCTGTATGATTAAGGTATGAATGATTCAGGATTGCTAAGGGTGTCCCGAGAAGGAGAGAAGATGGCTGAGGAAAGATCTCTAACGGTAGGGGGCATAGGCTATGCCTTAGTGACACTCAAACATTGCAAATGGTCAAAATACTTGAAGCCTAACTTAAAAGATCAGATCAAATATTTGAGACATCATGCCCCTTCAGAAATCATAGTATATTCACCAGAGTCAAATATGTCAAGACTCATGATTTCAAGCAATTCTAACTCATCAATCTAAGTTGCATAGTTGGTGAAATGCACAAATAGAATGTGGAGGTCAGTACTCCAACACTGCAGGTGCTCAGTAAATAATTTGAGTGCTGCTCCCTTAACAGGATCATGAGGGTGTGATCACTGCAGTACAGATGATGCCAAAGCAGGGATTGTGGTGCAAGTGCAGCCTGGGATGCCCTGAGAGTGTTCCCATGTACTTGCTCAGTGTACAGTCACATGGAATTGACCAGAGGTCTAGCAGGGAATGAAAGGGTATGGTTCAGGTGAAGGAACAATCGGCTCAGTGGGAGAAGTTTTCTCCATGAAATGAAACAGTGAAATAAACTCAAAATCTAAGAAGTGCACTTGAGATATTAACCTCATCATTTGTTTTTTAACCTAAAAGAATGTCATATCATGTGATATGCAGTGACATTTGTGAATCTACTAATTTCGTTTCCATAAGAAGCACACACAAAATTTCAGACAAAAGTGTGGGTTGTACACATGCCTGAGGCCTGGGGACACAGGGACCCTTTGTTACACTGTATTTGCCACCCACGATATGATGACTGGTTTTGCAGCATATTCCATGTTATGTCACTTGTCCAATGCACAGGGGACATTGAGCATCAATCTTGAGCTCTACCTTCTGCATGTCCATAGCTCTGCACAAGTTGTGAGAATCACAAATGTCTTAGCTCATTGCTGTTTGACTCATGGATAAGGAGGGAGACGAGAAGTCCCCAGGTGGGAAAGGCTGTGTTGGATGAGTGTTTAGCAGTCATTGACTTGGAGGAAGGATGAGTGATGTGAAAATTTCAAGGCTGAAGTTCAAGAACACGGGGTAGTCTGTCTGTTAGAAGGATCATGCTCTTCAGAGGTAAGACTGCAGAAATGTTGGTTGAAGATGAAAAACAGCCTGAGGTTCAGAGGGAAATGAATGTAGTGATGTGAATTCCACCTTCTTGGTCCACCTGATTCTGTCTTCTGTTGTTTCCACAAGTTTCTGGAGTCCAGGCATTGGAATGCTCTAACCAACCCTGAAACACAAGAGAATTGGACATTCCTTCATTCTCTTCTCCTGAAGAGTTAATATTCTTGCAAAGCTCCTATTGAAAGTAATTCTAAATGCTCATTTATTATTGCAGGTTTACTTTCCCTATTAAAACTTCTAAGCTGTCCTTAAGATAATGTTCCTGGAATAGAAGTGTATCTCAATGATACCACACCTGCTCAGCATGCATGAATATTTGGATTCCTTCACCAGCACTGAACAATCATAATAGGATAGAAATGTTTCCAAGTGACACAATCTTTGGGGTTTTCCCCATAACTCAGCTGTGCATTGGTGTCCTGGGGAACTCATTGCTTTTCATGTTATATGTGTACACCTTCTCAGTTAGACCCCATATGAAGAAGCACATCGATCCCATAGTTATGCACCTGTTGTTGGCCAATGCTTTGAACATCATGTTCACATTGATACCAGACATAGCATCAACCATGGGAGTAAGGCATTTGTTGAATGAGGTTGGTTGCCAGACAGTTTTGTTCTCCTACAGAGTGACCCGAGGTGTTTCCATCTGCACCACCTCTCTCCTGAGTGCATTTCAAGCCCTCGCTGTCAGTCCCAGTAACTCTATGTGGGTGTGGCTTAAATTTAAGGTCCATACATGGATGTATCCCTTGTTCCTTTTATTCTGGTTCATGAACATGCTCATCTACATCCATGTCATTAAATTTGTCACAGCCATTACAAATTTCACTCTGGATGGTCCTGGGTATGTTCATGCATACTGTCAAAGCAGGAACTATGGAAAACATGCTTCATTATCATTTTATATTCCCATGCTTGTTCGAGATCTGGTGTTTGTGCTCCTCATGGTCTGCACCAGCCTGTACTTGGTGAATCTCCTGTACAGACCCCACAGTAGAGCCCAGCACATCCACAGCCCCTGTGTCTCCTCCCAGACTTCTCCTGAACACAAAGCCACCCACACCGTCCTCCTGCTTGTAGGTTGCTTTGTGTTCTTTTATTTCACAAACAACTGTTTGAATCTTTATTCCTTTTGTACACACAAGAATATCCCAAGACTGAAGGGGCTCAGTGGAGTTTTATCATCCTGCTACCCAATCATCTGCCCATTTTTGCTCATGAAAAATAAAACAACTTTTCCCTAATTCATGTTTTTCTGTGATGAGAATTTCAGATTCCACTGGGCACTTGATGTGTCATCTGATGCCCCAGAATTTGGTCTGCAACAGGGTAGGGTCCCTAATAATTTATAGGGGAAAAGAAAGGCAATACTGCCCTTGACCCTGCCAATGGCACTAGGGTGAGTTCAGATATTCTACGAGTGTGTAACACACATAGAGTTACAAGACTTATTGTGAACAAGTGTACATGAAGATCACACTGATCATTTTCATTTTGATCACATGCTCCACTTTTACTTTGAATAATTTATAAATATTTTCTTCCTAGTATTCAATGATGCTGTCTGCTTCCTTCTGGACTTTTAACAATATGGCTATGAGAGAATGCAAAATTCGACTTGGAGTTTGTGTCAGTTCTCTTAAAGTGTGCTGGCCTAAGAAACTGCTTCTATATATCCCACCAATGCCCACTGCCCATCTTACAGATTCTAGGCAAGACTTCAGGGCTTGGATGTGCCCCAATCCTGAGATAAACAAAACATGATAACCAAAGGGACCACAGGGGCTCCTCATGATGCTTCAATCCTATCTGTAATGTGAGGAGAGCTGTACCAACAGAGCTGGTGAGGAGAACTGGGAGGCCTGGGAGAGTCACTCCTGAACATGCAGTGAGTTGCTGGAGGGTGTCTCTGATGCCTGCAGAAGCCTCTCCACAGTGATACCCACTAAGGTGCGATGAGGGTTTCCCTGCCTGGATGCAGTCTCTGAAGTCTGGATTGACATGTGTCTTCTCTCAGTAATTCTCCATGGGAGGCAGTGAGACCCTTTCCCTGTGCTGTCATCATGGACTATGCAGGGTCTTTGCCCTACACCTCTTTTCTTCACTTTCTCCTCCCCTACCTTGAAGTCCTTGTTCTGTTGAAGTCAGTGTTTCACTCTGATCCTCAGAATGTCTCACAGGTGATGTGCAGGTGAATCCTTGCCTGCTTTAACCACCACTGTGCCCCTTGGACCCTCCCCCCTGTGACCCTACAATTCTTAGGCTTCAATTCCACACTTTATAGCTCACATTTGAACCGTCTCTAACTTTTTGTGTCATCTAACACACAATGAGGTCTCTTTTGAATAATGTATTTTTCTCTTTTTGCATTCACAATCTCTGCTTCCCCCTCTGCTGTGTCAATTTCAGTGCCATGTGGATGTGAACCACATACCTTCAGCTCACATAGGTTCCAAACATGGATCAGGAAACAGAAGGAGCTGCTAGAAGCCCCAGCGTGCCCCCCAGGCCTTTCCCCTTAGATGTGCACCAGTTGGGCTCAAAACACTCCCTGTTGTCACCAACTTCAGCTTAATCTCTGGATCATGAATTCCACAGAGTCTCAGTGGAGCTGTATCTGAGAATTCCTATAAGGCTCTAAGAGGATCAGCCTCCCCAATCCAAAAATCTGAAATCTGAAATATTTTCATCACTCTCATTGCACCATAGATGAGAAATTCCCCACCTGACCTGCTGTGTCAGTTCACAGGCAAATGATAGGCACATAAACACTTGGATAAAATCACCTTCAGGTTATGTGTCTAAGATGTGTATGAGACATAAATAGATTCATGTTTAGATGGGAGTCCCATCCCCAAGATTGAAACACTATACACATGAAAAATTAAAAATCGGAAAAGTTGTGAAAGCAATGCACTCCAGTCCCCAGCATTTCTGGGGCAAGGGACACTCAGCCTGCAGTGTTTACCTGGTGAAATTGAAGGCTGTGCCTGAGGCGGGCTGAGGTCTTGCTGAGGCCTCTGCTGCTGCAGCTGCTTGGCCTCCCAGGTGCCAACACTCTTCTGTCTCTGCTTGCTGGTTCCCAGGTGCAGTGCAAATTCTGAGGTTGCAGCCCTGTGGATGCAGGGAAACGCAGTCATGGATGAACTGCATGGTGACCTGTTTGTCCCCTCCTAAGGCCATATGGGGAGTCCTATCTGTCCCCACAGATGATGAGCACTGAGGTGTATTCTGATACTTGTAAAAACATAAACACATATTGAACAATATATCTGCATTGGGATTCTCAATTAGAAATTCATATTCATTAGAAATCCAGTGACTGGAGGCAGCCCACTCTGAAATTCCTTTCGCATATCCCTTTATCCCAGAAAAATATTCTTCTAAGGTCACCATCACAACATATCATGGAGACCATGCCTAAAAATCAGAACATCATTTTCTCCCAGTCTGGAGGCTGAAAGGCTGAGACCAGGCACCAACATGGCAGGTTCTGTGGAATGTTGTCTTCCTGCCTTACAGACAGGTCCCTTCTCACTGTTATCACATTGTCCTCCTGGGGACAGGGCTCTCTAGTCTCCTCCTCTTCTCCCAAGGTACACTGTTGACAGTGTACTTTTTTATTTCCATCTACTTTGAATATTTCCATGAATGTACAACCCCAAATGCATATTCCTGAGTGAAAATAACCAACTGAAAACGACTACAGACTGTGTATTGACCAACTGTACCACCTTCCTGAAACCACAAGACTAAGGATACAGGGAACAGATGAGTGGCTTCCAGTGGAATCAGGAGTTGGGGATGTGGACAGATGCAACACAGCATTTGGGGGCAGTAACTGTACTTTGGAGGATACTATTAATGACCAGTGTTGTCAGAGGGTGGATGATAATAACTTGCTGGTGCACATTCATCCATGCCACAGTGTGCCATTATGGTGGGAGGTTTGTCAGGGGCAGACGGTGTTCCAGAATGGAGAGGGGGTAATAGGATTACTGTATCTGCTGTGAACACAAAATGTCTCCTAGAAGTAATGTTTGCTAAAGAAAAATATGGGTGATTCTACAGGATAATACTGCCTGCATTATGACCTCCAGATGTATAGTACCATTAATGCATTTTTCTCTGTTATGGGTTTTTAAATGGGCTTGTATTAATAATGGGAAATATTGCCACATATTGACTTTGTAATGATGAGGCAAGTTCCTTCTATCCCTAGTTTCTCTTGTGTTTTAATCCTGTCAGGTTCTGGGTATTCCTGAATGCATCCATTGAGATAATCATGTGATTCTTCTCTGTATCTCTATCTATGTTGTGAATTACATTACTTGATATGTGTTTCATGTTGAACCAACTTTGCATCCCTGGGATGAAACTCACCTGATCATAGTGTACTGTCTTATTAATGTGGTTTTCACTGTGACTCACCAATATTTCATTAAGAGATCATCAGGAATATTGGGCTGAAGTTCTCTTTCCTCTAGGTGTCTTCGTGAGGTGTTGGTGTCAGGGTGATATTTTCTTCACAGGATGAACATGGGTGTGTTCTCTCTCTTTCTAGTTCATGGAATAATTTGAGGTGAACTGTCACTAATTATTCTTTAAAGGTTTATTAGAACTCAGTTGAGAATACATTTTGTCCTGGACTTCATTTTTGTGTTGTTGTTGGAAGATTTTTAGTTGCTGCTTCAGTCTTATTGCTTGATAATGGTCTATCTTTAGTTTTTTTCTATATCATCATGGTTCAGTTTAGGTAGGTTGTATATCTCTACAAATTTGTCAATATTATCAGGGTTTTCCAGTTTATTGGAAAACTAGTTTTTGAAAATGATCTCTAATGATCCTCTGGATTTTATGTGTCTCCAGTGAAAGCTCCTTTTTCATTTCTAATTTTGTTGTTTTGGGTCATTTGTTTTTTCTTTAGTTGGACTCAGGTTTTACCACTCTTCTGTATCTATTGAAAGAACAACGTTTTCTTGAACTGATCTTTTGTAATGCTTTTTATTCTCAACTTCAGTAATTTTTCTCTGACCTTAATTATTTCCCATGTTCTATTGCTTTTGTAATTAGTTTTTTCCTTTTCTATTGTCTTGAGGTGTAACATTAGGTTATTTACTTGGACATTTCTATTTTTTTTTAATGGACGCACTGAATGCTATTAACTTTCCTTTTACAACTACTTTCATGCTGTCCCAGAGATTCTGATATGAAGTATCTCTATCCCCCTTTCTAACAAATTTCGAAATTTCCCCTGATTTCTTCTATGACCCATTCCTCTTTCCCAAGTCTCTTTTTAATCTCCAGGTGTTAAAATGGTTTCTGTGTTTATTTTTATTTTTATTTATTTATTTTTTTTGCGTTGCTGGAGATTGAACCCAGGGCCTTGTGCTTGCAAGGCAGGCACTCTACCAAGTGAGCTATATCCCCAGCCCTGGTTTCTATTTTTTAATCCTGTTGTTGACTTCTAATTTCATTCCATTATGATCTCCTAGGATGCAAGGTATTATCTCCAGGTTTTTTTTCAGTTAATACTTCCTTTTGCCCTAAGGTATGATTTGTTCTCTCATTGTTATTCCAGATACCTTGAACATTTTTGTCTTTTGATATCTTTCCTGTATAGTTCACTTTATTTTCCAGATTTTATGCTTTTTCTTCAAGGCCTGAGTCTCTGTCTTCAAAATGGTCTAAGCTATTTCTCAGGCTTTCAACTGAGTTTTTAAATTGGTTTACTGAGTCTTTCAATTCCAGGATTTCCATTTGGTTCTTGTTCAGAATCTATATCTCTTTTTTGAAATGTCATCCACTTCCTGTCTTTTCCCTCTAAATCTATTTCTTATATCTTCTTTGGCTTATTAAACACCTTAACTATGAACTTTCCAGATTATTTCTCCCACCAACATTTCCTCCACTCTGATGTCATGGGATCTGTTGTTGGAATGTTACAGGCTGTTTGGAATGGTTGTTCCCTTGGTTTTTCAAACTGTTGGTATGTGTACCCATCTGCTGGGATGATAATCACCTCTACTTTTATGCAAGAGACAATTTACTGAGCTTCCTTCTCTAATGTGCTCAGGAATAGGTGAATATGCTGGTATTGATACCTTCCCTCAGTGTGTGTCCTCTGCTGTTCCAGCATCAGCACCACTTTTAACGAAGAGACAACCCTATCAACTATAATCGCTATGGGGCAAAACCATATACTAATCAGCCTTAAGAAAAATAAGAACTTGTTGAAAATGTTCTCCAAGTTCTTCTAATCTGGGTAGAATCTTGTGGTAAATATAGGAATGTGTTGAAAAATCAGTTAGTAAACCTAGTAAAATTGCTATAACAATATATAGGAACTGAAAAGTGGAGGAGAGAAAAGAAATTGGCAGCAGAGTGAGAAAAAGAAAGAAAAGTTAGAAAAGAATAATGCACACCAAGGTAAAAGTAATAAAAGATTGATGGGGATTTGAGCCAATAGCAGGTAATGTAAAAGGGGGAAAAGGGCTAAGAGAAATAAGTGTAAGCCTAAGTTGGGAAAGCAAAGATAGATTATTAGAGTTAATACTTTAAATATTAGAGGAAACAGTCCAAATGACTGAGGGTGCAGTATCAAATACTAGAGGAACAACTATTGATTTAAAATGAAAAGTAATAACAATGCAGGATCAAATTGTTTGTGATAATCTTGCAGACGTAGGGAAATTTCTTGTACAGTCTTCCTGATTTTGACATCTAAAGAATTTGAGAGCTTTTGAAGTTGCCTGTCATTCTCCAGCATGACTTCCATGATTCCCTGGGTGTGGAGGTAGTCATCATACCAACTCACCTCTACCACAATTCTAGGGGGCTACCTCCAATCTTTGGCATCCACGTATGTACTGTCTTTCTGTTGGGTCAGAGGAGATGGTCGCTAATTGCCTGTGACTTAGAAGCCTGGTTATTCCCTGTTAGCAGATGTTGTGTGGAGATGAGAACAATGGCCTTCAGCACCATCACTCCTGCTTTATAAGACTCATCCCAGTGAAGGAGATACAGAAACATTAATGAGAAACAGATGATTACAAACTACAGACTAATGTACCAAAAGGTGTCACTTTCAATAATGTCTGGAAAATGTGCTCAGGAGGACAGAACCCCTGGGTATGGGGTCTCAAATAAGGGTTTGTTAGGTATTGTGAGTAACAGTTGAGTCTCTGTGCAGGCTCTTTGGCATGGTGTGTTCTACTTGGAAACCTGGACCTTACTGTTCATTCTTTGGGAAAGTTTGCTCCTGAGATAACAGCAAGGTGTGGTATGAGAGGGAGGGCCTTAGCCTCCCCAGGTCTTCTGGGCAAGCTGGTTGGGGCCTGGGACAAGGATCCCTAATCTGCCTTGTTTCACATTTTACATATAAATGTGCGTCTGTGTATGTAAGTACCTGTGTGTGTACATGTGCCTTATCTCTCTGTACAAT
>JAJEJO010003096.1:654817-669067 GCA_020662805.1 Glaucomys volans | reverse complement strand
CGGAAGCCTCGCACGCCCTTCACCACGTCCCAGCTCCTAGCGCTGGAGCGCAAATTCCGCCAGAAACAGTACCTCTCCATCGCGGAGCGCGCCGAGTTCTCTAGCTCTCTGAACCTCACAGAGACCCAGGTCAAAATCTGGTTCCAGAACCGAAGGGCCAAGGCAAAAAGACTGCAGGAGGCGGAACTGGAAAAGCTGAAGATGGCAGCCAAACCTATGCTGCCCTCCGGCTTCAGCCTCCCCTTCCCCATCAACGCGCCCCTGCAAGCAGCGTCCATATACGGAGCGTCCTACCCCTTCCATAGACCTGTGCTTCCCATCCCGCCCGTCGGACTCTACGCCACGCCAGTGGGATATGGCATGTACCATCTCTCCTAAGGAGGACCAGATCCACAGACTCCAGGATGGATGTGTGTTGAAAAGGGTTCCCTCTGTCTCGAAGAAGGCGGCCAGCCCAGGCTTCCCGCAGGGGAACGTTCCAGCACCGTCCCAGCGGCCAGGCCCTCAGGGCCCCAAGTCATAGTTTGAATTTCTTCTTTAGGTGGGAGGCACCACGTCCTGTTCACTCGGCGCCATATCCTAAATGCCCCCTTCTCTTTTCACGAAAATTGGCTCTGGCAGTTTTTATGTATAAATATATATATAATAAAATATAAGACATTTTTATACAGCAAACATAAAAATTCAAATTATTTTGAAAGGCAAAATTTATATACATATGCATTTTTCTATATCACCTTAAAGAGACTGTAAGTCCATTTGTTGTTTTCTTAAAGGGGGAGACAGGTCATTTGCAAATTTGTGCAAATTTGGTGGTCTTGATAGGCTGATTTGACTTCTGCTTATGGAACACAAATACTAGAATTAGACACCATGTGTGTAGTAGGTAGATAATGGAAAGCTTCTGGCATGTGAAGGAGGTATATAACATGTTTGCATTTTATGTGCATCAGAAAAGGCTTGTGAGATGCTTCTGTATTTGACTCTATTTTCCTCCGTCTGCATATTGTCAGTTTTATCATTTTTTTCCATAAGATTGAAGAGAGGGGGATGAGACTAATCCTGAGACCACCCCAGGGTAAGGTAGAAAATAGAAATACTTTCTAACTCTCCCAATGCTGTGCTATTTAACTCCATTTCAGACCATCAGAGAGCAAAAAGTTAAAGTCTGTCAAAGGGATTGATGATTTCTATGAAATACTCGATATATCAATCCACATATTGCAAAGACGATTTTGGGGGGATATGGAAGTGTAGTAATTTTCTGCTTAAAAAAGCAAATATTTTGTAACCATTACCTATATGCTAAATATTCTTGAATAATTAGTAGAGCCAGGAAGGAAAAAAAAAATCATGCTTTCTCTGTGTGTACATATTGTATGTGCTGAACTTATTAGGAAAATTTTATATACTTTTTAACATGTTGAGGGCAGAGGGTAAAACCATCATTTAACTTGCTAAAAATGGTGTTGTCAAACAGCCCATTTAGCGCCTTGGTGTTTCACCTGCCTGTCCAGCTCCCTCCCCCAGTACACTCTTATCCCTTTGAAAGGGTACATTGTACAATTTTATATTTTATTGAAGAGTTATTTCTTATCTCTTATTCTGAATTAAATTAAATGTTTGTTTTATTGCAGTCAAGTTTGTCCCAACTCACAATTATTTTAAAAGGAGCTCTCTATTCTTAGCTCAAAAATGCTACCCAGATGAGGGAGGGGGGCTGGTACTTTTAATTACTGTTTTAATTTGAATCAATCCAGTGTTGTGGCCATATGGGGGGAGGAGTCATTTGAAAATATTGAGATACTTTGAAATGTTTCCTCTGCGGCTTTTGTTGTTCATGGAAAAGGAGGATTGCTATTAGGAAGTTTTCAAACTATAGTGAAAGATGATTGAGAAAGAAAGGGTGCAGAGGGGGCCAGAATCTGAGTAGTTTACAGATGATCCAGGGAAGATCTTGAACTTGAAATTTTGGAGCTCCCACCAATTGACCTAGAGTTGAGAGGAAAAGGGCCCTGTAGCTTTTCCCTGGAGAGGAACTAGGTGCAACCAATTGGGTTGGAGAGAGGTGCTCTGCTGACTTCCAGGGGGGTGTCATCAGGTTCCATTTGTCTTTCCTATCTCCTTCCAAGAAGAAGGACCCCAAACAAACGCTATTTCTCTTTCAAGGGTGAAGGTGGTTCTTTTCTTTCCCAGCCTCCCTATCCCAGTGGAAATGGATCAGCACCCAGCACCAGGCTTGGGTTTGAGGGATCCCCATTAAGATAAAATGCTGATGGGCGGGGCAGGCGGAGAAAGGTCTTAAACTCAGTTTTCTGTTGCCCAAATAGAAGTGGCTACTGACGGCATCTCTCCGAGGGTTTCAGTGACCATTTTGGACAGAGACAGAGGTGCAGCGAGAACTTCGTGCTGCCGGAACCGCGGGTGGGGACTGGCACCCGGCACCCACTAGGACTGTTTTTGTCCGGAGTTTCCATCGTGCTGGCACCCACTTTGGAAGTGGGCTCCGGAAACCCTGTATTCGGTGGGGCAGGGACTTTCAGGGTTTTCTCGGGTTTCCAGGGCCACTCGGGTTTCTCAGCTGCAGCGCGGAGCTTGGCCCAACCCAGGGCTCTGCTGGGAATTCGAGGCCGATTTCCTCCGGTTCGCTCTCTGCACTTGAAGCTGAGCGGCGGAAGTGTCCCAAACCTACCTAAACTTGAGCCTCTCTCAGCCCACTGGGCTACCAGGGGGCCACATCCGAGTCCCAGACCAGAATCTAACCATATACATTTAAGGGATGTATTTTCCAAAGGCCAAAATCCTTCCCGGTTTCGTCATCACCCGCCAAGTTGGGTCCCTAATTAGCCTGTCCTCGGAACTTCCTTCCCGGCGCCGGTCCGACCCCGCAGCCCGGGGCAAAGTTCCCTGGGTTGGGGATCCGGAGATGCCGGCTCCGGGTGAAGACTGTTTGCCCCAAGGAAAGGTCCGCGATCCCCTGTGCTGTTCGGAGAATCCGGGCTGCTTTTTGGGTGACCGGTGGGGTAGAAGAATCAGTCTGGTACCTGGGCGCCTATCAGCCTGGGACTGAAGAAAAACTGAGGCTCGGAGGTGGGGTGGGGGACCAGGCTTCCATGTATTACACTTCAGCGCTCCTGGGTCCAGGGGGTTACAACGTCCAGGACCAGGCCCAAGGTCGCCCAGCAGGGCCATGAGCCTTGCTCTGGGGCTCCTTTCCACTTTCTGTCCCAGGTGGAGTTCCAAGGTCCTGGCCTCAGGCTTGGCCCTGGCGTTTAGAGGCCAGATGGACCATCAGTGGCCCGGGAAGGACCCACACTCACCCCGGCCCCTTATAGAGACGCGCAGATCGCCGGGCTGCGATCTTTGGTCACATTCTCAAGTCGACTGCCAGGAGCAGGGCACACAAATCCACCTGCCCTTCCTCACTTTAAGTGCTTTCTTCCCAAACTTTCCAGAGACACTCTGCCTTTTGAAAGCAGGAAAGAAAGCAGGGAAGTCGCCTTTCAGAGCCCCTGCGAAGTGAGGAACTCGGCATTGTGACACAGGCGCTCTCATGTCTGTCGCCACACACCCTTCGGAGAGGTTTACAGTGGTTATTTAAAGTTGAGGAAACTGAGGGCCTAGGAGGTGGCTCACTGAGGTCACAGAGCTGGTAGGCAGCAAGGGAATCCAGGTGCAAGGGTGAGCCGAGGCGGTGGGCACTGGCAAGGCAGGCCTCCCCCAAATGACGCAGGGATCTGGGGAGCGCAGGCTTGGAGTCTTGCTCTGGTTCCCATCCCTCATTGCTGTGAGGGGCTTCCTGAGTGTCCCAGCTTCTCCACCACTGGGGACCTGGGGCTGAGCCCTCCCCCACCCCTCCCAGCCGCGATCGGCGGTGCGGGGGCAGGGCCGCAGGAGGTAGGCGAGGGCCTGGCTGAGAGCGGGCGCGGGCGAAGCGTCTGCCTGACCCGACTGAAAAGAGGATCCCTGCCTTTGAGCAGAACCTTGTCTGACCGAATGAAAACTCCCACGGCCATTCTTCGCTATAAAAGCCTCTCATTTGCCACGGGTTGGAGAGGCCATTCCCCCACCCCCATTCCCTTTCCACTGCTGGGTTTGAAATAAGCATAAACTTCATTTATAAAAGAACCCACGTCACAAACACACCCCCTCCCCAAAATCACATGGCCCCGTTGGTGAAGTCAATCGCGCCTGTTGCCCCTTTCCATGTAAGGAAAAAAATAAATGCTGGGATTGGGGATGCCCCAGGCCTCTTAATGAAACAAAGTAGTCACAGCCAGGAGGGAAAGCCTCCTGTCAACTCTACTCCCACCCCTGCCACCCCCTCACCTCCTCCCTCCTAGGAACTAAATAAAAAGCAGTAAAATTACTTTCAAAATAACCCGCTTCAAAGCAGAGCAGAGTACTAGGTTGCGGAATCCTGAATCTTGCCCTGATAAGGTTCCTAATAATCAAATCCAAACTCCATCCACCTCCTCTGACTCTTTCCAACCTCCTCTGGACCTCTCTGCATTTGTGGATGAAAACACTTTGATGTCCCGAGTCCTCCAAACAATTATTATTATAATTTTAAACAACCTGGTATTTTCCATTACTAACGGCTCGGGCTTTGAAGTTACACCTCATAATTTCCTAAATTAAATAAATCATTTTAAGTTTGCACTGGGAGGCTTTTAATAGCAGAGAAAGGAATATCATTATCTTATTGAGACCCAATTGTGGTGGCTCCAGCTTGGCTGTAGCTAGGGGCAAAGTAGGCTCAGTCTAACAGACATACTTTATTAACCTCCCATAACTCTTGAAAGAACATTTTTATATTTTCTTTGATTTCCCCCCTCCCTCTCTTGTTTTAAAGCTGTCCCAACCTTTAATTAGTGCCTAATATGAAAAGCATTATTTTTTTAATGCTATGTAATTTACCAGCGGCAACAGGCCAACTTAACAATTGTTTATTAGACTTGGTTTTTCACACAGGGCAAAGAATGCCGCTCCAAACCCAACTTTTCATGGGTGGTTGCACTAATTAATACAGTGTCTGAGGCTCCTAGGGGGTTTTTTAATATTGAAGCCTATGGGGGCGGAAGGGGGTTTTAGAAGTCCAGCTCCTGCCGACCACGTTCTCTCTGATTTCTTTCATGCTGTTTTGATCCTCTCTGTGGAGTCAGCACAGACAGAAACTGTTCCCTGGCTCCAGAGACTCCAAGATCCCGAGCAACCGCCCGGGAACCCCCAGCACCTCCACTTGTGATTTATGACTTGCGGAGGCCCAGATTGGGGTGCAGGGAGTTGCCCCTCACCCAGCCCGGAGGGCTAGGGAGCTGGTGATGTTTGGGTTGGCCCCAGCCAGGCTCTCCAGGGCAAATGCCTGGTCCCCGGACACCAGGGGCGCTTGGCCCTGCGCATAGCCTTTGCTGACCCGAGGCGGGACTGGCGTGTGGGTTGGGGTGGGGAGCCAGGGAGGGACCCGGCCGGCGGCTTCTTCGCTGCCTTGGCGATCCCCCTCCAGCTCTCCCCTCCATTTTCCTCCTCCTTGGTCGCTCACTTCCCTTTCTCATCTTTGCCCCCTCTCCCATTGCGTCCCCCCCTGTAGTCCCCTTTCCCCGCCTTCCCTTATTCTCCACGGCCGCCTGGCTTTGCGCTCCCTGGCCTCCCGTCTTCCTGGCGGCGACTCTCCGTGCTCGCTTTCTTCGCGCTGTCTCCCTCGTCCTTCGCTCTTCTTTGCCCGTCACTTCGCTCCTCCCTTGCGCCTCTCGGTCTTTCCCGGTTTCTAGTTTTTTCTCCCTCCCACCATGTATGTTCCGCTTCTTGTTCCCTCCGGTTCTTCCTTTCCCGGCTGCAGCGATTTCGCGGCCGCTGGCGGTGCGCTCCGCGCGGGGCTCCTGGCAGCGTCCTGCCCTCCCCGCTGCACCTGGCAAGCGAGCGATCAGAGACCTTGGCGCCTGAAGGGGGCACGTCCTGGCCTTCCCCATGGAACCGGTGGGCGTCGCGAGCTGGAGGGACAGGGCCCTGCGCGCGGCCCCTTCCGCCCCGCCCGCCGCCGGCCGCCCGTTTGATGTCGCGGGCCCCGCAGGAATGCAGCCGGGTTATCAATCACCCAGCTGGATCCCGAAGGTCTCGGCCTAATCACATTTAATTGCTCGTGGAGGCCCACTCTCGCCCCGGGCCGGCCGCCGCGCTCAATTACTCCCCAAATACCTGCCATCAATAAATGCGCGCTGACACCGGCCCGGCCCGCTCCGCCAGCCAGGGAGATCGCCGCCGACCAGGCGCCCTCGTCCCACCTCCCGCCCCCCATCATTAAACCTACACCTCAACGCCCAGAGGAGCAAGCCAAGCAGATAATAACGGCCCCCTTTCAGGGAACGCTTCTCAATGACAGATACCGATGCTCAGCGATTTACACCCACCGACCCGTGGGAATCTCACCGCGGCCGAACTTTCTGAGTTAAGGGGACCAGGTTCGGATCATTCACTAGCATGGCTGAGGTGGCAGAGACAGGCAGTGACCCAGCCAGGGTGAGACCTTAAGATCTGCGAGGCCACAGTCCATAGGCTGCATGTTGCAATGGTGCCTCCCAGAGGCAGGAGGTTTACCTGTGGCCTGGGCGCCAAGGTGTGCTGACCAGCACCTTGAGCCAGGTACTCCTTACAACTCAGGCAGGACTTCATTTATCCCACCACCTGGGTGCAGTACACACTCAGCCCCATTTCCCTGAGGAGGACAACCAGCCTGAGGCATGATGTGAGAGCTAACTTGAAGACCAGGACCAGGACTGAGTCCTGACTGAAGACCCAGGACTGAGCTGCATCACCCCTCCTCCCTTCTCCGCATTCTCCACTCCATTCTCACTCTTCTCCTTCACAGCAACCATGGAATTCAGGAAGTATGTGTTCTCCCATTTCTGCAGGGGCAAGAAGTAAACTTCCATCAGCAAACTTCACAGAGAGGTGAGACAGCAAAGCTAAAATCGCACAGCAGGTGAGCACACAGTTCAGAAATCTGTGCCAGCCCTAGGCCCAGCCCTGTTGTGTGCATTACACCATGTGTTTCTGTCTTGAAAAGAAAGCACATCATGTCTATGGTTCATGAGGTTTACCATTAATGGGGAGATAACAATTGTACAGCTAAACAAAGGTGAAGCAGGGGTCATCCATAGACAACCTTTGAATTCCTCCACTCCACACCCTTTATTAACCCTATCTTATCTATCTGATTTTGTATAAATTGTATATATGTATTTCAAAGTGCCTCCCAAGTCTCCTTGCAGAAATCCACCTGAAAGGTGTGGCGACGGGTGAGGCAGCTATTGATTTCATACACATAGACATACGAAATGTGCAGGAAACACATACACATCTATGTGAATTGCATTACAGTGCAAGCACTCTCATATGAAGAATCTCCTTAGGACCAGGTGCTGTGGTACACACCTGTAATCCCAGGTACTCAGGAAGCTGAGGCAGATGGAGAGCAAGTTCAAGGCTAACCTCTGCAACTTAGCAAGACCCTGTCTCAAAATAAAACATAAAAAGTGCTGGGATGTAACTCAATGGTAGAACGTTCCTGGGTTTAATTCCAAACACACACACACACACAAAAGATTCTCATTACACCCTCACAGCAATGTGGAATATTATTATTATCATTTATAGAAAATAGTGTTCAGAGGGGTGAGGTGATTTGCCGAGGGTCACACAGCAAGGAAGAAGAGTGGAGCGTAGCAGCTAGCTGAGCAGGGTTCTGTCCACCTGGGTGAGGCAAAGTCCCAGCTCGACTTGAGATATGCCTGATCTTTTTGTCTTTGGTTTTGTATGGATCCAGGAGAGTGTAGAGTTCCCTGATATAAAAAGGAGCTCCTTTGGAGAAGCTCTGTCTGTTTTTATTTCAATGCACAGAATGGCTGATGATGGAAAAACGACTGCAAAGAAATTGTGTCTGAGATGTTATCGGGCCTCCCAAGTCTCATTGCAGAAAGTCACCTGAACGGTGGTGGTGACAGACGAGGCAGTTAGCGATGTGAAATTGGCCAATTTAGCGAAAGTCCAAAGGCTGCAAAGCCTCATCTCTTCCTTTCCTCCGCATCATCAGCTTCCCCTGCTGGTCTTTCCCCTCGGAGTGCTCTTTGTTTAGCAGGGGGGCAGAGAAGAGCCAAAGAGGCACTGTAGAGCATCCCAGGGGTGGGCGTGGGGAACCTGATCTTGGGCTTGGAATTCCAGGGAAGCAAGTGGGTGAGGTCATCAAGATTGCATGCCGAGTGGGCTTGCCAGTCAATGCCGTCCCTCCCTGTGCCCTGGCACAGGGCAGAGCCAGGACCGCTGCCTTGGGGACGGGACGTGCAGATCTCAGTCGTTCCTAGGCTGCGTATTTATGCCTTGCATAGGTACCACTAGGCCATAGCCCACTCTGAGGAGAAGGTGTTTCTCGGTTTTATTTTCCCCTTGCAGGAAGCAGGTGAGACCAGGGAAATTAGGCCTTGGAAGGAAGATGCCATTATAGGGGAGAGAGATTTCCAGGGCCTGGGACTTGTGGAGGCTGAGACAGATTTAAACATCTTCTCCAAGGGAAATTAACGCCCACATTTTCCTCCATGCACAACCCCTGGCCACATCTGAAATTAGAAAGGGAAGACCACATGCCTTTTAGAAGAGAAATGAAATGTATATGTGGTACTCTTTGGGATACAAAAATGACCCTACATGTACCCCAAAGAGTATATGCATTCCAAGGAGCACAAATGACTATTAATGTGTTATTATTTTGTACCCAAAATACATAATTTTGTGGCACTGGGCGTTGAACCCCAGCCTCACACATGCTAAGCACTTGCTTTACCACGGAGCTACATCCAGGTCAAAATGGCAATACTAATGACACACAAACTCAGCCTTCTGTCTTCTCCAATCATCAGCTACTGAACAGTTCTCCCAGCTGGATGTGGTGGTGCACACATGCAATGCCAGCTACTAAGAGGCTGAGGCAGGAGGATTGCAAGTTCAAGGCCAGCCTGGGCAACTTAGGCCCTGTCTCAAAATAAAATAAGGACTGGGGATGTAGCTCAGTGGTAGATCACTCATGTGTGAAATACCAAAAAGGAAAAAAAATTATTTGGCTGGGTCTCAGTATGCTCTGGGGATCCTGAGCATCTACTCTTGATGTCCCAAGACTCTCCTGAAGTTCTCCAAACACAATGATCAAAACAGAACAACTAGGAAAAAGTAATTTGCACGATATTAATTTCTTTGAATAGTAACTGAATTAAATGAGAGTTTCTCATGTACCCAGCAGTAAACAGCTCCCTTCAATCCACGTTGCAACATAATTGTGCATCATCCCATTTTGTTGATAAAGGGAGACCCTGGGAGAATATGGGTTCTGCCTGCGATCTCACAGCTGGTGAATGGCAGAGCAGGGTTTCACCTGTTGGGCTCCAAAGGGGCACCTTCCCAAAACTGTCCTTTGTGGGTCCAGGGTGCAGCTCAGTGCCAGAGTGCTTGCCTAACGTGTGGGAGACCCCGGGTTGGATCCCTAGAACCCCAATGGACAAACAAGCTGAACAAGAACAAAACAACGTGCTGTAGGAAAGCCACTGTTTGGGGTCTGCGTCACCTACCCGAGAAGTCAGGCTGACAGAGACCGTCTTTGGGCATAATAGGTTCTGGAATGATGTCAATAGGAAGTTGTCACCTAAGGCAGAAATCATCTCCACTTACACCTTGAGTCGGGAGCACAGCACCACTGAAGAGCAGCACTGTAGAATCTTAAGGCACATGGGAATGTCATGGGGACCTCAGACAGGAGGGTCAGAGTGGAGGTGACCTGCCCAAAGTCACATAGCAGTTGTGTAGAAGAGCAGCCAGCAAAAGAAATGAGAAAAAGACACATTTCTAGTTAGGTTTAGCTGATCAAAGTTCAAAAACAGGTTTTAGAGGACTGGGGTTGTGGCTCAGTGGTAGAGCACTTGCCTAGCATGTGTGAGGCACTGGGTTCGATCCTTAGCACCACATAAAAATAAAATGAATAAAATAAATGTCTATCAACATCTAAAAAATATATATTAAAAAAAAAACAGGTTTTAGAAATTTGATTTCTGAGCAACCTGAAACCCAGGTCCCTTGCACCTTAAGTACCTTTCGCCAGCAAGAGAGACAGCAGGATCCCAGCCACCAGAATGGGGCTAAGTCCTCTATAATAAGTCCCGCTCGGCACAGCCATACCACCCTAAAAACACATGTGTCTTATTTGATCTAATCAGATAATATTTTTTCCAAGCTCAGAAACTATTCGTAAGAGCATTTTTTAGAAAATGTTGCTATTTTTATTCGCCTTTTAATATGCCCTCATGGTAAACAGAGCATGCTTGCTAAGCAACGAGACAAATCTCCAACCCCATCATGTTCTCTTCCAAACAGATCACTCTGGCTCTCAGGCTGGCGCTTCCAACAAAGAGCACCAGATGAGATAATTGAGTTACTGAATTCAAGTCTGGACGAGCCACGGATGGCTGTGTTGGGCTCATTCTACCACCTGTGAGCCGAGGCATGGAGGGGCAGCAGGGTACGAGCTAGGAAGCCCACCAGGGCAGCATTTGTGGGACCCAATCCTGACTGCATCCCTGCTTAGAACCTCATGTGGCCCGTTGAAGGCCAGGTATCCCTGCGGAGGACGATGCACGGCCCATAGAAGGTGCTCAGTGAGCACGGTTTATTGAATGAATGAAGTCAAATATTTTACTAAATGACATCACAGTTCCAGGAAAATTGTGGACTCTGAGTTTGGCTCATGTTTTTAAGTTTTAGAAAATGTGTAGGTCTGCCACAAGTTCAAACTTGGAAAGATTAGTTCAGTTCACAAGACAATAAAAATGACTTGCATTTGGCAAGATGGACCAGGTGGTGCTATCAAGGCCATTATAAAAAAATTCCTGATTCAGTTCAGTCTCTGATGACTAGTCACAGACGAATATTAAAGAAACGTTCACGACCCTGACTGGCGGGTGAGCCAGACTGCGCAGAGCCAGCTCTGCTTGTCCCTGTGTTTCACAGGCAAAGGAGGCTTTAAAACGTGGCATTAAATGAAACCCTCCTGGGTTATTAAATTGTCTAGGTGGACACAGATACTCCTGTAGAATTCATTTTACGGTGTGGTCCAATGGTTAGTTAATTATCCCAGTGACAGGGACGTAAGTGGGAAGCAAGCAGATCCCATCTGGGCAGGAAGGAGAGTCTCCAGAAAAAGGACTTTCTCTCTTCCTTCCTTCACCTTCCCTCCTTCCTTCCTTCCTTCCTTCCTTCCTTCCTTCCTTCCTTCCTTCCTTCCTTCCTTCCTTTTCTATCTTCCTTCCTTTTCTTTCTTTCTTTCTTTCTTTCTTTCTTTCTTTCTTTCTTTCTTTCTTTCTCTTTCTCTCTTTTTTCTTTCTTTCTTTTTCTCTTTCTTTCTCCCTTCCTCCCTCCTTTCCTTCCTTCCTTCCTTCCCTCCCTCCCTCCCTTTATCTCTTTTTCTTTCCTTCCTTCCTTCCTTCCTTCCTTCCTTCCTTCCTTCCTTCCTTCCTCCCTCCCTTCCTCCCTCCCTTCTTTCCTTCCTCCCTCCCTCTTTCCCTCCCTCCCTCTCTTTCTCTCCTCTTTCTTTCTTCTTTCTTTCTTTCTTTCTTTCTTTCTTTCTTTCTTTCTTTCTTTCTTTCTTTCTTTCTTTCCTTTTCTGTTCCCCATCCTTCCCTCCCTTCCTTCCTTCCTTTCTTTTTTCTGAAACAGTCTTGTTATGTTGCCTAGGCTGGCCTTTAACTCCTGGGCTCAAGTGATTCTCCTGCCTCCATCTCCCCAGTAGCTGGAAATACAGGTGCACCACCATGCCAGGCTCAAAACAATTTTTATTCTCCTTAGAGTCTGATTTTTCTCTTTGGTGATGTGGATGTATCATCCCGGCTTCTGTAGCTTTCAGACGAATGTCCAGAGGCATAAGTAAGGTCTGGCTACCTTTGTTCCCTTGAGACTAGCCATAGGGTCTGAAAGCTGGACACGTCCAGAAAATAGGTGTGACTTCAGAATAAAAGGTGTCAGTCCTCCTAGACTGAGATGCACTTGACTCTAAATCTCCTTAGGGGTTGATGGGACCAGGTTTTTTGGGACATAATAATGCAGGTCACAGGGTCCAGATCCTGGGGCACAGTTAACCTTTGTGACATGTGTCTTGACTTTCAAGGTCATGGTAAAGAAACCAGGTTTCCATTTCATGTATTACTAATTCATAGATTATAAAAATCTCCCCCAAAGTCTGACAGTCTCCCTGCACTTATCAGAGACCAGCTTTCAAGACTCGGGCGGAACGAGGTCTCCCGTTACTAGGACTGCACCACTCCAAGAGTGCACGGCAGGCCATTGCTGGTAGGTTATGAAATATGATCATAAATTAGAACTAAATGACTCACGTAAAGTAAATGGACAAAGAGCACTTTGTGCTGCTGAGGACTCCAGCTCGATTGTGTTGGTTCATTTATTTGGTGTTTAGAGCGTTTAGAAGGCCAGGGGAGTCCCCCTACCGGAAACAGACTGTGGCGGGAGGGACGGTTCCTACAGAGCTTTACCCAGAGCCCATTTCAGAGCCAGTGAGTGAGAAGTGACCTGAGGTCACCTCTCCTGGTTTGCACTGTGCAGGGAGGAAGCAGCCACACACAGGGGCTGAGGGGCTCAGGAGAGGGGACACTTCTGCTACAAACAGAAAATTCAAGCTCAAGGACCCGTGGCTTCTTTTTGGAAGGAGTTGGGGGCTAAGAAAGTCACTTCTGCTGGGAGAGGAGGAGGAGAGGAGGTGTGCTCATGTCTGTGCAGCCTTTGGAAGTCAGGTCTGGGACAGGGGTGGGCGTGGGTGCTTGCGGCCACTGTGACTCCCAGTAAAGTCAGTGGTGTATGGCCCGCTGAGTCCTGCAGGCCCCTGCATCAAGCAGGAGGGTGAGAGGGACGAGAAGGGACATTCAGCACCACTGCATTCCACTGGAAGGGGTGATAGAGAGGAGGGTGGTATTTGTATCAGTCTTCCTCATAGAACCCCATATTTTTCCTTTTAAGAACCCCTTGCTCTTTCCTCCCTCCCCCCCTTCCTTTCCTTCTTCATCTCTTCCTCTTTTTCTCCATTGTGGTAAAATAGGCACCAGATCGAATTTACCATTCTAACCGTCCTTCAGTGTGCAATGTGGGGACGGTGTTGTGAGCCTGCACAGATGTCCATCTCCAGGGCCTTCCGACCTTCTCAATGTTGTCTGTACCCATTAGATGGCAACTCTGAGCTCATGCCCTGCCCTGCAGCCCTGACCACTGCACTGCTGCCTGTCTCAGTGACTTTAGCTCTTCCAGGGGCCTCACATCAGTGACGCTGCAGCACCTGTCCTTTGGCATCTGCTTATTGCACTTAGTGTCCCCTCCTTGAAGTTCCCCGTGCTGTGGCTGGAGAATTCCACTGCCTGCCTACACCACGTTTTACTTCTCCACTGTCCATCAGCGGACATTCCTGCTGAGTCCCCTTTTGCTCTTGGGAATGATGGTGTCTGCACTGTATTTGAAGAGTAATATCCTTTTGAGTTCTCACTTTTCCCAATTTTTTTACAAGTGTGTGTGTATTTGAGTCCTTATGCCTGTCTCCTTCCACAGACTGTGAAGGCCCCTTGGGGTCATACTGAAGCTTTTTCCAATTTGTGGGAGAAAGATCTAGGGAGTTGCACAGCCCCCCGCAGGTGCATGCCGCAGTCATGCAGGCTCTGGGAGTCAGGAGGCAGGAGAAACCAAGTTGCCCTGGCTGATAAGGTTGAATTTCCAACTTTGCCTTGAAGGATTAGCACCCCTTCCTGGGTAGAGGGAGATGGGGAGGAAGATGAGGGTAGTGCTGAACAATGTGTCTGGACTAAGGTGGTGTCATCCTGTGTTCAAGGTTCTGGGCTCCACATCAGTGCTCCTGGGTTCAAATCCTTGCTCAATGGACCTTGACTTTGGGCAAGCTGCTTACCCTCCCTGGGGTTGACTTCCCCACATCCATCATGTGGATGATAACAGCTCTCATCTCGCATGGTAGCTCTGAGGATAAAATTAGGTGGATCTATCAAATACCACTCCTGATGAAGCCCTCCCTGCACAGGGAGCTTGCTCCTCATGTTGAGGACTGTGGGCTCTGTCCTGGGGTGCCGAGCAGCCTGCAGAGCCTCCAAGCAGGCAGGAGCAAGGCCTGATGGGGTGTTGCTGTGGGGAGGAGTGGGGTACCAACCAAGG